>LPNX010803757.1:151248-221502 GCA_001517045.1 Pseudotsuga menziesii
CTAAAAGAGTTTCCCACCAAAATATTAGAAAATGCATTTCCTAGAGGTACAACAATATCATTTTTTTATTTATTGTTGCAACCTTCTAATATTTAACCAAAAATTCAACCACTCTTCCAAACCCCTTGTCTTCCTAGCAAGTCAATCTACAATTGTGTCCATCATAGAGCAACTTGATGATTCTCCATAGATAATTGATATCATTGATGATGAGGATGACAATATATCCCTTAAAATAATGGATCCCTGATAGAGGTTGAGATTCATGAGACCATTTCTTCAGGTCAAAAGTTCAAATAAGGGAAGAAATCAAGGTAGGAACCCCCTACCACTTCTAGTCACAAATTCAAAGACTTCATTCCCGCAACCACGAGTCCCGCAATACAAACTATTCTCAAATCATGTGTAATAGATAGTAAGGAATCATAGAGGTTGAAGGATATGGGAATTACACCACCAATTACTTCATCGAATGCTCCCAAGGATGAAGTAGATGACGAAGAAATGAACAGTGTTGTCCAATGTTTATCTATTAATAGGAATAATGCATTCTCATTGACATAGCCATCTAGTTTGGATCTTCACACTGCAATATCCCTACCATCGGTAAAATGTGATGTTGTTGTTTATTATCTCCACTACCTCAAAATCATGTGGACAAGTAGGAATTGCTTAAATTTTACTGGATTGAGCACTTTGTTATACCTCTTTTCTATATGAATCCAATAGTTCTCTTGCACTCAAAAATATATACCCAGTAATATCCATCATGTCCTATATGACAATATGTTGTTGAACTTTATGAAAAACAAAGGAACAAATTGTACATCCTCTATTATACACAAACCAATATAAATTTGAGTTGTAGTGGTATAAGCAACAACTTTAGGTTTAGTCGGAAGAAGCATTAGAAGAAAACAATTCTTCTATTAGACCAACACAAGCTTATGGATCAACTCAAAGTATCCCATTGAAATTTTATGCACTTGTGGCCAATATCCAAAGAAAAGAGTTTTAAACTTGAAGACAAGGTTGTAGATGAAACACCCTCTACCTATGACACTTTGGTTCATATTTAGAAGCATAAGATAGATATTTTGTTGGATCATGATTTGGAACATCATCATGGCGAACGGTAAGCTGTCCAAGCTCAGGAAATTTATCTTCGGCAGCAGTAGAGAAGGAGTTTGTGAGTTTGTGGGCGAAAAATATATCACATGTCATAAGTTATTTAATGTGCTGGCGGCAGCTTGCTAAGCCATTGGATCTGGTGGCAGTTGAGATAGCATGTCTGACGATGCTGCCGCCAGTGCATTAAATAACGCATGACATGTGATTTTTTTTTTGCCGAGTTTGTGGAGCACGCAGCCGTGGTTGTCCTACAGAAAACTACTGTAGGTCACCCTACCCTATGCTGGGGCAGCTCAAACGGTACGCATCCGGGTGATCTGATGCTCAAATTGGCGTTATTGTCGGAAGCTGAGCAGCTTCTTTATGGAGGAGCAGCACGCGTGAGATTGTCTAGATTCTCGCACACTGTAACCCGAGGCAATAATTTTCACATCGACTTCCAGCAAGGATTAGGAGGAGCAGTGGCTGTCGATAGCGGTGACGCTTAAATGCCCAAACTGTGTAATGTGATGTGTCAATATTTCATCTTTAATTCTCGTGGTTCTTTAAATAATATATTGCTAATTAATTCCTCGTTGTCACTGTAAGAGAACCCCATTGTTCGCACACAAGCCTACTGAATTCCATGAGAAAAAGCTTACAATCTAAGTGTTGGATGCTTATTTTATTTTAATGCGAGGAGGTAGAAAAGCCGACGCTGAACAATTTGCACTTTGTTTTTAATTTTTCTTAGAGAAGAAAATGGCCTCTCTATATATATATGATGATATCGTTTTGATGTGCAGTAAAGAAAGGATTATCTGAGGTAATTGAAAGGTTATTTAGAAAAATGATAAATAAAAAATATATATAAATATTTGTATTTATATTTATAGTATTCTTTCCAATAATAAGATTTAATGTTTATAATTTTTTTTATATTAACAACAATTTTACTCATTAAAATCTACATTTTAATAATTTGATTTAACTAATTTAATATTTACAATATTGGTTTATATTTACTAACAAAAAAAAATTCATGATTCAATTTAATTACTTTTGTTTATTGCTATATTCTAAAAAAATAGATAATAAACGTTATACTAAACTTATGCCTATTATTTGCAAGGGATTGTTTCACTATGAAGAATAATTTTTAAAATTTATGTTGAAATGTTAAAAGTATTTAATATGTTGCTTTCATATAAGGCAATGCTCTTTATTATATAACGACAATGAAGTGTTCTACAATAAAGTATGAGGAAATGTTGTTGCTTCCTCTATTCATCCATACCTAAAAACTAGTATAGATTCATCTTAAACCTAGATCTATTAAGTACTTAATTGGGTCAAAATTTTGAGGTATAAATGCTTTTATCATTTAATGAGAAGAAAACAATACATGACATGGAACGAAATGAATAAAAAATTACACCACCAAAAATTTGTTCCATTTCAGTGTTTCATATATTCGACCTTAAGATCAATATATGGTGATTTAATTATATGGATATCAACTATCAATTGATAGTGATGACATGTAGCATAAGATGGGCAAGCTTGGGATCATCTAGATGCTCTATGACAAGCACATCAATACCAAGGGGCCATGATCATGAAAACGTTCATAGCATCTTGCAACATGGGTGAGGGAACAAGGTATAACATAACCTTTAACCCTTCTAGAGATGCCCTTCATATTGATGTGTATAGGTCATGATATCAAAGATGATGTTTTGCTTGATATCCATGGTTTCTGAAGTTAGTTGGGTGAGAAGTCTTGTGTTTTTGTTGTGGTAATGGGCCTTCATGATCTGAAAACTTAGAGGATTACTTACATGAAAAGTTTACACTAAGGATCTTTGCTAACATTCATTTGAAAAATAAAATATGAGCACTTTGCTGAACTTTATGTATATGGACACAACTTAATTAAAACAAAATACAAGTATTCACACACACATACATGACAAACCAAATGGTAACGAAGTTCGCCATACCCTTGGATACGTCTCCGGGCTCATCAAAACTTTGAGCCACTTTATCCCTCAAAATGGTGCTTTATTACATGGACAAAATTCTCATTTCACATGGCATAATCTCCCTCTATGGGAAACATTCTCTTAAGGATCTCACATTAAATGGAAAAAGCAAGACCCCCTTGCTCAATCTCTCGAGATCAGAAAAAATTACACCAAGCTCTCTCCAAAAAAAAGGAAAAACTTACACCAATATCTGTAAAAAAAACTTACTTTCCTTCTCCAAATGAGAGAATTTTATATCCTTTTCATGGATGTGTACTCATCACATAAATTAAAGAGAACATCTCTCTTTAAATCCACAAAATAAGGATCTACATGATTTTAGGAAGAGAATATCTCTCAATTCCCCATGAGAATCTCAACTCTCCATGAGAATCTCAACTTTCCATGAGACCCTCCATAAGACTAGGAAACAAAAGGTGAGGTGGATTCTCACACTTTATTCAATTTCTTTTTTTTTTTACAAATTAAATGAGAAATACATGAGCACCACACACTAAAAAATACTAATAATTTACAATCAACTATGTCACCTTTCACTAAAGCTTCCATAAGCTTCTTTGGTGTGCATGATTGCTTGGAGAGTTACTTGGAGACTTGTTGTTGAAGGTGGATATCATCTTGTATCAAATATCCCCCACGAAAAAAAAAATTTGGACCTCCAAAAGTATAAACTGCAATCCATAAACACGTTCATTGTTATGAGAATAGAAAAGGAAAATCGTAAGTTAACCTAACATGGAAGGGAAATCCAAAAGGGAGACTTGAAAAGAGGAAAAGTGTATTCAAACCCCCATTGGTAATTTAGCCAAGTAATTTTCAACAAGGACAACAAGCACATAGTGGAATTAAGGCAGTAATGGTAGTAGAAAAGTGACCGCATCAATGTTGGGGATGTGGAGAAAACCACATGCTTAGGGACTATTTGCATCGAAGAGACAACCATCGAAGTATGCATAAATTGAAAGGATAATTTACAATGGAATATATGGAAAGGACTTCTCCTCAAATTTATACAACATTGGATAATTGCCAAGAATACCATCAATCAATAGTGATGTAAGTTGAAGGTAAGATTGCTAAGTAATCTATTTATATTTTTATAGATCTAGGATCTACTCATAGTTATATTACTCCAAAGGGGGATGAAATTTTTTTTCTTAAAAAAGTGTAGCATGATAATTATTGGATAATTCAATTAGCCATTGGCACAAAGAGAAGAGTAAGTGAGGTAGTGAGGGAGTTCCCCATAGAGTTGAATGGGATCCTCATAAGGGTAAATTTGAATATCCTACGATTAGGATATTATGATTCTCTTATCAGTATGGATAGGTTGGAAAATCATAGGGTCAAGGTAGACTGTTATGAAAACATCCTTGAATGCATTGCTGAAGAGGGAAGGCCAAGAGTAGCGAAAGGTATTCCCAAGCAAGTTTCAGTAAGGAAGATTTTGGATTTGTAGTTAAATAAGTTTTTCAAGTGAGGTTTCCAGTTATATGCAACCCATTCATCATATTCATTAGAGGACAAAGGTCCATGGATAGGGTATTACTAGTTGTTGAAATAATTTAAAGGTGTGTTTGTAGATGAAGTACTAGCACTGCCACTGAAAAGGGACATCGATTTCACAATAAATATTGTTACAGGGGCATTGCTAGCTTCCTAATCTCCTTATAGAATGAGAACATCATAATTGGTATGGTTGAAGATGCAACTACAAGAATTAATGGACAAAAAGTATATCGGGCCAAGTGTATATCTTTGGGTAGAACCCATGTTATTTGTAAGGAAGGAAGATGGGAATTTAAGGATTTGCATTGATTATAGGAAGCTAAATAAAGTGACAGTAAAGAATAAGTATCCATTTCCCATAATTGATGACTTGTTTGATCAGATAAAGGGAGCCATAGTATTTTAAAATATTGACTTGAGATCCAGTTATCATCGAGTGAGAATAAAAAGAAGAATACATTCACAATACAACTTTCTGGACGAGGGATCACCATTATGAGTTCATGGAGATGTCGTCTGATCTCCCCAATGCACCTACCACATTCATGCATATCTCGAATAATTTCTTCAACAACTATTTAGATAAGTTCATTCCAGTGGTCTTATATGACATTCTTGTTTACTCCAAGAGTGAAGATGAGAATGAGAAACACTTGCAAATGTTGTTGTAGATTCTTAGAGAGTTAAAATTTTACGCTAACCTAAGCAGGTGTAAATTATAACAAATATGGGTATAGTATTCGGGGCATATTATTTTAGAAGAAGGAATTGAATTGGAATTGGAAAAGGTTGAATCCAAAATGAATTGGCCGGATCCAAAGAGTGTTGCAGACATCAAATATTTTATGGGTCTTGTAGGATGCTATAGAAGATTCATAGAGGTATTTTCCAAGATCATTTATCTAATTACATCATTGCAAAGGAATAATGTCAAATTTGTATGGTTTGAAAAATATGAAGCCATCTTTAAGTGATTGAAGAATTTTCTTACCAATGCTCTTGTTTTGAATATTGTAGACCAAAATGAGTATTTTATGGTATGTACGGATGCTTGCATTGAAGGTTTGGGAGGCATGCTTATGTAGGAAGGTTTTGTGATTTCCTATGAGTCATGAAAATTAAAATAGCAAGAAAGGAACTATGTGACTCACGAATTGGAACTAGCATCTATCATTCACGCTGTCAAAATATGGAGAAATTATTTTCTAGGAAGAATATTTGAGCTAAGAACATATCATATGAGCTTAAAATACTTGTTTGATCAACCAAAATTAAATGATAGGAAAGCTAGGTGGTTGGAAATTTTGTCGAAGTTTTCTTTTGAAATAAAACAAGTGGAAGGGAAAGAGAATAAGGTTGCAGATGCCCTTAGTAGGAAGTTTCATGCAACAACCTTGGGTTTGTGCAAGTCATATTTGAGATGAGGAGTCCTTGCATCCCAAATTAAAGATGAAGCTTACCTTTAGGTAGAAGAAAAATTGCAAAAGGGAAAAGTAAATGGAAAGTGTGATAGTTATCAACTCAAAGAATATAATCTTCTTGTGTATAAATGCAAACTGTATATTCCAAATCATCTGGAATTGAGGAAGATGGTGATGGATGAAATTCACCAAATGCCATACTTTGGACACCCGGGGTATCAAAAGACAATGATACATGCAAAGAATCAATAATTTTGGCATGGGATGATGAAGGATATAGACAAATTTATTTCTTAGTGTCAAAAGTACTAGTAAGTCAATGTAGTGAATAAACATCTGGAAGGACCGCTACATCATTTACCCAGTCCATAATGGAAGGGGGAAGTAATTTCTACGGATTTTATAACCGGTTTGTCGATGAGAGTAAGGAAGCATGATTCAATCATGGTTGTGGTGGTAAAGGCATTAAAGGAAGTTCACCTTATTCCAGTTAAGTCCACTCATGAAACCAGTGACATAGTGAATGTCTTCATGAAGGAAACAATTAGATTGCATTGATTACCCAAAGCAATAATATGAGATTGAAATGCAAATTTTACATCCAATATTTTGAAAGGGTTATTTCATGAGTTGGGGACATAGCTGAATTTTAGTATAGTGTATCATCCTCAAACAAATCCCCAAATAGAGATAGTGAATCATGTACTTATATGATGAGGATATATGTAATGGATAAGTCATACAAGTGGGAGGATTACCTACACTTGGTAGAATTTGCATACAATAATGGTCATAAAATAGCATTGGGAATGATCCCATTAGAGGAATCATATGGCAAGGGATGAAAAAATCTAGTAAGTTGGGACTGCCCAATAAGCAAGATAGTGCTTGGGGAAAAAATACTCAAGGATATAGAACATGAAATTATAGGGGTCAAGCATAATTTACTACAACATACGACATGCACAAAAGTTATGCAAATTTAAAAAGAGTGCACAAGGAATTTAAACTTGAGGATCATGTTTACTTCAGATTAAAGCCAAAGAAAAGTTCCCTAAAGTTAGGGAGTTGTGCCAAGATGGAACCAAGATATTATGGTCTATTTGAAGTCCTCAATAGGATAGTACTAGTTCCATATAGAATTGCATTTCTTGCTAACATGAGAGTTCATAATGTTTTTCATGTTTCTTTTCTTAAGAAGTACGAACATGAACCTAAGCATGTATATGATTGGAATGTAATTGAGGTAGAAATCGAGGGAGAAGTCCAAGTGGAGAATGCACAGGTCCTTGAAAAGAAGGTGAGATTGCTCTAGAACTGATCCATCTAACAATTAAAGGTGTAGTGGAAACACCTTGGTATTGATGAGGCTACCTAGGAGCTTGGGGAAGCCATGAGAGAAGCATACCTATTTTTGTTCAGTTTTGAGAACACCAAGGATGGTGTTGTTTTGTTGTTTTTTTTATGCAGAGGTGATTGTAATACCACATTTTTGACCCCCGGTGTATATATTGGCTTGATGTGTAAATATTGTGTATATGCGATGTAATATTTCTAGTATGGATCCCAAGGCCAAGGCCCTACTAGTGAATGCCTAATATTATAGAGGAATGTATCATTATCTTTTGTAAACCATGTGATAGTAATCCATGGAAAAATAAAAAAAAGCATGTAAATATTTATAATGTAAATAAAAGTACAAGGATGGCTATGGAGGCACCCACAAAATGATGGGGTTGTGTGTTATTGACTGGGGAGAGGTGACTCGGTGTGGGAGAGTCAACCCTCTATTGCTAGGTGTCATATTGAGAACCCAAAAATATGTCCCTGCAACTCTTAATTCTATTGTAAGGAGGTAGTTGAGAGATCACCTCCTGCATTTAAAGAGGTAAGGGGCTGAGTTCATAATGTGTGTGGCTAGGTATGGGCTGAATTAATGGATGCAACAGTCACGTACCTTAGGTAAATATGTTTCCATGAACCTTGAACCCGTGAGGGAGAGTGGCGACCCAATTGAGTAGTGTGTAGTGCGTTTCCTTGATCCTAGACCTTGTGTGGAAGAACAACAATTAATTCGTTGTGTGTGATGCATTCCCAGTAGCCACCATAGTATGCTAAGAAACCATGTCAACCCTCCTGTTTTTTTTGTTAGTATATTTTTTTGGACGCATATGCTTTGTAAGTCGTCCCGTTAGTATGTTGTATTATCCCACATTCACGGGGAGTAATAGTTGTTAAGTCATCTAGTTAGTATGTTGTATTATTCGACATTCATGGGGATTAATAGTTGTTTAGATTAGACTTAGTATATAAGTATGTATTGAGGCCAATGAAGGAATACATTAGTTATTTTGTATTGTTTTTGCTCAAAGGAGGTTTCCCCCTCAAAGTGCATGCGATCAACAAAAATCTTATGTGATCTTCTATTTTAGTTATATCATGCATTTTCATTGTTTATTGCAGGAGGTTCCTCGCATCTGGTATCAAAGAACTTTCATGGGCTCGTTGGGTCAAATTTTTGACAATTTTTTTTCTTTTGCAGTGTTTCGTGGAGTTGTGATTATTGTCATAGTGCTTCTTCATTGGATTGTTATTATTCATTCGGATCAATGACTAAACCCTATTCGCTTACTTATGGGAAGTACTTGGAAACAACCCTAAAACTCATTGTGAGGAGTACTACAGGAGCCCTAAAGTAGTTGGCCATTGAGAGGACATGCCAAGTGAAAAGGGAAATGATCCATACTTGATTAACTAGTATCCATCCATGAGGTAAACCAAGAGCTATCGTTTGTGGCAAAGCGATTATCAGTTTTACCTCAGACGTGGATTGAGGGCTATTTCCCTAATATGTAAGTTGTTAGACAACATTGGTGGCCGATTGAATCCCATGAACCTTTAGGAAGCTGAACATAACTGGGGTCCATATCTATTTCCAGTTGATAAAGTTCATTTTTCTAGAGCCACCACAGATCATCTCCACTGAGCAGAGAAAAAAAAGTTAGTATAAATTTATAATTTTTTGCCATATCTTCTTTTTGTTAGCTCCATTTCCCTTGAAAATTCACTGTAACCCCAAGAATTCCATTCTGCATATTTCCTTCCTTGAGGACCCTATCCCAAATTCCACTTCCTGAAGCTCGAAATTCCAAATTTTTCTATTTTTAGGGTTTTCAATAACTTCTCTAATTCTCACCCAATCACCTTCAAATTTTTCCACCATGTTCATTTCCTATTATTGCTTCTTTGTCCCTCTCTGAAAATTTTTCCAATTCTTTCACCCCACTTCTGAAATTCGCATTTTCTGCTTCTGTGTCCCTTAGAAAGTGTCCAAAACCTAGTCAAACCCCAATTACCCACCCGAGTTTTTCCCAACTCAAAATTTTCCTTTTCTAAAACCCTTTATGTTTTTGTTTTTCAACCATTTAAAAAAAATCATGCTTATGGTTGTCACCCATGTAGGAATGAATAAACAAATGGAAGAAGAAGTTTCCTCCCTCATGACCAAATTCGAGGATCTGGATCAAAAATTTCTTGCTCTCCATATTAAGCATTAATCCATGAGAAACTGACGACAACTTGATTCTTCTCCATACATTGGGTTCTCTTGTTCTAACAACTTTCGTGGGATGAAGCTTGATTTTACTTGCTCCAATGGTGATGATCCGACTGGATAGATTTAAAAGGAAGAATAATATTTCATTCTTCAAAGCACATTTAATGTCAATAAAGTCCCACTTTCATCCTTTCATTTGGAACATGAATCCCTTCAATGGTTCTGTTGGTACATCAAGGATCACATAGACCCAAACTGGACATATTTTTTCCAACTCCTTTTGTAATAATTTGGACCTAGTTCTTTTGATGGCTTCATAGGAGCGCTCACCAAACTTTGTCAAACTGGCACTGTGAGGAAGTATCAAATAGAATTTGAGAAACTGGCCAATCACACAGAATAATTGCTTGATACACTCTACCAAATTTGTTTTATCAATGGTTGAAGGATGCAATCCAATCTGAGGTTGAAAAGTTCAATCCCAACACAGTGATGGAAGTACTAGGGTTGGATAAGTTGGTGGAGGACAAGATCATGGCTATACAGTGCTCCAAATCAATTTTTTTTCCCTTCAGAAAGTTGGTTCTGCAAAGACCTCCAATATTGCTAGCTCCTATAACCACTCCTATTAAGCATTGGTTAGAAAATGAGATACAGGAACATAGGGAAAAAGGGCTTTGTTATAATCGTGACGATAACCTCACCTGGGAACATCAATGTGTTGAGCAAAATCTCTATCTCTTGGATGTGGGTTCCCTTCCTGCACTTGAAATTTCTAATGATGCTCAAGATTTAGTAGATGATGAGGGGGACATTCAACAACTTCTTGTCGGCCTTCCTGCTCAATATGACCAGCCAAATATATCTCTCCATGCATTAGTTGGAGTCACCACCCCACAAACCATACAGGTCATGGGTTTCTTCAAAAATCTCCCTCTTACAATACTCATTGATTCTAGTAGCACTCATAACTTCATTGACCCCTATATCACCACACATGCCGATTGTTTTTTCTATCCTTACTCTAAATTTGAATTCATGATTGCTAATGTGGGCACCTTTCCTTTCAAAGGGAAGCATCATAATGTATGAATCACTAATGGGTATTATAATTTACACTTTGACATGTTTTCCTTGCCCTTAGGTGGATGTGATGTGGTTTTGGGCGTTCAATGGTTACACACACTTGGACACATTTTTTGGGATTTCACTAAACATTGGATGCAATTTTCAGTCAATGGGAAAAAAACACAATGAAGGGATTACAACCAGGGTCTCTTAGCATCATCAATTCACATCGCATGATCAGGGTTGTGAAGGAAATTAATCTTGCATTGAAAATGAAACTTATTATTGGTATTTATAACTATTGGCATTGATGTTGCAAGTTTGGTTGCATTGCCTTAATCCTTCACCATCTTCAATTTTGGTGTCAAGAAGGTTTCAAAGTACTAGGAGGTTTTTTTCCATGTTGCTCATGGTTTGTGGTTGGCCTTGTTATGGTTTTTTCCATAGTAATACACAAGTAACACTTACATCTTGTCCAAGATGTTGATTCATGCAGGACTGGAGCAGAAAGTAATGTTATATTTGAGTTGGCATTGGGATATAAATCTGATGTTATTCTCTTGGAAAAATAAATCTGATGTTATTCCCATATTTGCAATTGCAACAAATATTGTCAGTTTTATTTTCTGCCAGGTATGGTATCGCAGTAGTTGTTTTGTTGGATTTGCGATTTATGCATGTTGGCCTATCAATGAATAATTCTGCTGGAGTTGCTAAGATGGCTGGCATAAGTCATAGAATCTTGGAAATAACTAATGTCCTTGATGCAGCTGGCAATGGTTTCTCAATTGGTTCAGTTGCATTGGTGTGACTTGCATTGTTTGGAGCCTTGTCAATTGTCCTGCAATTTAGAATATGATGTCTTGACAATGGACACGGAAAGTGGTCATTGGTTTAAGTGTTTTGGTAGTGCTTCCTTTTTGGTTCTCTGCTCTGTCAATGAGAAGTTCGGGTAGTGCAGCCTTGAAAATGGTTAAAGAGGTTAGGAGTCTCTGATGTAAGGTCATGCTAAGTAAGATAGAATATGATAATCGCATGATGATATTAGTTGATGCCTCCTTGATGAAGATGATTCCTCCTAGTTTCCTTGTCACATGTACACCTTTCATTGTGGAAACACCTAGGCGCTATGGAGATAGGTTCTTAGAGTATGTGCAGAGATCGTGTTTTGGGAAAGAAGGTTTTGATATTGAATATGAGCGATTGAAATTAAGTAACGTCAATAAGTAGGGTTATCCGTGTTTTCAAGGTAGAGAACTAATAGCTACTATTTCAACGTTTCATTGGATTATATAAGGAAATAAATTATCTGAATGGAGTGTGATAACTGGCATATAAATTGTCCCATTTCCAACAACCTTTCTGGATTCATGACTAATCATAGAAATTGTCAGATCCCTTGCTCAGGTTGTAAGTTGAGGTTCTTGTACCGATTCAGAGATCTCGAAAACCCTTTAAAAATTACAGTTTTAAAGATTGTGATTTTGTAATTTCCAGCTGATTAGCGAATTTTCCCATTAAAAAAAATGTTGAAAGGGAGAGCATTTTGAGTGCAAGTTATCCGACTGAATGGGATATAACTCATGTCAGCAGAATCACAATGAACAAAGTGCAGTAGAAAATGCTTTTATCATAATTTTTAGGCAAACCTCCCAGCCACAGTGAGTGTCTGATCAGCATTGAGTTAAACTTACGATTAAACCCCAATCGACGTCCAACTATCAACGCAAAGTAAATCCTGTCAACTCATATTTATGCCCATCATGAGTACTACATACCTTCTTGGACCGCAAAAGCTATAGAGTTCATGGCCATAGAAAATCGAAACGGAGCAACTGTTCTTACCTTTGGTAGCGTAATGAGAATGACGGGGTGAGGCGAGACCGTCAATCCAACTCTCGACCAGCAGCGGATGTCATAGCAGACAGGAACCTTGCGAGTTGGGGAGTTGTCTAAACTTGTCTGGTTCAAAGTCGAGCTCACAACGGGAAAGGTTGCAGAGTATTGTTGGAGGAGATGGATGCAGAGTCGAGAGGATGGAGTAGTTACCAACCCGGGGTGGCGAGTAATTGCTTGAATGGATCGATCCATGTCAGAACAAGATTTATGTGGGACCCTCGGTGATAGTGCCAGGATGAATTTCAGCGAGATTGTTAACGGCGTGGGTGGACGAAGTAGTCTAACGCTGGGCGAAATCGTCGACCAGTTAGACTACTCCAATTTCAAATATTTGAATTCGATTGTGTAGTGCTCTCCATTGCAATTANGGGGGACGAAGTAGTCTAACGCTGGGCGAAATCGTCGACCAGTTAGACTACTCCAATTTCAAATATTTGAATTCGATTGTGTAGTGCTCTCCATTGCAATTAAAATTTTATGTTCAATTTAAACATTCATTCATTCCATCTTTTTTTCTATATTATTGTCAACAACCTATTGAAAATCATATTACTTCAATTTATTTTTATATTTTTCAAATAATATATATATATGCCATATTTTACATTTTAAATATAAAGCTAATTTTCTTTATATATTAGTGAACATAAAATTCTGAATTCGTGAAAGTTTCTCAATAAAGTTTTCTATATTGTAAATATATATATATAATAATGTATTTTATATATAAAGTTAATTTTTTTAATATAAATCTAAATTCGTGAAAGTTTTTCAATAAAGTGTTCTATATTGTAAATACATTTCTTATAAATATAAATAAAGTGTTATGTTCAAATATTTATGATTTAAGAGAAATGCTTAAGACTACACATTTGGTAGATGTAGTACCAGAAAGAAATACAGGTTTCTAGTATTAGAAATAAGTCACAAGTCATGACAACCGAATGATCATCTTTTATATCTCATGTATTTGTCAATCTTCCAAAAGCTATATATTCTCATCCGTTTACACTAAAGTCCTTTGCATTTAATGTAAACAAATAAAAATAGATGTCTTATGTCAATCTTTGTGGCGAGAGGTGATATGGGTCATTTAGAATGTATGTTTTACTCCTAACTAAACCATCGAACATGAGATAGTCTAGACTATAAGTCTCATGGAACGAATTTAATATGGGATACCCATAGTATAACCTTGTTTTCTCTCTTACTTCATGGCAACAATTGACACCTCTAAACAAACTTGGCACTACAACCTATACACCTAAATCCATATAACTCCTACATCTAATACCTTATGTCTATGTTGAATTTTGGGGTTCCACGTTAGTTTTTAAATCCCAACTTCAAAATGACATAAATATATAAATTTGTTTCTATAAACATATGGCCACCATGAAATTTACATTGATCCCCTTAATTCTCCAAACAAAAAATATATATTTTATTTTATTGTGTGTCCATTAACAAAATTCTGGTATATTGTAATAGTGCTTAAATTTTGTCCATATATGTCATCATCTGAATTTTATCACTATCTCTAATTATAGTCCAAGATGTTGATTCTATAAACATCGTCTTGGTATTTCAAAAACTTGAATTCCTTATAGCCATTTCATAAAACTATTAGCTTTGAAACTCTAGTTTTCCCCATTTTCTTGGGAGGCCAACTCTACAACTCTATAATTTTACCTCAACTACATTCCATATTCTACTCAACTATTCAAATAATAATATACTCTTGTAAGTACAACCCTTATGTAATTCTCTTTCCAATTAAATAAGTTATAACTATAGGTGCATGAGTAAATTTGTATCATAATCAAATATTAATAAACCATATAAATATTTAAGTGCGTATCTAAGATTAAAATGATATTATTACACTAAAAAAGGGGATTGTAGCATGGAAAACATGTGTCATGCTGTATTGTCTCCAAAATTTGAAAATAAAAACAAAAATTAATAGGCTAATCATATACTCTGTCAGCTAGACATTATTTAACTCTATGGAATGTGTCATACTTTGTTTACAGTGATGTAATGTCATAAGCTGTTCTTACATCCTGCTTTCGTATTTTCATATGTGCTTGTTAATGTAATACTTATGTTGTCGTGTTGTTGATTACTATCTTGATCTATAGTTACGCATTTATATGTATGTTGGTTACGCATTAATGTTGTATACACAATTCTGACTTAAATTGTCATTTAAAAAAGAGGTGGAGTGGCGGGACTTGTTTACCTTGTAAACACCTGAGAGGTAACTATTTTCTACTTGACACTTCGGGGCTTACTTAGTTCTTTCAAACTCATGCATTTATTACCTTGTCGCATATAGGTGCACTTGACAATGGAACCTCCTTAGAGAAGTTGAACAAGTCATATTGTCCGCTCGTTACTAATGTTTAGCTTGGGAGACGAGGGACTTATAGTCCAATCCTAGTAGTTACTATAACTTCTATTAGTTGATATTTACACCAGGAAGTGTGTTCACTAGCCTATGTTGTTCGGGTTACAATTATTGCTTTTACAGATTTGTTGACGGGGTTGTAATTACTACTGCAAATAATACTTACATGGTTCACGTTTTATATGGTATTTAACACTTGGAAAACTTGGTTTATGACTTAACATGGTTTTCGTGTAATGTTTTAAACCTTATAATAGCCTTCCCATGGCATATTTCATATGCAATGGACTATGGATAACTCCTTTGAATTCGATACACATTTTACATGGCACGTTATTTAGACTTGGCTCTGTGTTAAAGGGTGATATAAAATATACAATGTGTGTATTTAAATATGTTAATGGAGGAAAGGGTGCTAATGGAGGCAAGGGTGGTGACATCAATGCGCCTTGAAAATCGTGGCCTTCAAGCTTAGGGCTTGGCTCTTGCGTTAGTTTGGTCATTCATAACATAGCTGCATGAGCTCGACCTCTACGTTGTGTGGTGGAGTGGAGCTTGAGAGGCTAGTTGTTGTGGAAGGTACATATCCATTCTGGTTTAACAACGTTGTTTGTTTGTTTAGTTTGGTTTCAAAGTGTACTCATCATCGTGACTTCTATTTTTTTCTGCAGGTTTCAGGGTATGAGGAAAATGGCTTGGGTTGTGGGTCGCCCTGAGTCAATGCCATACCCATTCAGGTAATTCCTGATGTGTAATGTTTAAATCTTGTTCCTCTCTCATGTGGTTGTTTTTGACAGAATTTAACAAATTCGTTGTGGGTTTGGAAATGTGATTTTAAAGGTTGCGGAAATTAAAGGGGTTGTATGTAATCTTAATGACTATAGCATCAGAGATACATTAAAACTGGGGGTTTTTCTTGTTGGATTTTAGTGCCTTCTGGCCAAAACTTTAAATGCAATTGGGTTTTGTTTTATGGACTGTGTGTAGAGAATGTGGCCTTGGTGAACATTACCAAGCTTTTTGAATTGTAATTTATGTTTATACTTGGATACGACGTTAGCACCATTTCTTGCAATGGTGCAAGGCCGGGTTATATGACTGTGTAAATTCTTATTTTGTTTTAAGAAAGGAAAAGTACAATATTTAAACTTTGTGTGGGTTTATTGGTTTTTCTTATACACGGTATATGCATACTGCTCGATTTCATGGATATAATTCTTACTCTGGGCATTAGTCTATTCTTTGTATAAATGAAAACCTTGTTTAAGTTCTTATATGGAATTATTGACAGCGTTGGTTGGATTTGGGAGCCATGCTGTAGTGGCATTGGGGTTTCCCTCCATTAGAGCTGCGACTGTGTATTGGGTAAATGAATTATGATTTTTATGGTTGAAAATTGTTTATGGTTAATCCTTTGTATTAGATTGTAAGAGCTATGACACGAGTGTAACCCTTCAACGGGTTCCGCTGCTATTCGCATAGCGTAGACAGGGTTGCGTTAATGGTTAAATGCTTTGTTATGATTAGGGACAATGGTCATAGTTACAATGTGTATTTTCAATTGGGTCTTTCGACAATTGTGTAGAGGTTATATGTATTTGATTTCTGGTCTGGGTATCTATAATAGCGTGCCTTAAGTTGAAACACTACAACATGTGGTGGAAAATAATAACGAATCCTATGAGATTCGATATGGTGACTCGTAAATAAAATGACCCAACAGGAATTGTGTTCGTTGTGGATCCTGATCTTCTAGATCCAGACATATTATTCAGCCGTGTTTGTACCCCAGGTGTACTATACACTCATTCCCCCTGTGTTGGCTAACAATTATGCGAACCCATGGTATTGGGTTAACCGTAGTATTTTCCCATGGTATTTCCCCTACAAAAGAAAGCATTGTAACACAGCTGTGTATGGTATGGTATGTATTGTATTGTATTGTAAACAATATTTGTGATTGTGGGAGAGAGACTATGAGAGCATGAAGAGGAAGTGCAGCAGTTTTGTTGTAGGTTGTATCCCTTCATCTTTCTAGACTGTAATAAAAGGACTGGAAATTTCTTTGTAAATGTAGCCCATCGTTTAGGTGAAACACATTACATATGTGTCTCTCTCTAATGTGTTTAATGTGTTTTTCATCTTGTTTAATGATTTGACTGTATATTTGTGATTGCTCTGCGGTCCTGTTTTCTAACAAATTGATCCTGGGTCGTTATGTTTGTTAAAATTATTATGGTAGGGGTTGATTTGGGAATTTAACCCATTAGAGTAAATTTCAACTCAATATGGGCCTCCTAAGGAAAATTAATAAAATAATATTTATTAATTTTGGAGGAAGAAAAGAAAAAACTACTTTTTTGTTCGTATTTTGAACATATCTCCTTGTGTTTTTACTCAAATTTTGATTGAGAGAGCTTGTTGGATGCGGAATTAAATTTCCCATCCAACGAATACCCACTTTGCATAATTTTTATGGGCCCTGCTACCCCAAAAAAAGAAATACCTAAAAAACGTGATGATGATGTCATCATCACATTTTTTTCAGGTATTTCATGTTTTTGGGGTAGCGGAGCCCATCAAAAGTATGCCAAGTAGGTACTCGTTGGATGAAAAATTAAATTCTGCATCCAATGAGCTCTCCTAATTGAAATTTGAGTAAAAACATAGGGAGATATGTCGAGAATATGAACAAAAAAAGTAGTTTTTTTTATGATACCTATCCCCAAATTTATATTAAAAATTGTTTAGGAGGTGCTCCCTTTTTAAATTTTAAAGAATTTTGATTAGCTAATACATGATGACATGGAATTTGTATTATTTTTTGAAGGCCCATTTTAAATTGAAATTTCCTATAATGATTGATTGGAATTGATCGTGCGACCTCTGTGTTTTTATGCTACATTTTTAATGAGTGTTGTACATATCATTATGGTGGATTTATTTGTTGGTATTTTCATTATGGCATACGATTCTTGTATATGTAGTTTCTAAGTTATTTAAATCGATTGGTTTATTATACATGCAATGGATTTATATGGAATATTGTTTATATCTTTATACCATTAGATGGTCTCAATATTTGAACTATAGATTTGATTTAATGGTTTCTTTAGTGAATGAGGAATGATTTTGTTCATGACTTGTTTCTTAATAAATACATACAGACCCTTAGGGGTCTTCGATGGTTTTAATTTAGCTTATTAATTCAGTTTAAATATTATTCTTAAATATAGAATAATGTGTATATAGTATTGTTTATTTATAAAAGAGCTTCAGACCTATTACATGTCTTGATGCCTTGACTATGTGGCATTTTAATTTGTTATTTGATTATAATATTGTTTAACTTAATTAATGGTAATGACTTGTTTCTTGGGTTATCTTTATTTAGTCTTTTGGTTCCTAAATAAAGGTCTACTAGCAAATGAAATATTCCAGTAGAATCTATAGGTAAAATAAAAATATAGACTGTGTTTAGATTAATCTCTAGGTTTTCTAGGAAACAAAGTATAAGCTATGAAATTTAATGAAGAATTACATTGGAAGAAAATAAGCCCTAAATAATTCTTAAACATGAAATAATTCCAAACATAGGGTTAGAAATATAACATAAACCCTTAACTATTCTAAGAGGATACAATTACAGACATAGGGTTAGAAATACAACATAACCCCTTAACTATTCTAAAATGAATTATATTAGATAATGGAATAGAGAATTCAAGAACCTCATACATGAAAACTGAAGCTATTCCAATGGTTGAAACCTGCACACTCAATTACCGAGCATTAATAATTCATAGAGATATCTAACCTCTGTATAGTTGAACGAATCACTTGGGAACTACCATGTTCCACCCAACCATGACCTGAAATCGTTCATGGTTTTAATCTGGATCCCCTCGAGCTGGTTCAAACATGCAAGTAGGTTAGAGATCCTAAGGTAAGGCTTCCCTATCTGGGATATCAAGTTTGAATCAGTTCTCCTTTTTCCTCTTAAGAAAATTTTCTCCAAGAACTCTGTTGAGAATAATCAGGCAGAATAATGATTCCAAAAAATGAAAGAGATCCCCCAGCCTCTCTTTGGATTGGGTATTTATAGACATACTTTTCAGTCAAAGGAAAAGTTAAATCAAGAATCATTTGATTTCTTAATTTAACCCTTTTTATTTAATTCGGGTACTTTTAATATTTAACTGAGGAACTTTTAACTAGTTCCTATTTGTACTTTTCTAGGTATTATACTATTTAATTATTTTTAAGTAATAATAATAATAAATGGAGCCTTTCCTTCTTTCTTACATTATTAATATTATTACTATGCTTACTCTTTATACATACCATGTATAAAATATACAATAATATATATACTATTTGTTAACATTTGTCTTTAGGTATCATATATTATGAACCCTAAACTTATGACACTTTCTTTATTAAGGCCATCAGGTAGGTGGTTGAGTCTACTAGGCTAAAAAACTCTAAACATCCTTGCATGTTGGATTCCCTTGTATAACATGGTATTTCTTCAGTACTTGATGAGATACAGAAATTCAAGGTTTCATTCAATCACTTGTAAATAAGTGAAATGCGATCTATATTTAACTCAAGCCATTTTCACTCGAAATCATTAATTATCTTTAGTAAATCCTACCACTTATCTAGATCCCATACTCAACGCTAAAAACAGGGAGCTACAAACTTAGTGCAATTCCAGAGCTCCTTGCTCAACAATAAGGCTAGGATGTACTTGTATGATACACCTAGGGATACAATGGCCAAGGATCCGATGTTCCAGAGATTATGCTCAATGTCAACATGGAAGGTTATAGGGCTTATGCCCAACACTTCTAATTTATCTTATCATGTGCTCCATATCTTTCTGCTCAACAAAAAGTTTTTCGTATCTCATTTGTTTCAGAGCTTCTCGCTCAACACAACATAAACACTCACATGCTCCAGATCTTCTCACTCAACACAAAACATCTCAAATACTCATGTGCTCCAGAGCTCCTTGCTCAACACAAAACATCTCATCAATCATGTGCTTCAAGGTCCATGCCAAACACATAAAATCATACAAAAAACATATGTAACTAGATTACACCGAATATATCAAACAAATCATGATGTTCATATGCAGTAGGGTCATTGACCTAGTATAAAAAAATAAAACATCAAGGTAACATCATAATAAATGGGGCTCATCCCATAAGTGTTAGATCTGTAATTCGGGATATTGCATCCCTCCCCTCTTAGAAAAACACCATCCCTCATGTTCTAGGGACTTAGAATGAAGTCATGAAACAAGGATGGGTAATCCTTTCTCGTGGCGGCTTCATTCTCGTAAGTAGCCTGATCGGCTTCATAGTGCTTCCATTGCACTTTCAAATGGACTATGGTGCGCTTCTTAACCTGCACCTCTCTCTTGTCCAATATGTGAAGAGGTTTAGGGTAAAACTCCTCTTCAGGTTCCACCTTCTATCTCAACCATGGTAGCCTAATGGCCTTCCTGTCGACCATCCAAGGCTTCATAAATTCGCGGTGTACCAGCTATGTCCTCTACTATTGGTTCCTCCTGCAAGTCGTGTAAGACCCCATTGGTATTATTCTTATAGTCCCAACCATAATGAGGCCCTTAGCGCTTCGAGAATTCAATTTGTAGTGTGGAAACATTGGATACCCCATTTTCTGCTGGCTTGTTATCATTTGGAGCTAGTACATATGGATTTGTACATGATTTGTTGAATTTCTTGTTGGCTGAGAAGCTACTGTTCTTTTTTCTGTACGATGGTGGGTTAAACCTTGGTTGGCAGTTGTCACAAAAGTTCTTAGACCTATCTCTTTTTATGTTAAGGTTCTCTTGGCTCAGCATCCCATGCTCATAGAAAAGCCTGTCTTTATGTAAGGTGTTGTCAAAGGTTTTCGGCATGTCAAATTCAATCCTCTCCTGAAATTTGGGAGGAAGAAATTAAAAAAAACGGTTGTGTTTTTACTTCCTCATCCTCGATGCAAGGTACATAATGCAGCATATCAAAAAATATGTTAATAAAATCATCCATAGTCATGGATCCCATATGTAACTCGTGAAACTCTTTCACTTTTCTGTCAAAAAATCTTTTCGACATGTATTTCTCTTGAAATATCTTGTGAAACTTACTCCACCAAATTTCTCTTAACTCATGTTTCTTGGTATGCTTCAAGTCTCTCCACCATCTAGCTACTTTTCCATTTAAATTATAGATGGCTAGATGAGATTTCATCTTGCTAGAATAGTTATGAACTCGGAAATATTTTCTCATACCCAGCAATGACTCTTCAAGTTTTTCCCCTGTATTCATCTCCCCTTCATAGGTTGGGGATTTTATTTTTTGTAACTGTCCCTGAATATTGTCATCATTTCTCAATTTATTTATGCATGGGGAAAGAGAATCATCACTAGAAAGACTGTGGTAATCTCCTTCTGGAGGTTCAGGGGTATGCTCTTCTTTTCCTTCTTCTCTCAGGTTGTTGGCCTGTTTAAGGTAAAATTATTTCTTGTACCAGTTTATGGAATGACTGGGTTTTCCCTGCAGGGTTCCTCTCGTCATGTTTCATATCAATGCTTCATTAATTTCTTGTTCTTCCTTTCTTCATTTATATTATCATCTCTAAAACTCTCCAATTCTGCTTAGAGACTTTGTATGGTTTTCATCAGATCAAAATTTAGTTCCACCACCCGTTCTGATTCCTAAGAAGGGGTATTCAACTTCCCTTGCATGTTGTTATCTTCTTCAATGTTCATGATTTGCACTTGTTCCTTTAAAATCCCACAATTGCAAATTTTTAATAATATTTTTTGTTAGTTAACAAAATTTAAAAGATACTTTATTTTCTTTGCAACAAATGTTGGGTACGCCCATTTGGTCTCTTGGTGTTGAAACTAGGCTCTAATACCACTTGTAATGTCCCCAAAATTTGAAAATATTTTGTTTTAATACGCTAACCATTTAATGCGTGAGCTGGACATTATTTAACTCTTCAGAATGTGTCGTACTTTGTTTACAGTGTTGTAATTTCGTAAGTTGTTCTTACGTCCTGCTTTCATATAAATCCATATGTGTTTATTAATGTAATACTTATGTTGTTGTGATGTTGATTACTATCTTGATCTATGGTTACACAGTTATAAATATGTTATTTATTTGATTCCATACTCATTGGTTATAAAGTTTGATTAGTGTCGTATACACAATTTTGACTTAACTTGTCATTTGAAAAAGGGGTGGAATGGCAGGACTTATTTCCCTTATAAACACCTAAGAGGTAACTTTTTCTACTTGTCACTTAAGATCTTACTTAGTTCTTCTGAACTGATTCATTTATTCCCTAGTTGCGTGCAGGTGCACTTGACGACAGAAACTCCTTACAGAAGTTGAACAAGTCATATTGTCAGGTTGTCACTAATGTTCAGATTGGGCGACGAGGGGCTTATAGTTCTATCCTAGTAGTTACTATAACTACTATTAGTTGATATTTACACCAGGTTGGGTGTTTCACTAGCCTTTGTTGTCTGTGTTACAATTATTGTTTTTACAGATTTGTTGACGGGGTTGTAATTACTACTGCAAATAAAACTTACATGGTTCATGTTTTATATGGTATTTAACACTTGGAAAACTTGGTTTATGTCTTAATAGGGTTTTCGTGTAATATTTTAAACCTTGTAATAGCATTTCCATGGCATATTTCATATTCGATGGACTATGGATAAGTCCTATGTATTCGATACACATTTTACATGGCACATTGATTAGACTTGGCTCTCTGTTAAAGGGTGATATAAACCATACAATGTGGGTATTGAAATATGTTAATGGATGCCAGGGTGGCAACATAAATGTACCTTGGAAATCATGGCCTTCAAACTTAGGGCTTAGCTCTTGCGTTGGTTTCGTCATTCACAACATAGCTGTGTGAGCTCTGCCTCTGCGCTGTGTGGTGGAGTGGAGCTTGGGAGGCTAGCTGTGATGGAAGGTACACATCTATTTTGGTTTAACAATGTTTTTTTTTTCATGAGTTTGGTTTTAAAGCGTACTCCTCATCGTGACTTCTATTTTGATTTGCGGGTTGCAGGGTATGAAGAAAATCATGGGTCATGGGTCGCCCTGAGTCAACTCCATACCCATTTGGGTAAGCCATGCTGTGTAATGTTTAAAGCTTGTCCCTTTCTTGTGTGGTTGTTTATGACAGAGTTTAACACACTCGTTGTGGGTTTGGAAATTTGATTTTAAAGGCAGTGGAAATGAAAGGGGTTGTCTGTAATATTAATGAGGATAGCATCAGAGATGTGTTAATACTTTGGGTTTTTCATGTTGGGGTTTAGTTCCTTCGGGTCGAAAATTTAAATGCATTCAGGTTTTGTTTTATGGACACTGTGTAGAGAATGTGGCCTTGGTGAACATTCCCACACTCTGCGAATTGTAATTTATGTTTATACTTGGATACATCATTAGCACCATTTCTTGCTGCTAGTGCAAGGCCAGGGTTATATGAATCTATAAATTATTATTTCATTTTAAGAAAGGAAAAGTAAATTATTTAAACTCTTTGTGGGTTTATTGGTTTTTCTTATAGATAGTATGTGCATACTGCTCGATTTCATGGATATAAATGTTACTCCTAGCATTAGTTTATTCTGTGTGTAAGCGAACACCTTGTTTAAGTTCTTAGATGGAATTGTTGACATCGTTTCTTGGGTTTGGGAGCCATGTCGTAGTAGCATTGGCGTTTCCCGCCATTAGAGTTGTGACTATGTGTTGGGTAAATGAATTATCATTTTTATGGTTGAAATTTGTTTATGGTTAATCCTTTGTATTAGATTGTAAGAGCCGTTATAGAGGTGTAACCCTTCGACGGGTGTCGCTGCTATTCGCATAGTGTAGACAGGGTTGCGTTAATGTTTAAATGCTTTGTTATGATTAGGGTCAAGGGCCATAGTTACAGTGTGTAGTTTTAATTGGGTCTTTCGACCACTATGTAGAGATTAGATGTATTTGATTTATGTTTTGTGTATTTATAATAGCGTGGCTTAATTTGAAACGCTAAAACATGTGGTAAAAAATAATAACAAATCCTATAGGATTTGATATGGTGACATGTAATTGTAATGTCCCCAAAAATTGAATTTTTTTTTTTTTATTAGGCTAGTAAAACCTACCTATATTGGACATTATTTGAACTCGCAGAATGTGTCATGCTCTATTTATACTGTTGTATCATTGTAAGTTGTTCTTATGTCCTGCTTCCATACTTTGAGATGTGATTATTACTGTATTTACTTACGTTGTCATAATGTCGATTCCTATGTTGTTTAGTGGTTATGTAATGATGTGTAAGTTATTTATTTGATTACGTACTTCATTGGTTATAACATGTGCTTAATGTCGTATACATGATTCTCACTTAACTTTGTTAATAGATAAAGGGGTGGAGTTGCAAGACTAGTTTCCCTTGTAACCACCTAAAAGGTAACAGTTTCTACTTGTCACATAGGGCTTACTTAGTTACAATGAACTAATGCATTTTTGTCCCTTTTGCATGTAGGTGCACTTGGAAATGGAAAACTGTTTATAAAGATTAATGGACAATGATGTCTGTTTAAGTCACTAGTGCTCATTTTTATAGTTTTATCCTAGTGACCTTACACTGATTATTATTGCGGACTTTATGCTAGTGACGTGGTCACTACTACGCTTACTATCTACGTGACATAGTTTTATTATTTATGTGATACTTATTTACTATGGTGTAGAGGCTTATGACTCATTCATGCCCTAACATATTTTTACTATATGGTTTCTAAAGTTGGTATAATATATTTGTAAAACCCTTGGCTTTAAGCATTCCATGGCATACTTCATATGCCATGGACTTAGGGCTTAAATCCTAAGTTTTGATGCATTATGGGGTTTATGCCTTTACGTTGATTTGGTGTCAAGGTTTAATATAGTCCAAGAAATATACGATTGTGGGTCTGGTGTGCATTAATTGTGGCTAGTGTGGTGACATCAATGTGCCTTAGGAAAAGGGGCAACCAAGCTTAGGGATTGGCCCAAGTGATAGTTTGGTTTAGTCCTAGCCTTGCTGCTAGTGCTATGTTCCTGTGCGGTGTGAATGAATGCGATTTCAATGGCTTAGCAAGTAGGTATGTGGATGCTCTGGGTTTGCAGCATCATCTGCTTGTTCAGTTTGGATATGTACATACTTATCATTGTGACATTTCTATGTGTTTGTAGGTTGCAGGGTTTGGCGAAACAAAATTGGGTCATTTCTTGTGGGAAAATTCATGGGAAAATCCATACCCATTTGGGTAAACCTGCTGTACAAGTGTTTACCTATTCCCTCATTGCTTCATTGTTGATACAAGGTTGTTTCTTGTTGTGGGTTTGGATGCTTGGATTTGGTTTTCTAATGGATTCCTTTTGGGATGGGGTTTTGACTGTAACTTAATGGAATTGCATTTGGTAATACGATAGGATTGGGGTTCTTCTTGTTGGGGGTTTTAAAATGAATTTGGGCCTAAACGATTAAATGTATGGGTTTTATTAATGGATACTCTATGCAGCGAAGAGGGCCTGGGTAAATCTCGACAAGATTTGTGTATCTGTATGTAAATTTATGTCATGGAAATGGTGGCAGCACCATTTCTTTGTAATGGTGCAATGGTTGAGTTATGATGACTATGTAACTTCCTATTTCTTTTGATAATGATTATGTTTAATAGTAATTTCATACTATGTTTGATTTCATGTTATGGTTATTATCGGACTGTGTGGATTCGCATTCGTTTTTTGCGTTATTTGTATGAGTGACAACCTTGATGGCTTTGGGGGCCATGATGTATATGGAAGTGGTGTCCCCACCATTGTAGCTGCAATAGCGTATTAGATTTAGACTTTATTTCATGTTCCCATGCCTCCGACCGGCAAAGAGGATGCGACTCCAAGCTTCAATTGCCTGGGATAAGAGCCTCATAAACATGTGAAATCATAAAATTTACTGAACATAATGCTTAAACATATACACATGAACATTTATCATGCACAGATGCAAAAATCTACCAGACACAGCAGAAACATCATACATTTAAGCAAGCATTCATTTAACATGTTCATCATTTTCATTAACATAATTTACAATTGCAGAGTAAAATGGGAAAGATCACTTATCTTATGAAATCTCCTTCCGCAACCAGCTACGTCTCTGCAATGTTCCACCCAACCATAGGCCAGCGTGCTCCTCAATCTCTCAGCAACGCTGCCACCCCCGAGCTGGGCATGATTCTCCAAGGAATAAGGGAACTAGCAGGCTAACGCATAGGTAAGCATACTCAAGCATAGCCAAGCCAACAGAGTTGGGTTTATCAGGCCATCAAAGAGCTGTTGAAGGTGGATTGCTAAGCTGGTGAGCTCATTACGGAGCTAAGAACACCTACACCAGAACTAGCCTGACCTCTAAAACACCCAAACACACCCAACACAAGGAATCAGTCCCTTCTCTGCTACACAGTCCCTCAGGCCCTACATTCCCTTTCAGTGCTATTCAGGGGTGATGGAGAAGAAGGCCAGCCCTCTAGCTCTGTCTATGTGGTTTCCAGCCACCAGGTTTATCATGCAAATCTAAGCCAACATCCCTGCTCCTCTCACAGAACAAAGACCAACCATTGCACACAAGCAACTAAGTCAGCTGTCACAGCCTAAACAGGAGAACGACTTCTGAGTCATTATTGGCCCTATCGTGGCCAAAATGACTCTCAGGTGAATTTACAACAGTCCCCAGCATGTAAGGAAGACCGCAACAACCACAACCAACAACATGGGAAAACACAGCCCGTCCTGGGCAACGAAATCACCAAGAAAAAATATACAGACCGAACTGGGGGAAGAAATTACAGTCTCCCAGCTTGTGGGTGAGCGTGAGCAACAATGCAGAGCCCACAATCGTCCTATGAGTACAGGATACGGCCACACTAGTCACCAATCTGCAGAGGGAAACTACTGTGTGGGTAAATCCAGCAAAATCCAGTGCGTGAAGACCAAAAATGGGAAGGAATCCCTCTACATGAGAATGCACAGCAATGGAGAGGACGTGAATTTGCAGGAGAAAATCACGTGGGTAAAACCCAGGAAAAATCCTATGCGTGAAAACAGTGAGCGGCCAAATGGGAAGTGCGTGAAGGTGAACAGCTACTAGGATGACGCGAATTTGCAGTGCGTGGGTGCTCAACAACTTGTGGTGAGGAAGGAGAATGTCTGCCTGTGGGTGATAGTCATTTTTCCTTTCCATTCAGAATTCAACTATGGGTGGAGTGTGCATGGAGGCATGGACTGACATCCCTGCCACCCCACTCCAAAAACAATTAACTGCCATAACTTCCCTTAGCTACCAGCAGAAATTATTAACTGAAGGTGGTTGGGAATAAAACAAAGGAAGATGACACATGGGTTTTTCCCTTTTTGGCTCAAGATTGACAAATCCCCCCCCCACATCCTTATTCTTGGGAAAATCATGCCCCGTTCGATTTAGTTGCCGCGACCATAGCTGGTTGTGTTCATTTTAATTATAGATGCATATTTACATGGTGATAAATTCAAAACATATGCCGCATTCCCCGATATACCATCGGTGACAAATTTAAATCCAAACATAACATAACCGATCAATGGTGGGGCCTTGTCCTTTAACTCCACACCATGATCATTTACAATATACACATCATATACATCTAATGTAACGGGGTCAAAACCGGGGCATTACACTTTACTATTTATGTTTATGATGCATATTTAAAATTTATACACAAAGCACATTCCTAGGGTTCCTCTTGAGTCATTGAATACCAAAAGCAGAAGTCACGATTGGAAATAAGGTTAAATCTAAATTTAGAATTAATATGTCGCATTAAGACTGAGAATATATGACCCAATGAATTGATTTGAAACAATTAGTTGATTAACGTAATTTTAAATATTTGAATTGGATTGCCTATAGTGGGCTCCATTACGGTTTAAATTTTATGTTCAATTTAAACATCCATTTATTCCAATGTTTTATATATATTATTGTCAACAACTTATTAAAAATCACACTAGTTTGAATTTATTTTATATTATTCAAATATTTAAATATAAATATAATATATATCTATTTATCTATATATATTTCACACACACACACATATAGTTAATTTTATATAAATTAATTTTCTTTATATATTAATGAACATAAATTTCTGAATTTTTGAAGTTTCTCAATAAAGTGTTTTGTTAAAATATTTATGAGTTAAAAGAAATTCTTGACAGTAAACATTTGGTAGATGTAGTACTAGAAAGAAGTACAAGTTTTAGTATCAGAAATAGAGAAGTCATGTCAATTGAATGGCAATCTTATATATCTGATGTATTTGTCAATCTTTCTCAAACTATATATTCTCATCCGTTTACACTAAAGTCTCTTTCATTTAATCTAAAGACACACCTCATCGAAAATAGATGTCATATGTCAATATTTGTGGTGAGAGGTGATATGGATCATTCAAAGTGTGTGTTTTACTCCTAACTAAAGCATCCAACATGAGATAGTCTAGACCATAAGTCTCATGGACAAAATTTAATATGGGATACCCATAGTATAACCTTGTTTTATCTTTTACTCCATGGCAAACAAACTTGGCACTAGAACCTATACACCCAAAGCCATATAACTCTTACATCTCATACCTTATGTCCATGTTGAATTTTGGGGTGCCACGTCAATTTTTAAATCCTAATTTCAAAATGACATAAATATATAAATTTGTTTCTATAAACATATGGCCACCATAAAATTTACATCAAGCCCCTTAATTCACCAAATAAAAAAAATATTTTTTTATTTGATTGTGTGTCCATTAACAAAATTCTAGTATATTTCAATAGTGCTTAAAGGAGTTCACATGAAGTTGGTCCAACTTTTTAGTGCCGCTTTAGAAATCTAAAATGAAAGTCCAGAATGTAAATATATAATGCATATACATGATTGTGGCTATGTTCAGAAAACCCAAGCCCAAAAACAAGGCTAAGCTTAGTTAGCATATATTGCATGTGTGATATATTGCACATGTGTTTTGTAAGAATTACAAATCACAAGTGCGATATATCGCACTTACGATTTGTAATGCCAAAACAAACAAAACAAAAAACAGGGCCACAACCTCAAATTCTTATTACACAGTCAAGGAAGCGAGTAACGGGAGTGCAAAAAATCGGTAGAGCGATTTGAGTTTGAACGAATTTGGAGGAAAATTTGGAAGGGTCGATTCACAAGTTGGATACAATTGAAGGTAAGTGGTCATTTCCTTTAAAATTTCTTTCAATTTTCATTTGTGTTTGTTAATTTTATAGTTTTTGTTAATTTTAAAGCGAATTTGATAAAAATTGTTGAACTAAATCAAACAATGAAATATTAAAAAAAAATTTAATTTGTTTTTTTAATCTTAACAGTTAACAAAAATGTTGAATAAAATGTGCAAAATGAAACCACTGATAACAAAGAACCAAACACAAACCCAAACCCAAACCTAAATACAGACACAAACCCAAACACGGAGGGGGAAGAAGACCGAAATTCAGATATTTTGGCTCGTTTAGTTGCACTGAGGTTCCTTAGCTCACTGTTTAGAGGGGTTTACCATTTAATACATTCATTAGCTGAGGCATTAGATACCATAACAAATAAAATTTCCAATTCCCAGAGAGCATTGTACAACATTAACTCGTACAGAGAATCCCAGAGGAAATTCTATTCCAATGGATTGATCTATAAAGACAACAAAAAACTAAAGATAACCAAAGACCAATTGTTTTCATTATTTCAGGACCCTAACAGCCGATTGGTTCCACCCACCACTCGACCGCACATTTCCATAGACTGGTGCATGGAAACAAAGGTGAAATCCAATCGAATGGATCGCTGGTGCATGGTCTTCGATGAACAACCTCACGGGAATAAAGACATCCCATTCTATTTCGTGAGGAAGTTGTATGCGAAATTTATCTTGTGGAAACATGTGAACTATTTTGATATTTTAGAGTTGCAAGGTGTGGGTCATGGGATGCCCCAAGATAGGGAAGGATCTAGGATTTATCCTAACCTTGTGCCATGCCCTTGACACACACCAAAACCCCCTCAGGTATATCCTCCTGCAGGATCGGTGATTGATGATACACAAGAGGGCTTATTCCACTTTGCAGATACATTGCTTCGAAATGAGACTATTGTGGAAGGAAATGTAGGCCAAGAGGTTTCCACTTCTTGGGATGGCCCATTACACACTCAAGATCAACTTACTCGGTCTCCAAACCATACTAGAGCTACAGATTGCAATGGAATATGCTATGGGCTTGCTTCAGATTTCTGGGACAATGGATTACTTCGATATGTAAGTAAAACTCATTCTTTACATATTATATTTTGTTTTATATCACACACACACACACACACACACACACACACACATATATATATATATTACAAACATGATCAAGGTTTGTCAGTTTCATATATGTTGCAGGTTGATTTCTACAAACGAATATTTTATTAATTAATTAAAAATTTATTCATAAGTTCAACCATAGTTATTAAATTCAAAAGAACCAACCATATAAATTTGAAAATTCACCAATTTGTTAGATTTAGCCGATTTGGTCATCAAAATTTGATTCATTGGTTCAATCACATCTAGTAACGAAAACTAATAAGGGCACTAGAGAATGGGATGTGATTGAGGGAAAAGGAATATAAAAGACCAATTGATGCTAACTATTCCATCTAGGACCAACTAATTATTTTTCATATGACCCAGTTGTTCTAGGATCTTAGCGGGTGGGGGTAGTTTCCCAAGGAAGAGATGATTCCCATGTCCCCCATTCTTTTCAATATTGAATTAAGTCCCTATCTTTTGATAATATCGAACTGAAGGGAATATATCATTCAAAGTTGTTTGGTTTTATTTCTTGAAGTTAGAGTTGTCAGCACAGGTACTGTAGGTTAAAAATATCAAAATTTTGAGAATATATTCATTACATTGTAGTTATAATTTCAAACGTTTTTTTAAATATAAATTATATATATAATTTATTTTCATTTTGGACTAGCTTCAATTTTGAATTTGAACTTGCTACTTGGTAAGTATGAGTTCAATAATCCTTTAGTGTAAAATTAAAAGGTTCAGCAGTTTCAGATACAATATGGCACAAAATGATCACAACAAAAGGATGTTTTGTTTATTAATTAAAAATCCAATTGCATCAAATTTCACACATCCAACACTATTACTTAGGGATTAATAAACAAAATATCACCAAGCCATTCAAATGATAATGATCCTTTTCTCTATAAGTATCATGAATCCATTCAAATGATAATGGTATTTTTCTTTATTAGTACATCAAAATTGGTTGTAAGCATTTCTAATGCACAAGAACAACAATGAATTTTCATGAGGATTTGTTTGAAGAAATATTAAAAAAACATGTTTAAGTTCAAAACAGATTGGTGCAAATGAATATTATTAACTACAAATTTCCTCATAATTGTGAAACCGAACCAGAACATCCAGATAAATAAGAATGTAGCGGGTCTCTTTTATTAGTGATTTAAAAGAATTACTTGTACAAATACCCAATCAACAAAAACTACATAATATTAACATCATTACCAATGTATCGAATAGCTAATATACCTACTCCTTATTCAATAATTATTGAAAAGTTGCACATTATTTTTTCAAGGCGATCTGCAACATGATATTGAATAAGGTGAGGACTCTCAGGAAATCACATTAAATTTGTACATGATCATAAGTATGTATAAGAAAGTGCATGGTATCATACATTTTTTAATGAAAATGCAATTCCAAGACTTATTTCAAATCTTGATGTTGATGACAAAAATATTGCATTGTTGTTCAATATTAAAAGAAACATTTGAAAAACAACTACAAAAAAGTTGTTGTTTAAATTCCTATAAAGTTATATGTTTGGATTGTGATAATTGCAATGTTCAAATGTGGAAATGAAAACGTATGTTTGGATTGGAAAAAGTGTAATGTTGAACTGTGCAAATAAAAACGAGAACAGGGAAATCTGAGTGCAATTTATTTTAGTATGAAAATGCGAGATAATATAATTGATTGGTTGTGATTGTTTTAAGGCATATTAGATTCTTCCCATAGAAAGATACATAGCAATAATATCCATAGAGGATTGCACTACAATTTGTGATGAGAATAAATGCAGGTCACCATACAGCTGCTCGTCATTTGGTTCCACATTTAAGCACTTATAAAGGGTAGACCCGATTCCTTAGAGGATAGAGAGTTGGTTTCCCTCGAAGCCCTTCACAAATTCTATATTGAGAAAGCCTTAGTCATCCAAATAAACTTAGTCATCATGAAATAAACTTAGAGTTGATTCTCAAAATCTATCTTGAGAAAGCCTTTGTCATCATAAAATAAACATCTATCATAGTATCCTTGGGGTATATTGTGTTCTTTGACACCTTCTATCAAAACTTCTATTCCCAATGTTTTGTCTTCTTTGTTCTTCATTTTGTTCCTTCTTCTTCATTTTGTTAGTTGGCGTTTACTTCTAACCATGTTTGTCAATAAGTTTTTTGTCTTTCTCCATATATTCTTCTTTGTTCTTCTCATTCTTGAACCGTCATTTTCTCTAACTTTCTTTGTCGATGCCCTCTTTTCCTTTCATATCGATGTCTTCCTTGTTCCTCTTGTTGATCAGCTGACATGTATTCCACAACTTACTTGTCTCCTTGTAAGATGAAAACCATTGACCAAAAGTTAATTCAATGCCAGAGAGATCATTGTTTTTTTCTTTTCTAATTATAGGTTCAAAATAATTGAAAAACAATTCTTTGTATCAACCCTAACTTGGACACCAAGAAGAATCCCCATTATAGGATCATATATCGTTGACATGATGAAGATTCCATTTGTAAGGTCTGTGTGGTGGTGGAACATTGAAGGAATGGTTAAATTTTTAATGAAAGTGTTAGAACTAATTAAGATGCCATTTAAGGTGTAATACCAAAATAATAATACTAATAATAAAATTTCATTTTATAAATGCTTATGCGAATACAATGGACCGTTACGATGCCCTTGACCATCACATAACATGCATCTGCATAGAAAATATCTAATATACATGTCATATATGGTCATCATTTTGAAAACTATGGTTCACAGAGCTGATAAAAAATTCTTATATCCCCTAAATTGCAATATTTACATGTATTAAATTATTATTTTAAGTATGAGATTGATAGAAATAACATTTTTATATGCTATATATATTAGGCAACTATTCCCTTTGGAATATCATCAAAGGGTTTCTTGATGCATAGGTTGTAGGTTTGAGACTGCTGGACAGTAAAAAATTAATTTGCAATATATATGAAAAAAATGAACTTAGGCGAATTCATGCCCACTAAGGGCTTCCTATTTCATTTCAACTTAAATATTGTACTCGTTGCCTTGTGTTTTTTTATAAATGTCCTTATCTTTTAGTGCAACTTAAATAGAACCAATAAATATCTTTGCAGGGGAAATCAAGAATGTGATGGGTCACTATGAAAGTACAAGCTCCTAGATAGGAATACAACCAATTCACAAAGCATCTTGTAATATGATTCCAACTTCTTAATTTTGTTTATGTATAATAAGCCAACATATTTGAAATCTATGCTTTCCTTCCTCTCTGGTCTTGAATTTGATTGATCATTCTTCTATTGAAGTGTGAGAGGGCTACCTAGATATCATATTAATGTCATTAATTTCTCCATTGAGTTCTTTGTAGGTTTGAGGTCTCATATATGAAACAACTAAAGTTACTATGAATTTCCATTCTTTTCCAAAACCATCGATTGAGTTTACGATGCAAACTAAAGGAACTCCTACCCCTAATGTAAAACAACTCTCATGACCAAAATAAGAAGAGTTAATCAACACTCAAACTAGATTTCATCCACAATACCAGATTATAACTAGAGCCAATCCATAGAGCTAGAAGAAGCAACACATTGCACCTATAACCTACCTCATTAGAGATGTTAGTGCCCAACCACACCCAAAAACCCCCACTTTGTCGACTTTTACATATTGCTTGCTAAGATCAAAAACTACAACTAATTTCAAAAATGAAAATAACATCTTCAAAACTCTAATTTATCTCACTTTGTTGACTTTCAGATATTGCTTCCTAAGAGCCAAAAATACAACTAATTTCAAAAATGAAAATAACATCTTCAAAACTCTAATTTATTGCTACAAGGTTGATAAACCTCACCTCTTGCTTGAACACATGAGTAGGTATTTAATGTCAAGATCTTTAATGCCCATCCTTTCACCTTAATGTTACGTTGAATCTTGTCTCCCAAATTCACTTCCATTATGTTTTAGTATTCTATACTTATAATCTTCACGGGATATGATAGATAAGAGGTAGTGTATCTTATTTATACCCATCATTCCAACATCTAACGAAACAACCTTATTTTATTTAAAATGTACTAAACTATTAAGGCTTATGAGGACTCAAGATATAGTTCTATATTTTTTTTCCAACATTTTATCTCTATGAATGAATCTCTCTAGAGAAATATCTTGAAGATACAATTGATTTTGCAAATGTTGAATTATCATTGTAGAGTCATCCATTACAATAAGATTATTGAATTATCATTCTATACCATAATATATATATTAAGGATAATTAATTTCAAAAATTAAAAAAAAAAATCCCTCCACAACCACTAAAATTTGAACCCTACTATGTTTCACGCTTCCCTTTCCTGCTTGGAATGGATTTACGTAAGCGTGTTAGTTCAGATCCCTTCTTATTTTACAGACTGGTTTCTTATCGGCCTATATGTTGGAGAGCTCATCGAACACAGAGAAATGGGCATACTGAATAGCGAACATGGGTAGAGGAATGGGTATTCCTTATTTCACTCATTTTAGGATCTACTGCCAAGAATATGAGAAATAACATCGATTCTATGACAAAAGGAGTTGGGGGTGCCTTTGTGAGGAGTTTTGATTCTACGACAAATCGATGTCTTCATGGGGAGTGTTGATTCTACAATAAATAGATGTATGGGTAAGGAGTTCCCTTGCAAACATGTATGAGCTTTAAGATGAGCTTCAAATGCCTTCAAATAAGATGGATGTGCTCACTTCTACACCTACCAAATGTCTTGAAATAAATCTACAAGGAACAAAGGATTCATCCTTTCATTGAGTCACCATGTGAGAACTAGATCTTCAAATATAGCACTCTCACAACATGTCATGAAGCATAGTCTTAAAAATATTTTGGGAAATGTACTTTATCCCTAGAAATGATATTGCCAACATGTTATCACCTGAACTCACTCCCTTCAAGATAAAGTTAAAGAAAAAACCCAACATTTCGTAGAATTCTAATTTGTAACAATAGACACAAGGTCATCTCCAAAGAAGTGAAATATCATTCTAGAACTAACTATCCCATCTTCTCTTGATGCTTTCATTGCCAAATATTTCATCATGGATCAACATCTTGATCATATTCTATAGGCTTCAATACTGCAATAGATAATCACCTAATATGTTCCATAAAATACTAAATGTTAAATTTTTAGCATCGATTTGAATTTGTTAGTAGTAATAAACTTTTCAAAAATTGCATACTTTAAGAGTATAAGGCTAAGATTATAGCAGCAGTAGATGAATTGTAAACAAGAACAAACAATTACTCACAAGTACACAAAGTTTTACCTTGGGGAAAACCTTTTCTAGGAATAAAAACCCCAGCAATGGAAATATTTCTTAGTATGATATGACTGAGTTTGTACATGAGCAGATAAGGAATGGATTATTACATCAATTTGAAGTTTCCATTAGGGAATACCAAAAGAATCCAATAGATGAACACTTTGCAAGATGACCACTGTCATCAAGCACTAACCATGCCCACGTTTACACTGAGATTTACTGTTGACCAAAGAAATGGGAAACCTGTTACTATTGTTGACTATGTCGAGGTTGTTGTTGACTGCTATAAGTTCCTAGCAGGTTCGATGGATGAATATAACAAATATATTTCCTTGATTGCATGATTGTGGAAGCTACAGATAACAAATATATTTCCTGGTTCTCTGTGGTACTTGCTCTCAACCTTTGTAGACTAAGATGGGGAATATTGACGGGATTAGAATAGATCATCACAAACTAGATTTGGGTATTTTTCAAAATCCAATAGATCTTCCAGGCCATTTATTGACAATTTGTGAAATTACAGCTCATAAAGGTATGTACATATTTTGATTTTGTATAAATTTGTTATTTTACTTTTTATTTTTTGATAGGTTGAAACTTTTCAAGGTTTCTTAAAAATTGGTTTTCTTTCTACATTATCTTGAATTGGATGGTAGAGGTGAACTTGACCTTTATCTATCATGGTGATCAGTGATGTTTGTGTTGTGTAGAGGTCGTCTCAAACTGATAGAACTTAAACTATGCATAGATTTACTCTTCACGATAACTGGTGGGCTACTGCAAATTTCATGAGTTTTCTTTGAACCATTGTTATCCATCATTTTCCTATGGTAGGTCAAAAATATCTCTCCCCCCCCTCCCTCTCTAAATTTGATGAAGTTGTTGAGAATTGGGATACCTTCCCTCCCATTGTATTAAAAAGGCCTGTGGAGGTGAAATTGCTCTTGGTCAACTTGGTGATTGTTGATGCTTGTGTTGTCTAGAGTCTAGACTCCATCATTTTCTACACTGACATAGATGCACCTTAGTTGGAAAGGTGTGAGAGGGATCAGGGCGTATAGATATCCTATTCGAGAAGATGATGGATGCCATTAATGAAAAAGAGCAGGATCTAGAGGAAAGATTCTATCATGATAAGTGGGAAATACTTACTGAAAGATAGAAGGAGATCGTAGATTTGTTGTATCTGCATATTTTGACATCTACATTGAATTCTAGGTTCAATCATGTTGATATGATTTTATTTCCAAGAAGAAAAGTATCAAGCAAAGACAAGAAGTAAATTGTAGTTGGAGACAAGAAATCCTTGATGAGCATGCTTTAAAATCCCAGAGTTACCATGGAGGTCTACTAGAAATTTCTGTGCTCTTATCTTTAAAACTTAGGGCATGTATCTGGATGTGGATACTACCGATGGAAAAATCATGAAGCTGAATGAATTGGGTGATCTTGAGACTTTAGCTATTAGTCTTCTTTTCACAGGTCATCGTTTCGTTTTCAATTGAGAGGAAGTGGAATATTTATTGCTTCATTAATGCAATGCGCTGGATTGGAATCAAAGTAGGCTAAGGAGTTTATATTTGTTCATAACTTCATTCCAACCTCCACATTTTATTACATAAGAGAGTAAATTGTAGGAAGGGGTCTACTAGGATGGGGGTGTTGAACCAAAATTACCTGAGTTGCATGTCTTTGATTGCACTCAGCTTAATTTGGTAAAATAGTAAATGATAAAATAAGCTTCTACTGGTGGAGTATACGCATATGGATCTACTTCATCCTTCTACATCTCTTCTCACTAGAAAATATTAACAAGGTGGAACTTCAATACTCATATGAAGATAACGAATTTATTACGTGATATTTTGAATAAGTGATGATATGCTGTGATATATAATATGTAAAGTGACATGACTTATTTTTATGTATTGTTTACATACAATGGTTTAATATTAATATAGGCATTCAGTTATATTTCAAGAATTATAAATGCTCACACATATTTTACATGTGTTTTTATGTATGCATATCCAACCATATTGTATCCAACTTGTTCTCATATCTGTACATATATCTATCTATATCTTGGTAACTTTAGCTTCTCACTGATAACTAGATGAATTATCATAGATGAATTCTGTTAAGTATTTGATTACTAACAATATATTAGGTTAGACTAACCTAAGCTTCTTGTTGGTTTTTCTTAAACTTTACGCTCATTTCCTTTATACCCAAATGAGGGCATAAGATACACTTTACAGGCTGAAATCATTGTTAGTGCATTTGTTTTATGGGAATGACCCATCTCTTGAAGGATACAACCTGGAAAAGTTACAAGAAAATGACAAGAAATGGATGCCAACAAACCATTCCTAGGGAGTTCTTGGAATGGTCAGTATTTTAGAAATGGTACTAGTCTTTTCTCTAAACTTTATTTTTGATCCCTTTGATCCCTTCATCACAATGAGTACCATTATCCACTTGATGTAGTTAAGCCACATTACTCTTCTGTACTCGCCATTTTTTATGTTTAGGAAGATACTGTAAATTCTCAGTGTATGTTGTTTCCACTGAAAATTCCTTCCTTAATACCTTCATCCCCCACCCCCCAACATATTTAGTGAATGGTCTATTCTTGCTGCAGCTTACATATCTTTAAAGAGATTGGAATTAAGGTTCCTTATAGCACTCATGCTATCTCCCATATGCATTTCTGCGTTTAATTCTCAATTCTCATGCTTTTAAATGCTTGAATTAACAATTGACAATTCATTGCAATGATATAAAATCTGTTTCAAGGCACACTCTCTTTGTTTTCATTCTTGTTTCCCCACTCTATTAGAACTGATCTTATGCAGGTAACTACGTTGGTACATAATTTATAACTTATCTCGTGTGTAATCACATGCAACTAGGACCAACAGTAGAATTGTTTGTCTACTAGAATAAGGTGCAAGATATTACATGTTTGTAACCAAGCTGTCATAATTTGGCTACTTTCTAGACTGGTGGAACATTGTTTTTTTCTCTAGTCATGTGCATTCAATAATGTGTATTGTTGATCACATGGCTTATTAGGTCCTGATATAACCAGAATGCCCAAGCTACATGAGTTTAGGTAAACAAATTGGTACCATTACATTTTCATCTTCTCATACATGCAACATTGCTGATGTTGACGAGTGTCATTTCTGTTATTACAAAATCCTCTTTCTATGTTTCCTTGGTTGACCATTAGATACTCAAAGTTGTGTATTGATCCTTTTTACCATTATATAGGACTCTCTAAGTTAGGTTACCAAATTCTTAAAGGGTTCTAGCTTAATGGAAGAGTGCCTGCCTTACAAGCAGGAGGTTGGGGGTTCGATTCCTCCAATCCCTAATGATATTATAATATCGGTTGAATACTAAAAGCGACTAAATTAGTGACCAGAACATGAGAGATGCAAAACTAGGCATTAAAAAGGATGCAACACATGGCGCTAGTGATGAAGCCAAACATGGCGTTGATATGGTAGAAAAATAAAATGTTACTTTGGATGCAAAACATGGTGCTACATAGGAAGAAAAATATGGTGCAACAATAGAAGACATATTTGGCGTCATTTTCATAGCAGAACATGATGCAAAAAAGGAAGCAAAAATTGGTGCAAATTTGGAAGTGAAAATTGGCACATGTTTGGAAGTAAAACATGGTGCAAAATGGGATGCTAAAGTTGTAGCAAAAATAGATGCTAATTTGGAGGCTAACATGGTTCTATTAAGGATGCAAATATGGCACTAATGGGGGTGTCATTTTAGAAGCAAAAGCGTACACTCCCTAAGAAGAAAAGTAGGAAGTTATTTAGGATGCAAACCTTGACGTTTTTTAGGAAGCAAAGTTGGACGCTATTCTGGAAGCAAACCTTGACGTTGTTTAGGAAGAAAAGTTGGACGCTATTCTAGAAGCAAAAAAAGAGACACTGTTTTGGACGTCATAAAGGATGCTATTTAGGAACCAAAAAATACCTTTTTGAGACGCTTTAAGTTTTTTTTATGATGTGTCCCATTTAGCATCTAGTTTGACCACTCAATGTAAAAAAAAATTTACACTAAAAAGGGACACTAAGTGGGATGCTAATTCTAGGATTTGTGGTAGTGGATGATTAGTCATCACATAAATTAAAGAGAATATGTAACATACCTCAAAAATCAAATAAAAAAAATTCTATATCCATATCTCTGTAGACACATTAATCAAAATAATCAATTGTTATGACATAAAACAAATAAAAGACACACTATCCATAAATAAAGCTCAAAATCATACTTGCACATTCATTTCCAGGCTTAGGGACCACTGTATCAGTCATTCTGCCATTGATAAAACCACTCTGTAACTAAAATAGTCAATTCTGCACTAAAAAATCCTTTCTACCTTTCTCCTTCTGGGCGGAACGTGGAAATCGGAGAACCAACAGTTGATACCTTCAAAATTATCGTTTTTCGCCTTACGCCTTCCAAACGGAACTCAGAAATTGAAACCTCACCAGTTGATACCTTCAATAGGCCTTTTTCTGCCTTCCATCGTCCCGGTGGAACTCGGAAATCGGGACACCACAAGTTGATACTTAAAAATCCTTTTATGCCTTCCTCCTTCCAGGTGGAACTCAAAAATTAGAAACTTCATTGATGATCATTGGGTATTTGAAATTTATGCCTTTCATTATAGACCTTGGAAGTCAAAAAATTCATAAAAAAATCACTTGGTCTTTCGGCTTTCTGCCTTCCGGAGCAGACCTAAGAAGAAGGAACTTCATAAAAACAATCACTTGGTCTATCAGCTTTCCGACTCCCACTCTCTGTCTTCTGTTGTGGACCTTGAAAGTCAAAAACTTCATAAAAAAAACACTTGGACTTTCTACTTTTCTCCTTCTACTTTCCTCCCTCTGCTGCGGACCTTGGAAGTCAAAAAATTTAGAAAACAATCACTTGGAATTTATTCTTTCTTCCTTCCTGTTAACACCCAAAAATGGTTAACTACCTCATCTACCCCACTACGTGGCTCATTTGTCCATTTGCCTACCATATTTCCCTGAAAATCCCACTAAAAGCCTCCAAAAGGCCTAAAATGCCTCTAAAAGGCCATAAAATCATCTAAAAAGCCTCCAAAAGGCCTAAAATGCCTCTAAAAGGCCATAGAATCATCTAAAAAGCCTCCAAAAGGCCAAAAAACCCCTTTTTTCCTCCAAAAATGTCCAAAATTCCTCTAAAAATAGCAAAATCCCCAAAAGGGAAGAAAAAATATAAAATAATGAGGAAAATGAGGAAAAAACCCTAAACAAGCTGCCCTAAACCATATGGTTTCCAAAACCATGGGCCAGCACTCCACCACTAAAAAACTATAAATAAGTGGTGGAGACCCCTCATTTCAACATCCACAGTCAAAAAGCATCCTGCCTCTGCCGAAATTATTCTCGAAACCCTAGCTTACCATCAAGCTATTTTCACCATTAAGAACTCTTTTGGCCCATTTCCACCACCGGAAAAGGAAAAAGAAGCAGCTTGGAGCTCGAAGCCACCGACATCGGACCAGCGCAACGGACTCCATCAACCTCCTCATTGGAGGTAACATCAATAAAAACCATTATTCATTTCTTTACTGTTTTTGCTTCATATTATTTACTTTTAACTGCTTTAGCTTCAAGAACATATTTAGATTAATCTTTTGTTTCAGTTTATCTTTATTTTCATACACATCATTGAACTGCTACTAAGGATTCCAGATTCCTTAGTAGGTGCTCATTCGCACAAGCTAGGGTGAAAACCCTAGCTACACTTCCCCTTTCTTCCTTTGACTACAGACCTCAAAAGTAAGAAACTTCATAAAAAAATCACTTGGACTTTACTGCCTTTCACCTTCTACTTTTCGTCTTCCCCTAAGGAACTTGGAATTCAGACACTTCATAAAATGAGAAATTGAACATTATTATTTCCAGCTTCCTCTTTCCTCCTTTCTCTGCGGAACTCAGAATTCAAAGACTTCATTAAAACAATCACTTGAACTTTTCTGCTTTCCAGACCGTTGATCCTTACAAAGACAACCTTAACCATCGATCTATTTTACAGCTTTAATCCTGGCCATTGACCTGAATTCTTGTAAGGATTCCCGAGGAAACTTTGTGACTAACATCACCCATTGATCTACTTTGAAGGATCGGTTCTCGACCATCAATTTATTTGATGGAGAAATCATACTACAGGAACTTGAAGCTTCGTTAACTTAATTTGTGATCTTTTGCTTCTGCATTTTGCATCTGCTTCCCACACCATTGATCCTTGTGACTTAAATCCTAGTCATGGATATGATTTGATGCGGAAATCCGACTTTGGTAACATCTGTGAATCGTCGATCTAGATGCAGAATAGAACTACACCTTTGATCTTCTAACGTTTGTGTATCAATGTTTAAATTTGCGGATTCAATTAGTCTCTAGTTAATTTGGGATTTAACTCACCATAAATTAATTGGATCTGGAAATGTATCCCAGTGTTTGAAACCAAAACCATGCTTCAGAACATTTAACCGACTACACTAAAAAGCTTATATGATTTCTACAGTTAAAATTATAGTTTTTCTCTATGCAAAATAGTTTCAAGCACTATACCAGAAAATAACTCAGATCTAAACTATAAACAAGCATTTCAAATTCATTCAGCAACCTGAATTCATATTGCATAATTAAGGTAAAATTTCTGAATCAAATACAGATAGGAAATACACAGTAGGAACATCCGATACCATGGCAAACAGAGGGTTCAATCCATTAGATGTAGATTTATGAATTCTAAATCACTCTAGTATAACATATCAAAGGGAGTCAGACCTAAGTAATTCAACACAAAACTAAAATAATTTCTATAGAAGTTCATTACTAAAATGAAAAAATATGAATGCCCAACCTGGGATACGTTGAGAACAATTTAACATTGTATAGATCTAGAATAACAAAACCTGGATAATGGTTCTACAAAATGCATAAAAACAACACAGTCTGGAAATATAAATTCAATTTAACATTTCACACATACATCCTACCACATCTAAATCATTCATGAGAAATAGAGTAGGAACCTTGAACCAACGTTGGGAAAACACAAGTGGAGAAGTTCTTCCTCCCAACCAACTCCCATAGATTCCAATATACTTGCTCCAGAACCCCTGAATCTCTTTAGTGAACCAAAAGAGAAAAATATCTTAATGTTCCATCTCTTGCGTTATGTAAATGTTAATCCCCGTCGAATGCTATCCTCCTTATTGCCATGGACATACTATTAAATAGTATTTTTACTAAGAATTGGTCATTTATGAGCCTCCTGCTCTTTAGAAACTCAACTAGGAGTGCAGACCTGATTTTTGGGGATGATGTTTCCTGCATCTTAAGTTCTTACTCAGTGGTCTTTTCCACTTGTTATTTTCCTCTTGTGGGTCGACAAACACTCTTTCAACAGCTATATCCACTTGTGTTTCCCTTCAATATGTTTTATTAGTATGAATGTTTTATTACAAGATGTTCTATTCTTGACCTGCCGTCAAAGAATAATAAAACAATAATCAAAGTATTTTCGAGCAAAATTAATAATTGTTAATTTAGGGGTTATTACTTACACCTCTCGTTAAAAGATAACATCGTCCTCAGTGTTATAACTTTTTGTTTTATTCATCCATGTCAGCCTCTTGGAATAAAACTTGATATGCCTCCTGCATATTACTTTTGAGCTTCTAAGTAGCTTCTACCTGACTAAGGTGCTTGCATTGCACCTTTATGTGTCTGATGGTGTGGTTCCAGAGTAAAAGTTCTCTCCTGTCGAGAATGTGCTGTAGTCCCATTTGGAACTCTCCCTCTGGTTCCACCTGGATTACATTCCATTCAATCACATGAGAAAAATCATCAACATATATTTTCAATAAATAAACATAAAACACATTATGTACTTTAATATTGGGTGGTAGGGAGAACAGGTATGCCACCGGACCTATTTTTTCTAGAATTTGAAATGCCTTGCCATACATGGGTGCTAACTTCTTATACTTTCTCAATCTCAATGTACTTTTCTTAGGATTTACCTTTATGTAAACATGATCACCCACCTCGAACCCTATATGATTTCTTTTTAAGTTAGCATAACTTTTCTTCCTATCTGGGGCAACCTTCAAGTTTTGTTGTATATGTTTCATAATTAGTTCTCTTTCTTTTTAAAAAATGAATTCCTAACATCAATCAATTTACAGGACTTCTTCATGACTTTTGGAGCATTAACTTTGTGTCTCTATGACACTTTTAAAGGACCCGTACCTGCAGGAACTTGAAAATCCTCATTATAAGCAACTTCTACCCAAAGGAGGTAGCCTTCCCCTAGTGGCATTCCACCTTTAGGAAAGTAATCAACTAAATATTCCCTTGAAATTGGGTCAAAAGAATTGTGTTTTGATGGATTCAATAATTTTTTTTTCACTGCAATATGAGACATGTATAACAGTGAGAAGATGCTAAATAATCCAAATATATATTCTCATAAGAAACTTCTACTAACTCCACAGATATCCTTCTTTGATCTTGGGAAACAATGGAAACCCCCCAAGACCTGCCTTAAGGGAAACTTTTATCTTCCCACTTGGTGCTTTTTTTCTTGCATGCCACAACACATGGTTTTCTGCAATGTATCTCATGACATGGTTCCTACAGCAAACCATTAGTACATAGTTAATCAAATAAAATTATGCACTCACAATTTCATCTCCTACAGAATTAATTTTGTTTTGCAATTCTAAAACCATCGTCATAATGTTTGGATCTGGTAAGTGGGAGCACTTATCCTCCATCATTTACACTTGCCACCAACTTGGAAAACTACACACAACATGCCATCTTAACACAATTTATATATTAGTAAAAAATCAATATATAAATATCAAAATTCCAAATCTGGGATTTGGAAATATATTGTGTTTAGTTTTCATCGCCATGAGGTCCTTCTCTGACATTTCTCCCTTGTACATGGTAGATTCTTGTCTTTATTTTATTGGACATAACTGTACTTCCATGTCTTTAGTCAATTCTACCTGAAATCTTTAACTTCCAAACATCCAAGTAATTTGGTGGGCCTCTACAAGATTTACACTAATCCCTGAAGTGATCTTCAAAAAATACAATAGAAAGTAATTCAAACCAGATCAATTACTACCATTTCCAGGACACTATATGGTTATCTTAAATGCATCATTGAAATAAATAGACATTTTTACCTTATTTATGCAACTAAAACAAACCTTCCATACCCATGATTTAAGCGGTCTTGTTCATAATGCCTTCATACCAGATGACCACATACTCATTGCGGCTTTCACCCCACTATGTTTATATATTTATTAACTAAAAATTCTTTGTTCATCCTTCTTTCTCACTTCTTCATGTAGCTTACTGGTTTGATTTCATGGCCACTCTCATACTAATGCCCAAATTCCCTGTATACAGTCTTTCTTGTGACTGATATGCACTTTATCCAAGTTCTATATTTGGAAGAACCTCTATATCAAACCAAATTGGCCCATATTCCTTTGGATCTTGATGAAGAGTGGACTTCAAAATGGAGGTGAGATGTTTTTCATAAAAATTCCATGTCCAAACTGGATTATTAACCAGCTTTCTAGTTTATTTGACAGAAATGTTAAGGACTGCTAGATCTTGATCCACCCAGATCGACGGTGGACTTCAATTACTATATAACAGATTACATTAAAAATTGCACATTCATTCAGTTTTGTAAAGATCACGCAACATTAACCAATGGAATCGCTGATAGCCGTAGATGTTCTTGAATGATCAACCTCATCTGTTGATCACGATCTCCTATGCATCGATTACTTTCCAATTTCACAACCCGACTCACCTTTTATCTTTTGTTCTTTTCCTTCTAGCGAAATGTTCCAAGGCCATTGTATCTATCTCTAGTCAGAATGAATGGTGAACTTCCGTGTCCACATTCCAGAATTTAATATCTGTGCACTTTACTTGATCAGAATTTCCACTAACCGTTGAATAATCTCGTTCACTAGATCTCACCCATATATCTACCCCCGCATGTTAAGTTTACTTTAGCCATTCTAGAGTTATATCTTACTTTTAACTCCCCTTTGTGGAATCTATCATCGGTCGTAGATCTATATGAGTTACAGATCTTTAACTTAGGTGATTCACAGTTTAATTTATCAGAGGAAAGACCAGTTTCATTCACACTCCCCCTTTGTTGATTGATCATAGAATCGATCACTCGATCTCTGTCCAAATTTGCCAAGTTTTCCCTTGTCCAATCAGAACTCCATTCTACTGTTTAGAAAACCGATTTCCCACACATGAATTCCTTGCATATATCCTCATAGACATGGGAATGGTTTATCGACAGAGACTCCATCTGTAGGGTGTAGGGTCAACATTCCTAACATAATTTTAACCCTACTATATAATTTTTCAACCAATCCATGACAATCATAATATGCACATACATATGCATGTCTACCAAGGTTAATATCAACATCATTAGCTTTCAAGATTCGTAAAGGTTCCAATATTCTTATTTGTGCTATTCACCGATAGGTAAAGTTATTACTCTACAGGAAAAAATTTACTTACTGTGTCTATATCTTTTATAAGTATTTGTCTGGGAAGCACCTTTTTGGTTTCTATTAGATGTCTAAGAAGAACACACCAAGTGTTAACAGTACTCTCAGTACTAAACCAAGTTGCAAAACAACAAGTTAATTAGTGCTAAGACATTCAAATTATGCATTATGGTCTTGTATTTCCTCTTCACATTCATCAAAAAGATTAGTTATATTTTGGTTAGCTCTAGTGGCTGGTTGAACTAACCATTGTTTTGTATGATTTACGTAGGTGAGTTGGTAGAGATCCCTCATCCCTGGGGTGTTGCAACTCATGTGGCTCCTGGATCACTTAATATAGAAGCGATGGGGTTATAAATAATACCTTCTCACATTCCACCATTTACTTTTCAACAAAATACTTGAGGTTTATTAAATAAAGCTTCATGAGCCATGCTTAACCAAGTACACAATTAGTACTTTATTTTCAACCGCAATACAAGAAATGCCATTAAGTTATTTCTAGTATCCCTTCAATACTTCCACCAACTACCTTTCCAGAGGAGATCACAAGGGAAGTTATTTTCACCGATCACCTAACATACTTTTTCTTTTACTGCAACATGCAAAGATAAGCTACATGCTATGATTTCCATCTAAGTGAGAATCCTCAAGGGCCATACAACATATCACTTTTGATCTTATTTCATATTTATTCTCATAACTCATTCAAGAAGCCATTAATCATCTACTAAAATTATTCATACAACAATTCTCATGCATACCTAATCATTAATCAATAATACCTTCATCTATTTAGGTCCTATAATAATCGTGTAATCTCCACTAGAGACAACCATTCATGAATCACCTACCATACAATCATCCCTTTTTCCTCATTATGGATTTTTGCTAACAATATAGTGTTTAGTTTCTCTTGAGCCTTCAGGGTTTGTTCATTATCTTCCTTAAACTCTCTTAATTCAAATCTTAATTTATTCACAATCTTTTTTAATTTTGATTTATTGTCTTGGATTTCATTTAGATCTACCCAGAAATCTCCATCCTTTAGATTACCCTCTTTATTTAAATGTTTTTCCGAGTGACATTCCTCTTTTGCAGACATTCCCACATCTGGAATATTTCCTGAAAAATATATTTGTACTTCTCTTTTTTGTGTGTAAGAGAATTTTCAAGACAAAATCAACATGAGTTAGTTTACTGTTTTCAATAGCAGTTTTGTGTTGAGGATAATCGGGCCTAGTGTTGAAACCATGCTCTGATACCATATGTAACATACCTCAAAAATCAAATATATATAACTTTTTCTATATCCATATATCTGTAGACACATTAATCCAAATACAAAACTGTTATGACAGAAAACAAATAAAATATACCTTGGCCATAAATATAGATCAAAATAATCCTTACACATTCATTTCTGGGATTAGGGACCACTGTATCAGTCATTCCACCATTGATAAAACCACTATATAACTAAAATAGTCAATTTCACACTAAAAAGACATTTTCGCCTTTCGCCTTCCAGGAAGAACTCGAAGCTTGGATAACTAGAAGTTGATACGTTCAAAATGTCCATTTTCTGCCTTTCGCCATCCAGGTAGAACTCAGAAATAGGAACCTCACCAGTTGATAACTTCAATGGGCCTTTTTTCTACCTTTCGCCATCTGGGCAGAAGTCAGAAATCGGGACACCACAAGTTGATACTTCAAAATCCTTTTCCACCTTCCTCCTTTCGGGCATAACTTGGAAATTGGAAACTTCATAGACGATCACTGGGTATTTCAAATTTCTACGTTCCTCTTTCCCCCTTCCACTGCGGACCTTGGAAGTTGAAAACTTCATAAAACAATCATTTGGTTTTTTGGATTTTTGCCTTCGGGCTTTCCGCCTTCCGTTGTGGAACTTGGAAGCCGTAACTTCATAAAAATAATCACTTGGTCATTCGCCTTTCCTCCACCTGATCTCTTCCTTCACTTGTGGGAATCAGAAGTCGAAAACTTCATAAAACAAACACTTGGACTTTCTTCTTTCTTCCTTCCATTGTGGACCTCAGAAGTTAAAAACTTCATAAAACAATCACTTGGACTTTTTTCCTTTTTCATTTCGCTACGGACCTCGAAAGTCGCAAACTTCATAAAAACAATCACTTGGACTTTACTGCCTTCCGCCTTCCATTGCGGAACTCAGAAGTAAGACACTTCATAAAATGATCACTTGAACATTCTGCTTTCTGGCTTTCTCTATCTGCCTTTTGTTGTGGAACTTGGAAGTCAGAGACTTCATTAAAACAATCACTTGGAATTTTCTACTTTCCTACACAGTTAATCCTTGCGAAAACAACCTTGATCGTCAATCTCTCTTAAAGATTTAATACTAACTGTTGATTTGAATTCTTGTGAGGATTCCTAAGGAAACTTTGTGACTCACATCATTCATCGATATGCTTTGGAGGATTATATCTCAACTGTCGATTTATTTGATGTGAAAATCGGACCGTGGGAACTTGAAGCTTCGTTAACTTAATTTGTGATCTTTCGCTTCCGCATTCTGCATCTGCTTCCCGCACCATTAATCCTTGTGGCTTAAATCATAATCATGGATCTAATTTGATGTGGGAATCATACTTCGGTAACTTTTGTGAACTGTCAATTTTGATGCAGAATACATCTGGACCTTTGATTTTCTAACCTTTGTGGATAAATGTTTAACTTTGTGGATTCAACGAGTCTCTGGCTGATTTGGGGCTGAACTGAACATAAATTAATTGGATCGAGAGATTCATCCCAGTGTTTGCAACCAAACCCTACTTTTGCTGACTAATTATGATTTCAAAACATTTAACCGACTATGCTAAAAAGATTATAGTATTTGTACAGTTAAATTTACAGTTTTTCTCTATGCAAAATGGTTTCGACTGCCATACTAAAAATAACTCAGATCTAAATTATAAACAAGGATTTCAAATTCATTCGGAAACCTAAAATCATATTGCATAATTAAGGTAAAATTTCAGAGTAAAATACAAATAGAAAATACACAGTAGGAACATTCTATACCGTGTAAAACAAAGGGTTCAATCCATTAGATGGGATTCATGAATTCTAAATCACTCTAGTATAACAGGTCAGACCTAGGCAATTCAACTCAAAACTAAAATAATTGCTATAGCAGTTCGTTAGTAACAATCATTAATATAGCTATGAATGCCCAACCTAGGATACGTTGAGAACAATTTAATATTGTATAGATCTAGAATAACAAAACCTAGATAATGGTTCTACAGAATGCATAAAACCAACACAGACTGCAAATATAACTTCAATTTAACAGTTCACACATACATCTTACTGCATCGAAATCATTAATGCGAAACATAGTAGGAATATGTCACCAACGCTGAGAAAACACAAGTGGCGAAGATCTTTCTCCCGATTGTAACTCCTAGAGCAGCCAATCTACTTGCTCTAGAACACTTGAGCCTGTTCATTGAACCACAAAAGAAAAAGTATCTTAATGCGCCATCTCTTGCATTACACAGATGTTAATCCATCTCCAATGCCAGCCTCGTACTACTCATGGACATACTATTAAATAGTATTTTTCCTAGGACTTGGTCATTTATGAGCCTCTTGCTCTTTAGCAACTCAACTAAGAGTATAGACTTGATTTTTTGGGATGATGCCTCCTGCATTTCGAGTTCTCACTCGGTGGTTTTTTCCACTTGTCAATTTCTTCTTGTGGGTCAACAAACACTCTTTCAACAGCTAATCCACTTGTTTCCTTCAACTTATTTTATTAATAGGAATGGAATGTTTTATTACAAGATGTTGTATTCTTGATCTCCTGCCAAAGAATAATAAAATAATAATCAAAGTTTTTTCCAGGAGATTAATTCAAGGCGTATTACATAATATCTCTCTTTAAATATGCAAAATAACGATCTATGTAATTTTCGTGAGAGAATATTTGTCAAATCCCCATGAAAATCTCAACTCTATATGAGAATTTCAACTCTCCATGAGAGTAGGAAAGAAAAGGTGAAATGGATTCTCACACTTTATTCAATTTATTTTTTTACAAATTAAATAAAAAATACATAAACACCACACACTAAAAAATACTATTAAGCTACAATCAACTATGTCACCTTTAAGAAAAGTTTCCATAAGATTCATAAGATTCTTTGATGTGCATGATGCTTTGAAGAGTTACTTGGAGACTTGTTGTTGAAGGTGGAGATCATCGTGGATCAAATATCCCCTTACAAAAAAAAGGGACTTCGAAAAGTATAAACTGCAATCCACAAACACATTCTGCTTTTCCTTCACTTTTGCTCCTCGGAATCAGAATGTTGAAGTCAAGCTAGATACAATGGTTTCCCGTCATTCGATGCAGATGTCAACAACTCCAAAGTCTATCCATACTACCACTTTCCACGACATCTGAGCAACAACAACGATCTCTCCCCAACCATTTTATTTGGCTCTTGGCTCATACACCTCGATGCAAATGACCATAGAATTTCGGCGCTTAAACGTTCTGAATGTTTGGAACTCGACGTTATGGGCTCCAAACCATGCATACATCCTCGACGTATGGACACCCCATTGCGAATCGCATCTCTTCCCAATAATTGGTCGCGTCATGTGCTTTAATACTCTGTCCTTGCCACCTGCTTCTGTCACTCAAACAACGCAGATAACTTGTCACCTAGTCCCTGAAAACTCAGCTCTCGGTCCTCCGCCTATGGTTTTGCCACTTGTTCATGTGATCTAGAAACCCTATCAAATACATGACTGGCATATCTTCAACACTAGCAATCACCGATATAAGAAGGGGTTAATCCGTCGTCAACTCGATGTAATAGAAAAGACAACTTCTCTTTTAGGCGGGCGATGATATTCTCGTACACTACATATTGAATAAGAAGAGGACAAGTGGATTGAAAAGTTCTCTATCAATGAGTGAAACTCTCGAACAATAGAGGAATGCCCAATCTTGGAATTTTAACTGTGGCACATAAGAATCATCCCTCTCACCCTCCAAATGCAAGAAGTGGCATAATAAAACCTTCCAAAATGGTTTTAACCTATGTAGCACGGGAACAGTTCTTTGCTTTTAGGAAACTCGTTTACGAAGTTTTCACATTGCAGGGAACTCAGAATCTTGTAGGTGGGAACAATTCCGAATGGTTGGGAACATATTTGGAACTTTTATCATCTAAAAAACTTCAACCCATTCATGATCGCCATGTTGGTTGTTAACAACATTTTTATTTCCTTGCTATAATATGGTTGACTCAAAAAATTTTCTCTAAAAATCTAAGTTGGAATAAAAGTATTTTCCCTGCTATCTTGTCCAGATGGTGCACTGATTTCTTTGTCTAATGTTAGTGATAGAGTATTCACTCATCGTTAGGTTGAATTACACTTACCAATAATCAATTTAATAAATGTAAGTGTTTTTGACTTTTTATATATTATTAAATAATAATAATAATAAATTATTTATTTTACTATTTAGTTTATGAATAGAAAGTAAACTTTTAACTAATTAGAAATGGTTTTAGATATTACTTAAAAATTAAATTCATAAATTACATTTAAATAAAAATTATCTTTATTTTTATTTAACAATAATTTAAATTTGAATACTTATACACTTTTGCAAATACCTTGGCATAGAATGTTTTGTAAACATATAATATTCTAGTATATTTAATTATATTTCACACAAAACTGAAAAATTATTATATATATAGCCATAAATATAAGAACTATAACTTTTAAAAATCCCCATTTTAAAAACAGTCTACCTTCTATAATCAATGACATAGATGGTAATCTTGATTTTATTGCCATTTCCATCTGCTAAGACATTGTCTGTAATACAAGAGGTAAGTTAAATCATCGAAAATGTCTATTTTTTTTTCTTCTATATGTTTCTTCTCTTCTATGTTTTTTTAATTTTTTTAATTTTTAATTTTAAATTTTTTTTAATATATATTATTGATTTTCCCAACCTATTGTTTCCTCCAAATTTAGGGAAAACTTCTAGACTTATCAAATACTAGTACACCCATGTTCCCTACATTCCCCATTCCAAAAACTTGTGCAGCACAGGTTTTAACTTCTTTGGCATGTTTCGTTTGGATCGACCAGCTCATTTATTTTTCATCGAGTCTCAAACGATCACAAAAAACTAATTAGGAGAAACCATGGTAGCATTGTGTCAATAGCACTTTAATTTCGGGACCAAGGCCCGCCTTTCCTTCAAAACCCTGTCTGGGCAAATTTCCAATGCTCTGGGAGTATGAAAGCCTTCCTTTTCGCACAGGTTTGACCACAACATGTGAGCATTGTTCTCTCAGTGTTTAACCAGGCCGTCTAACTCCTCCAAAGCATCATCATACCAAGTCTCGACTCTACACAGCAGATTCCCAATGAGGACAATCAAGCTCCATGAGAAAGTAAGCACTGATCTCCTTGTGTCCAACAGTGCATCTTTCTATGCAAGAACGGGTCGAATTTGTTGGAAAAATGATGACTAGTGTACAAAGTCTGATTTTTTAGCTCTTTCTTCTTGCATGCTGTCAAACTTCCATGCCACCATACTCATTCACCATGGTTGATCGATCCCAAAATGATCAAGTGCCTAACATAATACACCTGGATCTCATTGTTGGAGAGCACCAAGTCTGGGGTGATAGGTGTCCCGGGTTAGGCGATATGATTGCCATATTTGGCACCAGACCCAAAAGATGGTCTCTTTATGTTCTTGAAGAAAATAAAGATGGGAAGTTGATAAAAATGGGATTATGTTCTTGAAGAAAATAAAGATGGGAAGTTGATAAAAATGGGATGATTGACTTGGCTGCTCGTTCTTAGATAACTTGAACGTACATGTTTTTTTAAGCTCAGGGCTATCTTAGATAACTTGAACGTACATGTTTTAAGCTCAGGGCTATCGGATTAGCTTTGACCAACCGAAGGGGTCTCTTTCAAATGTACATACTTCTTCATCACCAGGGAATAAACATTCGACTTATAATTTGTTACTTCATTCACGGGAACCAGATGAACGAGCCTTCTTAAAAACTGATCCTGTAACCTATTGTAAGATGATTTACTAACTGATCATTATCGGACCAAGATTTGGGTGACAAATCCTCTCGTATCGCAAAAAAATTGCAAACATGATATGTGACCGTTGAGGAACCATTTGGATGAAGGCGTTTCCCGTACGTTACCTCGACTCTGAGTTATCGACGACTAACCAGGGATTCGGCTAACATCCATCGATATTGTTAATATCCATAAACATGACAACACCAAGTATGGCATTATTTAGTCGATCAATACTATGGAAATGATCTCTCATTAACACAACTGAATGATTTGCAAAGCTTCAAGAATTTGCACAAATAAAACATGGACTTAATACCTCATTCTATATCAAACGCTGCATATTTCTAAATCGGATGGTAATATTCAAGCACAACTATTCTTTGCACTTTTAATGGTTAAAGAGGATTTGTGATTCCAGACCACTCCTTATAGATCCACGCGCTAATGATCGGTAACTCAATATCTAGAGAATGACTTATTCTAATTCTAAATATAGTAATCTACCTTCATATAGAGTCAAAACACCAGAAGATAGTTGATATACATAAAGGCAAAATTCAGTTCTGCAAAAATGATATCCATCTCTTACCGAACCATTCTTATGGACATTCTTTTTGCAATTGTGTTTCTGGAAGGACCTGTTCTGTATTAATTATCGCATGCTCCTCCATTAAGTTTGTAACCTCTTTCTTTATGGGTTCTTGGCCAGACTTCTTTTCCGGGCTATGACATAACTATGTGTAGAGTTTCCAACATTTCACCTCTTAATGCCCTAGATTACAATAGGTGCAGAAATTCTGCAAGTGCTGCTCCCTTTTGACATTTTCTTTCTCCAAACGAAGAGTAAGATGGTGGTCATGTCGAGGCTTTCTTCAAGTTTCCATGACTCCTATTCAATAAACCTTTTTCTTCCAACACTTCGAAACACACTGGTTATCTCTGCCACAACAAGGAATTGCATTCTTTATGTTATCAGAAGAATCAAAATAACTATTCGAATTTTTTAGATACCAAAATATTTTTTTTAGATACCAATTGGAATTTTTTGGCTTTAACTGCCCCTCATTATAGGATCTCTCCAAATGTTATTTTCAGGGTTCTCTTTAAATCATGAGAGATCTTAGAAAAGAATCCCACAATCATCACTATATCCTTCCTCATCACCTTCATCTTTATCTTCGTCAGTGTATTCTTTTACATCTCCATCTTGTTTTTCCTCATAATGGATGTCACTTTTATCTATGGCAATATTATGCTCGTCATCATCTTTGGAGACCTCACTGATGTTTGAAATTTGTGGTTATTCCGAGTCCTCGTAATCTGACTTTTTCCTCCATATCTTCCCATGAGGTATCTTGCTTACTGGTCCTTTATCATCTTTTGTGTTTGTTTCTTGTTTCCTTCTCAAACTTTGATCTTTTCCCTTGGTTCTACAGTCACCAGCCTTGTGACCAAACTTATTGCAGCAATGACAATCTCCATAGAATTTCCCTTTGTGTTTGAGGAATCTTTGATCTTTTTGCTTCACAACTTCCATCTTCTTCCATTGTTTCGTGCTTCTACTGAAACACTCTTTCTTAATTTACATTCTCTAGCCATATGTTCAAAGTTATTACATTTGTAACACTCTATACCATATCTTTGAAGAGTTCCAAACCGGTTATGATTTCTTTCTTTTCGTTTGTTACTAGACGTATCCTTCTTATATCCATAAACCTTTCCATAAGCTCTGCATTTCACGGATTTATGACCAAAATTATTACAAGAGTAACAATGACCCAAAAAGATCTGTTCATATCTATTTGTCATTGGGATCTTAGACACCTCATTATTTCTCTCTTTTTCATGAAAGGATGAAACATATTTCTTGCTTTCTTCCCTTTTAACAACACTCTTTAGTGCATCAACATAGCTTCTTTTATTTCCACCTTGGTTTGTGACAGAGGAATATTTTGTCTTCTTTATTTTGTCATATCCTAGACTAGCTTTATGATTTGATGGTATTTGGCTACTTAAGATATCATCGAATAACCTTGAGTTGTTCTCAGACTTTGATTTGATTTATTTTTCATCGACCCCTTTTCTAAGTTGAATAATCTATTTTTCAAGTTTTTCACATTCTTGGATTCTCTCCTTGAGCAGGACTACTAGGACCTCTTTAGTGTTCTTGGCCTCTTGAAGTTGGTTCTTCAAGTCCATAATAATTTGATTTGTTTCTTCTTTCTACTTTGATAGTTTATCTTTCGAAACTCTGTTCCTTTTCCTACTATTTTCAATTTCATCAACAGCAACTATGTATTGAGCTTCTAGGTCCACTTTTGATTCTTCATATGATTTTATTGTCCCTATAAATAGGATTTTTGCATCTTCACTTTCATCATCACTATCTTCTTTGGAATAGAAATTCTTCTTCTTTTTTCTTAAAATTATTCTTACCCATGGTATTACACTTATGACATCAAGATTCTTCATGATCACTCTCGTCTTGTTTTGGGTAAGGACAGTTATTGGAAAAATGTCCAATTATTCCATAGTTAAAACATTTCAAGGGTAGATTTATTTTGTATTTCCCAATACCTTTCTCAAGTTTATTGATGAAAAGAGATTCTTCATCATCTAGGTTCTCTAATTGGTTATTGGATAGGGCTTTAAATGCAGCCTCTTTTCTTGAAGGTTCATTCTGTCTCGTCCTCCTCTCATATGCAGTGAAGATTCGATGTAGTTCATCTATTGTCATGGCATCAAGGTTATCTCGTTCTTATAGAGTGGACACTTTTGAGTCATACTTCATTGGAAATGTTCTTAATACCTTCTTAACCATTTCTCTTTCGTTTTATTGTCCTCTGAGACCTCTAGGGATGGAATTTGACAGGTAAATGCCCGTCATGGGTTAATTTACCCGTCAAATACAACTAATATTTTACCAAGACCATCAAAATATGGCTTATAATATAGAAAATGTTTCAGGTTTTGATTGTTACGGGCAATTTTGACAGGTGTCCGTCATTTGAAATTCCAACCCTGGAGACTTCTAATAGCATTGACAACCTCATCTACATTTAGAAGGTATTCCCGAATATTTTCTTCTTCTTTCATTTTAAGGCTTTAAAATTGTCCTTTATATGTCTAAAGCTTGGATTCTTTGACTTTATATGCCCCTTCATAGATAATCTTTAACTTATCCCAAGCTTGTTTGGCAGTCTTTCATCGCATAACTTTTGTAAATACAGAGTTTGTCAATCCACTGAAGATGACATTTAGGGCTATTGCATTACCCCAATATTGGTTTAGTTGGAAATTGTTTGTAGGTGCTTGGTCTTCTATTTTATACTCCTTTTCGGTTGTTGCCAAGACCTTTCATCCAAGGGACATCAGATCGCACTTCATTCTTACACTCTAGTATGCATAATTTTCACCTGTGAATAATGGAGGCCTATTAGTGGCTAACCCTTCTTCTTAATCCGTAGTGGTTTCTAAATAGGATCTTCCATCCAGTGGTTAAACTGTGGTGAATGAACCTGCTCTTATACCAATTGTTAGAATATTGGATAATAGTGAGAGGGGGGGTGAATCAGTATTGAGAACTTTTTAACAATTTAAACCACTTTTATTTTATTCGTTAAAACACATGATCAACAAGAACACATAGAACACAAATTTATCATGGAATCCCAATTGGGTAAACCACAAATACTTCATATTAATACAAAATTGTTATTTACAAATAGTTTTTTTCTTCTTCTATAGATAATGATGATATTACACCCTATTTACCAGTAACTATTAGAAGGAGGATACAACCCCATGGTTTATAAGCTACTACTAAAAGGATGCTATGACACCCTGTTCACCAACTACTATTGGAAGGAGGCTACGACCCCGTATAGGCTTGTTGTATTCCCTGGTGCCACCCTACCATCCTAATATGTTTTTAGTACATTTCCAAATCTCTTTTCCTTTCAATGTATGTCACACATACTAGTCTTTGCTTCTTCTATTACGATCTAGACTACAGAGACAATTTCTCTCACTCATCACTGTCTATAAATACCTTCTAACACGTTTTCTATGAATGCATCTTCTCACAATTGTGCCTTTTCATTCTTAGATCGTGCCTCTTCATGAAAACACTATTCTTCATCTTATTAATTTTTTAACTCTATTTGGGTCTATCAGTCATACATTTTTGCAACAAAATATTACCAGAATTGCCTCTCCACAATGATAATTCTTCACCATAAATTATTCAGAATTTTCCTTCTGCCTTCCGCATTCAACAAGGAAGACTCCAGGTGGCATAAACCCAAATTTCTTTATATTTTATTTTTATCCTTCTTCCTTTTGACTTAAGCCTTATGCTTACCTCCTTCCGCATTCCGTAGGAAGGATTTCGGGTTGCGAAAACCCATATTACTTTATATTTTACTTTTCATATTCTACCTTGCACCTTCCGCATTCCGCAGGGCGGACTCTTGGTTGTAGAAAACCATATTACTTTATATTTTATTTTTCGTATTCCGTCTTCCAGACTCTTCCCTAACCATTGATCTAAGATCATATGTGGATTGCGAATTTGCATTTTGAATTTTCTCAAAATGGTCCTTCTGTAATTTCCCTTCTACAGCTACCTTTCTACATGTTACTTTCTGCAACGGTCTTTTCTCACCGTTGATTTCTTGCAAAATCTTCCTAGAACATTGATCTGAGATTAGATGCGGATTGTAGATTAAGGTTTTTCCAATTTTCTTGAAAATTCCTCTGCAATATCTCTTCTGCACTGTCAATCTCTTGTGGAGTCTCTCCTAACCGTCAATCATCCAGATTGTAGGTTGCAGATTGCAGGTTCTTAAAATATAAAACATTTATTTCATAATTTTTCTTCCACATGGTCGATCTTTTGTAGATGTTTTCCTCACCGTCGATCTTTTGGATTGCAGGTTGCGGATTGCGAGTTCCCGAAATCTCAAACGTTACTTCCGCAATTCCCTTTCCTCAATTTTTCTTCTGCACCGTCGATCGTTTATGGAGTCTATGCTGACCGTTGTTCCTCTGGATTGAGGATTGCATATTGCAGAACCAAACTTTCCCATTTTGGACTTCTGCAACTTTGTTTCCCCATTTTTCTGAACTGTTGATTTCCTTGTGGGTTCACTCCTAACCATCGATCTATGATCTAATGCGGATTGCAAATATTCACTTTTCTTTGTGCAGAAATCATTAACCACCATTGATCTTCTCAAACATGGCTTCCATAATTTCTCTTGACTGATCTAGTTCATCCAATTATTCACTTCACTCTAGTGTTTGGGAATGTTATTTTCCATGCATATGTATTTTGTGGATCTTATTAAAGACCATTGATATATATCTTTCAAATGATCTAGGCTATCCAAATCTTCTTTGGCTCTTCCGATTGTTATCTTCCATTGCACACTTTGCCGATATTTCCCCTCTCATCGACCCTGTTACTGATTTTATTTTGTCATTAATGAACTCCTTTAACATCAATTGATAATCCACGTAATGGATCCTTTTTCTTTTACTGATTTCATCCTGCTACCATGTCTATTGGTTATTCTTTTGTCATTTGTGAACTCCTTTGACATAAATGAAAACTATATTCTCAATGCCCAGCTGGAGGGTGTTCTCTCAGCTAAAATAATACATGCTTGACAGAGACCTAAGGTTGGGTGCAACGTTGACCTCACATAGCCAATTTCTTTGATGATTTCGGCTAAAAAGATAAGTTCTATGTTGTCTATGAATGTTCAGAATCTCTATGTTATGAATGAATGTTTATTCATGTTGAATTGAATGAAATGGAAGCTTGGATTGTTAAATAGCATGTCTGTTCATTGTAAAGAAATGAGTTTATCTCTATACACTACAACAAAACCCTATGATTAGCGTCTCTTTTAGCTTCCTTTTTAGCGTCCACTATCACTTTTATGTATTTTTCATAAATTTTTGGACAAAGTGGGTGCTTTTCCATGGGATGGCGCTTTTAATGTGGTTATTTGCGTCCCTTTTTAAAATCTAGCGCTATTTTGAATGCTAATTAGCATCCCAATTAGCCACCCAATTAGTGTCCCTCTTAGTGTCCCAATTAGCATCCTAAGTAGCGTCCCAATTAACATCCCAATTAGCGTCCTGTTTTAAAAGTTGGAGCTATTGTGCACGCTAATTAATGTCCTAAGTAGCGTCCCAATTAGTATCACAATTATAATCCCAATTAGAATCTCAATTAACGTCCCAATTAGCGTCGAAAAAAACATCCCATATAACGCCCAAAATAGCCTCCAAAAAAGTCTTGAATAACATATCACCATCTATTAATCTAGGGTTAGCGACAAGAATTGCTGTCATAACACCAAAATTTCACAAAAAATTAAAATTTTTAAAGTAATATAAAATGTCTAAAGTCACATTTTAATAACTACTAGCGGTTAGCAGAAAATGAAACAGTTAACAATATGTAGTGATTAACTTTAAACCCATAAAAACTAATACCATTTTAATTTTGGTAAGTTATATAAAATGACTTGCATTCAGTTGCTTCTAGCTGTACTAATGATTTACTTTTTTCAAGTAGGTGCGAAATCCATGTTCTAAATTGGGGCTTACTTAGCAACTGCTAACACAGTAGGATTTTCTAGTTCTTACAGGTTCAACAGGTAAAATTTTGAACAAGTAGGATTTTATTTTTGCGTTAAGTTAAGAAGTACTTCTTTAGCATAATAAAATGCTAGAGCATAAGTTGATTAATAGAAAGCAAGGCTACGATGAGGTACAGTAACTTCCTTTGTTGTTTTTGGATCTAAGATAGTATTTTAATTTAGTCATAAAGACAAATATTCTTAACATACTTAGTGCCTTTATCCAGAATGAGTTCTACTTCAGTTTCTTTCTATTGTTTTATACCTTGTCACTTACAGAATCTATTGATGAGCATAGGACTCATAATTTAATATGGAAATACTTTTACTGTAGCATAATTTTACTACTATTGATATGTTTAATACTCAATGTACTACTTTATATACCTGAATATAATCCTATGATCCTCAAGGAATAAATTTACCATAGATTACATAGCTCTACTTTTAACTCTTCTTTAGTAGTGAAGAACATCAACTTGTTTATTTGTATACAGTTATAATCATCTCCTTGCACTACTACAGATCAAGTTATACTTTTCGATTTCTAGTTAATCACTATGCCACATGTGTTTTTGTAATATTACGTTACCATATTGTTAATAGTGTTACTAAGTAGTTTTACTTATATCTTTAGGTATTCTTACTATCTTGTAATTACCATGGTGTGGTATAATAAATGATTTTATTTATTATGAATTTTGTTCTTCATAGAAAACAACAATAACACTAACCTGAAGAAGGATTTAATCTATAACACTGTTGACTTTATGCAATTGTAAGAATTATACTAGGGTGGAGATACTACCTAGCAATTACCTCCAGAAAGTTAACTATAGATAAATGACTTTATCAGTTTTGTTCTTACATAAAATTAGTCCTAAAACATTGCTTAAATCATCGAATAGAAGGTTTGTAATAAGAGCAATTAGAAATGCAAAAGACTAAATATCGAAGGCATAAATTCCAATATTGATCATGATATATATATATATATATATATATATATATATATATATATATGCTTTTACAAATGATTGATTGTAATGTTATCAAAATGAAATTGATAAGAACTAATTTAATAGAAAAGAATATCATTAGTTGCATGGCCTATATGAGTGGCAATGATATGATTTTTAATCAACAGTGCAGGGTTGACTATATGGATCGACCCACTTTTGATTAAATTTTTTATGGGAGTGTGTAGGAGTCTCCACCATGCAATGGTTAATTTAAAACTCAAAAATGAAACCCTACACTCTTCATTTTCCATCAAGGTTTTTCTTTGCATTGAGAGAGTTCTTCACAGCCATGAGAGGCCTGCTAGTTCACCATTTGGCAAGTGTTAATGGATTTGTAGTTTGTGATTTAGTTCTTTCTCTGAGTTGTTGAAACATGGTGAGAATGATTTTAGAACTCTGTCAGTAGCTCAAAAACTAGAATAGTGTTACCCTATCTTTGCTTGTGACTTGCTCAACTTCGGGAAGATTAGACGAATAACCTCGATGCCTCTGTCATAGGGTTGACATGAGGGTTTGGTTGCTTCTAGGTGCAGTTACTCGAACTGGTTCAGTTCTCTTCTCAGCTCCAAACATCATATTTGTAGGTAAAAAGCTTCACCCTACACTCATCCGTTTCATTAATTTATAGCTAAGGTTTTTAATACAATGAATAAAATTTCTAACTATCGATTTGGCTTGGACTTGCAGATTATAGTCACGGCTTCAGATTTGAAGGCAAGCCTCTCCAGTGCTGTTTAACTTCATGGCTTACAATGGGTAAGCCCCAGTCTTTTCGTTGCATCTCCCTACTTGCAAATGGTTGTTGGAAGGAGTTTACAGTTGGAAGGAAGCATGGCTTGGGTTCCTTCAATGGTTTAAATGTTTAGTATGTTGTTACTTCAGTTTTACTTTAAAACCCTTGCTGTTTATGCTCGGTAATACTGGCCCTTGAGCTATGATATGTACTTTGTTTATTTTTTGGTAAGACTTAGCCTTCTGGCTCGATAATGTAACACAACTGGTTTTTTTTTTTAAAAGAAAAGATTCATTAAGATTTAAATTTCCATTTGAGCTCTGTCTCGTTTTACTCTTAGATGTGAACTGTGGTTTCGTTAGCGTATAAATAATGTGTTTATTTTTCTGTATAAAAGATTTATAATAGATATTTACTTTCTCGAAAAGACTGTGATCAGTCTAATGCATAGATTATAGCCTTATTGTTAAATTTATTACACAGTTAACAATGTAACAGGTTATAACTTATTACGGGTTAAATTGTAGTTGAATAGATTAGTCGAAGGGGTTTCAACCCTTAGGTTTTCATAGCTGTAAACCTGCTTCGTTTTAAATTTTTAAAATGCACAAATATAAATATTTCTTAGTTATTTCGTTTATTATTTATAAATAATTTTTTTATTATTTCCTACTCTGTGATTTATAATTATTTGGAGCTCTATAGAGAAGAGAATGTTAACTCTAAAACTCTGTTTATTTTACATAAATGAAGGGTTTATGAATGAAACCCTAATATCGTTTTTCTTAAGTCATAGTTGAGATTAAGTTAATATTTTAAAAGAAGAAACTATTTAGTTATTAACTTGTTTATATACTTTCTTGAAGATTAGTTAATATCTTGTATAACCTTTTATTTCCTATCAGTTAATACTAGTGTAATTTACTATTTCTTTTACCTGCATTTTAATTTAGTTAAACTAAGCAAAAATAGTAAAATATAAACAAACATAACATTGCTTTTTCATTGCATTTTTAAACATTGAAATAAAATTTACTCTTTTTACCTACAGATACACATATCTACTATTTCCATTCTCTTAAGGATTATTTCATTTATTTAAAGCATTCTAATTGTGCTAGAGTACGACCTGGTTTCCAGGTGTGGAAAAACACAGCTTAGAAAATTTAATTTCTTTCTATTTCATTATTCTCATAACCATTCTCAATTCTATAAAAATATAACAAGAATACTAAATATAACATTTCACAAACTCCAAACTTTTAACATTCAAGTAGCAAATAAACTAAAATTTATTTAACTAAGACAGTAAAATAAAATAACATAGAACCTGTTGAGGACAAGACGACAATAGCTTGAGGAGGTCGTTCCTCCCTATCAATCTCTTTGAGAGGGCTCAAACAACGCTTCCTCAGGACCCTCAAACCTATTCTTGGTCTTCTTAGCTGAGAACTGGGTGGAGAATGCAACTGTAGAACCCTTTGTCACCTAACTAGTTCAATACCTCAGTAAAACAATCTTCTCTCAGTAGTATGATCTTCAGCTTAAAAGATGCAACTATATCAATCTCAACAGTTATCCCCTCAAACACTTTCCAAATTTCGTTCGATTGAATTTATCTGAAGTAAATTCATTCACCCTGAATGATCACTTCTCTAGAATGAGCAGCCTCATCTCTCTTCAATGGGAAATTGTATAGAGATGCATAGGTCTTCTGGGTCAGTTTTTATTAATTGAGCCACCTACTATGATTCTACTTTCTTGGGGAATCATGACAAAAAAATATAGGGAGGTTGCCACCTGCAATAGTTGGAAGTCGTTTGAGGATGCTGCCACATGTCAGTTTGCTCTCCACCCAGTCTCCTCCACCAATTTGACCAGTAAACAATCTTTTAATAGCTCTCCTAAGTTGTTGTCTCCTCATTTCCTTATTTATAACTAATATATTATGAATTTACATTAAATATTCTTGACTCCACTGGTCATCAACTACAACTTAGCACAAAATTTAACATATTGTTCCTCAAATAATATAAAATTGTTTTTCCAAAATTGGGGCATGTGCCACACACCCCCTTAAATTATAAAATCGTCCTCAATGTTATTTATTCCTCATCCTCATAATTCCCCTGCAACAGAATTAGATATGCATCCTGCATATGACTTTCCAATTCTCGAGTGGGTTCCTCTAGACTAAGGTACCTCCATTGCACCCTCATCTAACCAATGGTGCAGTTCCGAAGTGTGATCTCCCTCTGCTCAATGATACAGTCTCGTTCCACCAGAAAATCTCCTTCGGGTTCCACCTGTACATAATTCTAGTTAATAACATGAGTAGCATGATGTACACATTTCTTTAATACAGAAATTTGAAAAACATTATGAACTCTTAAATTCGGTGCTAAGGCTAACTGATAGGCTACCTGTCCAATCCTGGACAGTATTTCAAACGGACCATAGTAACGAGGTGCTATTTTGGCACAACTACCCAACCTCAAAGAGATATTTTTTGGATCTCACCTTGATGAACACATGTTCACCTACCAGAAACTCTTTTGGAGTTTTTTTAAGGTCTTCTTGACTTTTCTATTGATCTTGCGCAATTTTCATATTACCTTGTAACTATTTTACAATTTCTTCCATTTCTTTCAATAATTCAGGACCTAATACTAACATGTCCACCAGATTACTCCAAGATATAGGAGTGTTATATTTCCTTCCATACAAAATTTCGAAAGGACTAAATCTTCCTGAAGCTTGATAATTATTATTGTAAGAAAATTCTACCAAGTGCAAATAATCTTCCTATTTACCTCGCTGATCTTTTACATACATTCTTAGTAAATATTCCAGTACTTGATTTACTCTTTCAGCCTGAGGATGGAACGAGGTACTAAAATTTAGTGTAGTATTTAATCCTTTAAACATAGATCTCCAAAAGTTACCTCTAAATTTAGGGTCTCAATCTGAGATTATAACTTTCAGTATCCCATGTAGTTGGAAAATTTATTTTAAAAAGATATCAGCTATGTTTGTAGCTTTATAAGTAGTTTTTACAGGTATAAAATGGGCTGCTTTACTCAATTTGTCAACTGCTACCATTATACAATCATTTAAGTTCTGATTTTTAGGCAGTCCAGTAACAAAATCAAGACTAATTATCTCCCATTTCCAACTAGGAATGGGCAATGGCTGAAGTAATCCAGCTAGATGTTGATGTTTCGTTTTTACTTGCTGACATTCAAATCATCTAGCAATATATTCTACTAGTTCAGTCTTCATGTTTGGCCAAAAATATTCTTTTCTTAACGTAGGTATAGTCTTCTGATAACTCGGATGGCCTGAGTAAGGATTTTTATGGATTTCGTCTAAGATTAATAACTTAACTTTAGGTACATTAGGTACATACATTTTGTTTTTATGCAATAAAAATCCTTTCTCATTCAAGCTGTACCCCGAGTACTTAGACTTTCTATTGGATTTTCTTTTGCTTTTGCTTGTAATTTTTGATAAATTTCATCTTGTTCTAACCCTGCTTTAAGCTGTTCTTCCAGATCTGTTGTATAAGTGCTGATAACTACTATAAAGTCAACTTTGCATTTCTACTTAATGCATCAACAACTTTATTTTCTTTCCCTTTAATGTGCTAAATTTCAAAATCATATTCACTTAGAAAAGCTATCCACCTATATTGTCTAGCATTCAGGTTAGGTTGATCTAACGGATATTTTAATCCTTTATTATCTTTCATTAGAATAATTTTCTTCCAATTAAATGATGTCACCGTGTCCTTAGAGCATGTATGACAACAGTTAATTCCAAGTCATAGGTTCCATAATTATTTTGATAAATTTTTAATTTCCTAGACTCAGAAGCAATAACATGCCCTTCTTGAGTCAATAATCTGCCTAAACCATCATTGCAGGCATTAGTACACACTGTAAAATCTTTATTTGGACTAGCTATTCTTAAAATAGGTGTGCTGGTTAATAAGGTTTTTAACTTTTTAAAACTATCCTCGCACTTCTGATTCCAATCAAATTTATTTCCCTTTTTCTGCAAAGAGGTTATCGGATTTGTGATTTTCGAAAACCCTTTAATGAACCTCCGGTAATAACTGGTAATTCCCATGAAGGATCAAACATCAGTTATGTCTTTAGGAACTGGCCAATATTCAATCGCATTTATCTTTTCGGGATCAACCGAAATTACTTCTTTAGTCACCACATGACCTAAGTACTGGATTTTATCTTTAAAGAAGTCGCATTTACTAAACTTTGCAAAGAGTTGATGATATCGTAACTCTTGCAAGACAATTTTTAAATGTTCCTTATGTTCTTCTTCAAATTTTGAACAAATTAATATGTAATTGATAAACACGAGCACAAATTTATCCAGATTTTATGCATTACACTGTTCATTAAACACATAAAAATAGTTGGAGCATTAGTAATCCCAAATGGCATAACGACAAGCTCGTAATGGCCATATCGAGTCCTAAAAGTTGTTTTAAAGATGCCTTGATCTTTAATTCTAACTTGGTGATATCCAGACCGTAAATTAATTTTTTAAAACACCGTGGCTCCACGTAGTTGATCAAATAGATCATCTATGTGAGGTAACGATTATCTATTTTTAATAGTCATCTTATTTAACTGACGATAATCTATGCAAAGTTGTAGAGTCTCGTCCTTTTTCTTAACAAAAAGGACAGGTTCCCCCTAGGGAGACACACTGGGTCGAATGTATTTCTTGTCAATAAGTCCTTTTAATTGTGACTTAAGTTCATTAAGTTTTAGTATATTCATCCGATAAGGGGCCTTTAAGCTGGGTACTACACCAGGTACTAGCTCAATGGTAAAATCTAGTTCCCTTTTCGGAGGTAGTCCTGGAATTTCTTCTAGAAATAGATCTTCATACTCCTTTAAAACTAGTATATCCTCCAATTTTAATTTACCTATGTAGTTTAAATTTTTATCATTGGTTACCATTACTGCATAATCCTTACAACCTTTCCTAACATCTCTCTTAAGTTGTAGAGCAGAAATCTGCCTTACAGTTGTTTTTCTAGGGATTCTCTTTACACTTATTAGTTTTCCATCATTATTTATACAAGTAAAGGTTTTTTCATAGCAATTTAAGATCACCCTATGCTGCTCTAACCAATCCATACCAATTAGTATGTCGTAAGAACCCAGAGGCAATACATTTAGATTTACAAACATTTCAAATTTATTCATAATTACTGCACAATTCTTTGCAAAACTAGTTACCTTCCTCTTTGCACAAGTAGCTAATTGAACCAACCAAGAACTTACAAATTTTTCAACAGGCGGTTTACATTTTTCTACCAAATTAGGTGAAATATAACTTAAACTAGCTCCTGGATCAATTAAAATAGCTATGGTTGTTTCGTTTATCTTAACTTCTACTTCCACCATGGAATTTTGATAGTCTGCTTGCCGATTCTACAAAGCTGCATTGATCCTGGGCATAGTCCTTGCTAAATCTCCAACAGTCATCTCCTCTTATATTGTATGGATATTACTAACACTCTTTTTCCAATTAGGACAGACTGAGGCATAATGTGGGCCATTACACCCAACACTTTATAGGCTCTTTTCGTTCAAAGTTCTTTGTGTAATTACGATGATTATTAGCAAACTCGTTACTCTTTTGATTGTTCTGATTGTTCTGTGAATTATTCTTATTCCCCTAGAAATTCTTATTTGAAAATTTTTTGGCATTATTATTTTTAGAATTTCGATTAGGCACAAACTCTTTCTTCTTTTGATCATAATTATTATTTTTTTTGGCCTTCCAATTGGCCATACTTTCCTTTTTCCGATTTAGTTCATAACAGAAATTGGCTTTCCTCATAGCTTCTTCCATAGTTTTTGGATTGTCATACTCAATCCTATCCTTTATGTGATAAGGTAAACAGCTGAGAAACCATTGTACCTTTGGTTTTTCATCCACAAGGTATGGTACATACCTAAGCAGACTTAAAAAATTATTGTTCAAATCTTTCATAGTCATTGTACCTAGTTTTACCTCATAGAATTCTTTAGTCCTTTCTTCATAGTAATGTTCAGATAAAAATTTATTTTTAAAGTACTTCTTGTAGGTACTCCAATTTATATTCTTCTCTCTTATTCCTTTCACTCTCTTTAAATCTTGCCACCATATATCAACTTTCCCTGAAAGATTACAGATAGCCATTCTATCCTTTAATTGGTTAGAATAGTTATAAATCTCGAAGTACTTATTCATCCCAGATAACCAGGATTCTACTTCCTCCCCTTTTTCATTTTCTCCATTAAATGTTGGCGGCTTGATATTTTTAAACTCTCAAGAAACACTACTACATTTCGACCAAAAATCCGCAGCCGTCATGTCGGATTTTCGACACTTCCCTGTCGCATGTATGACACTTTGGTTTTTTTATAAGCGTCAGAAACTTGTCATCGGTTATCCGACACCTAAGTAACCGTTGGTTAAGAGACACTTAAGTAACCATCGGTTGAATGTACATCATCATTTATCCAACACTTATTAAGCGACGGTCACAAATTTTTTTGACAACATTTACACCTACAGGCGTCGCTTAACCGACACCTCCTAGACATCGGCGTCGCTTAATCGACAGATGTAGGTGTCGCTTAACCGACACCTCCTAGACATCGGCGTCGCTTAACCGACAGATGCAGGTGTCACTTAACCGACAAAAGTAAGAAGTAAGCATCGAAGAAGCGACAGTTATAACCGTTGCTTAAGCGACGGTAAGAAGAAATAAGCGTCGAATAAGCGACAGTTATAACCGTCACTTAAGCAATGGCAATGACTATTTTTTTTTTTTTAAATATCTCGAAATTGGCTTGATACTAATAGTACATTACTAATTTAGCAACAAATATGTGACATTAAGCATTGCCCTGCCTTTCTAGTATATACAATTTAAATTTTCAACTTGACATAAACTTAATGGGATCAACTCTACACAAAATCTATCCATTGGAAATAATATAAGAACACAAAACTCACCTAATTCTGATGAAGTTACCAAACCACCAGGATTTATGGTCACTATTCTTTCCAGGTGAAAATGAATAACACTGCCTTTAACCAGGCCATCCACAACAATATCTTTTACACGTCATATCTGCCAATAGATAAGCTTTCCATCATGAAGATAAACTGTAAATAGGTAGTAAACTATAACGATTCTTTGAATAGTATTATTTACAATAGAGGAAGTTCAAAATACAATAGTATTATTTACAATAGTATTCTTTAGCATAATAAAATGCTAGAGCATAAGTTGATTAATAGAAAGCAACGCTACGATGAGGTACAGTAACTTCCTTTGTTGTTTTTGGATCTAAGATAGTATTTTAATTTAGTCATAAAGACCAATATTCTTAACATACTTAGTGCCTTTATCCAGAATGAGTTCTACTTCAGTTTCTTTCTATTGTTTTATACCTTGTCACTTACAGAATCTATTGATGAGCATAGGAATCATAATTTAATATGGAAATACTTTTACCGTAGCATAATTTTACTACTATTGATATGTTTAATACTCAATGTACTACTTTATATACATGAATATAATCCTATGATCCTCAAGGAATAAATTTACCATAGATTACATAGCTCTACTTTTAACTCTTCTTTAGTAGTGAAGAATATCAACTTGTTTATTTGTATACAGTTATAATCATCTCCTTGCACTACTACAGATCAAGTTATACTTTTCGATTTCTAGTTAATCACTATGCCACATGTGTTTTTGTAATATTACGTTACCATATTGTTAATAGTGTTACTAAGTATTTTTACTTATATCTTTAGGTATTCTTACTACCTTGTAATTACCATGGTGTGGTATAATAAATGATTTTATTTATTATAAATTTCCTTCTTCATAGAAAACAACAATAACACTAACCCGAAGAAGCATTTAATCTATAACACTGTTGACTTTATGCAATTGTAAGAATTATACTAGGGTGGAGATACTACCTAGCAATTACCTCCAGAAAGTTAACTGTAGATAAATGACTTTATCAGTTTTGTTCTTACATAAAATTAGTCCTAAAACATTGCTTAAATCATCGAATAGAAGGTTTGTAATAAGAGCAATTAGAAATGCAAAAGAC
>LPNX010803758.1:0-115764 GCA_001517045.1 Pseudotsuga menziesii
GTTGACTGTGCCATGATATTGATATAACAAAACTCGCAAATTCAGAGATATTGGATCTTCAGATCTACACAAGCAAGCACTGAGTGCTGGAAGATCACCTAGGAAGAAGCCAACAAAGAAGCAATGATAATTACTGAAGAAAACTAACGGACTTAGTAGGATAGGATTCAGCAGTCGCGGATCATGTTGCAGACTTCGGAGACAGAGCAATGGAGCCGCGACCGGGAAACAGAGCAATGGAGCAGCGGGGAGCAGCGGGATCGTCATTTGAATTGAAATGTGGTTGGTGGCGTATTGATGGCTACGTCGAAGGCGGAAGCAAGGTGGTCGATCACTTAACGGAGCTTACCGGCGATCACGTTAACGGCGATGAGGTTGATGGAACGGCGACGGGGTTGAAGCGGCTGCCGGCAACGGAGAGGAGCGGTCGCCGGCGGTGGTCGGAGCGCCGGCGCGACGGTTGCCGCCGGGCAAAATCGTCGCGTCGGTAGCCCACTCCATTATCAAGAGCATCGAATTAATGTGTACCTTTTTATTTAATTTGACACATTTAAAAAATAGAACAGCGTTCATTAATGCACTATTGTTTATGTGCCATTAGTCTCTGCCCTCGGGCGTGTCACGGGCGTGTCATTATTAGTCGTGGCGTGTCATTATTAGTCCTTGCTCTCAGGCTGGCAGGGACTATATGAATAGCCTTTTCGTTTGGCTCGCAGGCAGGGATCAAATTTGAAGGGCAGGGTCCCATTTCGCTTCGAAGGGTTAGTAGATAGTGAGCCCTTCAATGCTGACATGCAAAAATAAATCATTCATTTCATTTGAAAATGTAATAGTAAATCCATTGGTCATTATTGTTTTTACTAATTCTTTATTAAAAGTTACCAAAGTTGTAATTTAAAAAAAAAAAATCAACCTTTATCTAGTAATCAAGATTTTATCTTAATTAAATTTTATAGATAAATTCAGAAATTCTAAGAGCTAAAGAAAATATTTCAGGGTTAATCGTTACAATTTATAATTCTTGTGGAAAAGAAAACAACATACTTGAGCCAAGTGTGATAAATTCATAAATTCTTAGAGCTAAAGAAAATATTTCAGGGTTACTCGTTACAATTTATAACTCTTGAGGAAAACACAACAACTTACTTGAGCCAACTGTAATTGTGGAAGCAAGATAGCTTAAGACACCTGAAGAAGAATGAACCCTAGCCCTAGTAACAACCATACCTACCTGCAAATGCCCAAATCAAACCAAACCCTAAAATATCCGGGACAAAAAACTTTAAAAAAAAACTACAACAATAGAGTTTACCTCGAGTTGCCATGCCGAAATTACCTAGGTTGCCATGCAAAAAAAATTGAACCACCCAACTATACAAAATCCACCATTCCACGTTAACACCAAGGAACTGCAGCCACTGAACGACGAATGCAACATTAAATTGGCATTGTAATTTGCCAATAATCGAAATTTCCAATCTGTGACCTGCCCATTCCATTTGATTTTGTTTTTTCTAGCTCAAAGCTCAAGAGTCCAGGCAACAGGCTCCAAGCTCCATTCCAATTTCCACTTCCCTTTTCACAAGACTCCAGGCGACCAGCTGCCCAGTTCCATTCAAAGTTCTCATAAATGCACTGAACACTGGTTGGCAGTGATCAGACTGGGCAGGACGCGATCACAGATTGGCATGGATGATCACTTAAGGCCGCGATCCATTGGACCTGTCTGACAGTGACAATTGATGACAATGTTCAAAGTTATCAGATGGAACAATGTCTGCTTCAATCATAAGTCTGTAAACAGACAGCCCTGATTCACGCTCTTTCCCTTGAGCTAGGCTACTCAATAGGTGATGAGAGTGGGGATGGATTTAGATGAAAGATGATAGTTGAAGGTGTCCAGTGCCTCTTGAAGCCTGTTTGTCTGACAGAGTGCTTTAATGTCTGCATTGGCATTCAGAGTGTGGAAGAAATGTTTGTCTGACAGAGTGCTTTAATGTCTGTGATGGATATTGAGTCGGGAAAACTTCTTAAACACCCTTCCTCCATTCATTATCAGAATGAGCAAAAGACAAACCAACTGAAACTTGAATGTGATACCAAGATCCTACACATTCAAACAATCAAGCCAAGAAAAGTACAGTTAGTCACTACTACATTATAAGGTGATTAATTAAATACCCATAAAGATTGTTTCTGCTAGTGACAAAATACATAAAATGGATCACTGAAATTGAGGGAAAAAGGAAGGAAAAACTTCAAATCCAATACCAGGAGCATACATACCCTTCCATCATTTGTCTCTATGGATGATTTGAATTCGGAATCCTCTGGCTTGCGTTCAACTTCTTTCAAAACAAAATCATCCGGTTGAAAAGTATTTATACCGATCCTGCGGTCATAACGGAGATGATAATAGTATAAATGATCAACTTCCTCATGAATATCGAAGTAATAGTTTGGCCTCCTTGGGGGTAACTAATAGTTGCAGTATTCACAAATCACAGAACCTGCATCGACTTAATATTTTTACCCATTCCTCTCTCTCTGCCCAACTCAGGGTCCTTAATGGATTCCATGTGAGTTCCCTTATTTTCTATGGTATGCTCTATGTATAATGTAACGCAAATACATATAAAATAATAGATAAAATAATAGAGCCCTCGTGTAACATCAATGAAAATGCAGAATCTAAAATAGCGGCATTGACCACTCCACAGACTTAAAATATATAAATTCCAAATAGAATTTATATTTCTATTTCGTCTGTTTCTGGGTGCATTGTTTTTTCATGCTTTGAATTCAAATCTGTTCTCGCTGTATCCACCTTTGGCACAGATTGAAATTATTACTTTGCTTTCATGTCCAGTTTTATTATATATATATTTTTAAAGGAATGGTTGCCCCTTGGTGGATTATTCTTCCATGATTTGAATTCAAATCTGTTCTCTCTGTATCCACCTTTGGACAGATTGAAATCAGTACTTTACTTTTAACTCCAGTTTAGGAATGGTCATAATGGAGAGCATGGTCTTCATCATCGTTGAGACGCGGGAATGAGCAGAGTGTGAAGTGGGTAGTGCGTAGTGGGTGAGAGGAATTAATGACCCTGAGATTGAAAAGGTAGCCCGTGGGTACAACAGCCACACCGTGAAACCAAAACCACGACTCCCAGAGGACCAGCGGCCCAGTTCCATTCAAAGTTCACATAAATGCACTGAGCACTTGTTGGCAGCGAACCAACAGTTTTGGCAATGATCTGGAAACATCGCATGACAGGTGATTAAAGCTGTACTGTGATTTCAGATGTCAGATGGATTGATAAATGTTTGATGGAAAGTTTTCCGCTTCACACTTCTAATGAAATTCTAAAATAAACATGGCACTTCTTCATAACCTGTCAAATTTTAAAATTGTCTTTTCTTTTGATGGACAATTATTGAATTACACTTCTGGGACGGGCTGGTTCAATTTTGAACCCTGCTCGCAGGGACTATATGAATAGCCTTGCCTTTTTTTCAATTCATGTGTACGATTATCCAAACAAATTATAATATTTTAGGTTAAGTTTTCTATTGTATTAATATAATATTTTAGGTTAAGTTTTCTATTGTATTTTATTAAGATAGTTTTTTATAAACCAATGAATATACTCTATACTTTTTGTCATCCAATCAGTAAATTCATCGTCTTATTTGACCTTTTCTGGAGGCACAGTGTTACTTTCAGCTTAAAAAACTTACTAAACAAGATATTATCCAATGTTTTTTTATGAAACTAGACAATGCTAGAAATCGTCCTCCTAGCATTACTTCTAGATTTCTAGCATTACTTCTTCTAGCATGAAATGTTAAGGAGACATAAGCTTATGTTGAGGTTGGGTTGGTGCACCTCCTTGCGGCTGTTATATGGAAGTTTTGTTTGTCCCAAGCTGCCAGCAACCTGGCACAAGTCTTCAAGGCGACCAACATCTTCTTCTTCTCTATGATCTCGTGGGAAAATGAGGTGCTCCCTCCTCACACTGCTGCTCTTCGTTACCTCTATTCTTTCTGCCTTCCCCTCCTCCATCGTCTGAGTTAAAGCATCTGACTTTTATCCATCTTATCAACACTGCGCTCCTCAAACTTGTGGTGATTCCCTCATCCAATATCACTTCGGAGCATGTGGCCTTCTACATCTTTCCTGTGAAGATAATCAGACCAATCTATATTTCTCTGCCCGCGGAAACCTACTTTACCATTATTGGAGAGTAATTGGAGATATCACAAATTCCTCTTACTCTACTGGAACCCTTCAAAATAAGCCCAGGATATCAAACCCTTCCTATATTGTATCCTTCAGATGATGACTCTACCATTTACGATTGGTTGTATCCTTCTGATGCAGACATGGTCGGAACATTCGCTAACTGTAGACTACTACCGCCAGACATACTCGCGGTCAATAACGTCAAAAGGCTCGATTGCACAGATCGCAAGAACTATTTCTTCTTTTATCCGAAGGCGGGCTTCCAGTTTCCAAGTTGTGGTAGCTACCCTGTAATCGTTCCAACAAGTAAAAGCAACTACAACAATAGCAATAGCGCGGATAAGGGTTTTGAACAACTCCGCCAAAGACGATTCCAAATTACGTGGTCCATACCAGACAGATGTGAGTCTTGTCATTCCACTGGAGGAAGATGGTACTCTTATTTTGATAAATCCACTTCTTATGAAGAAGGCCAGCGCTATTATGACACATACTGCATTTGTGCCAATGGTGATGTCCACTATGTTGATTGCAATGGTGGTGAGAATCTCTATCTATTTTGTGTTTCGCTATATCTCTCTATGTTATCTTATGTTAGTCGACAGTGTCTATTTGTTTCCGTGAATAATATGTGCCGGTACGATATGGAAAGGCAAAAACAATAATATCTGCAAAAAACATGGCAGTTAAATTGCTACTCTTTATAACCTATCCATTCTCTAAGCTTGCTTATTTTTCATAATCTACTTACCCTTTTGAACTTTATTTCCAGGGATATTTTTTGCAATATGTGTTGTGTTTAGCATAGTAGTGGTTTCTTGCATAATGGTTCGCCGTCAAAGTTGTTGTTGGGAGAGGAATTCCAGTGTGGAGTAGCAGAGCATTAGAGCTTTTATGGACCCTCTTGATTCTAGACCTCTCTCCGTTGAAAATTTCTTATAATCAAATTATAAATTACACAAACCATTTGTCACACAAAGTTGGCAAAGGAGGTTTTGGAACCCTTTAAAAAGGAAATCTTCCCATTGGATGTCTAATAGCTGTGAAGATTTTGGATGAATCGAAACAGAATGAACAACAATTCATTGCAGAAGTGGCTACAGTGCGGAGGACCTGTCACATTAACCCGGTCCGCCTATTGGGTTATTGTTTCCAGGGGTCCAAAAAAGCTTTGGTGTATGAATACATGGCAAATGGTTCTTTGGACAAGCATATCCTTGGAGACCATAAGGACGAGTTGGATTGGAAACAGTTGTATTCAATTGCAGTTTGTAAAGCTTGGGGAATTGCATATTTACATGAGGACTGCAGAAATCGCATCTTACATTGTGATATCAAGCCCCACAATGTTCTCATGAAGTGCAGGTACGATTCAGATATTGATATTTGTTCTTCAAATCAAATTATATGTTTTAATAAATTTGTTTTGATTCATTAAAACATAAAGTTTTTTTTAATAAAGAAGGGGTGTAGCTTGAGCTATGTTTTTTGTACTTTGACCATGACTAGCGGGACTTGGATGTTAGAGATGCTGGACTTTAACCCATCCAGGAGATCCCGATGGCGAGTATCCTTGTAACAATTGGCACTCAGGGTGGAGAGTATCCCTGTAACAATTGGCAAAATTATTAGCGATGGATTTGGTCTCAATCTGCTGGCAATTTTTGGCAGCTTCATTTAAAGCTGGACATGAAATTGTTAAGAATAGAGCAGCTAACTTGTGAATCTCTATACCACAATGAGTTAACAGCTTCCAAATAGAACACTACCAGTACATAAATGAACACTACAACACATTTTATTATGAAATAAGGTTACATTATATAGGCTCTGTGAGCTGTTAACAAACTCCTAAGAAATAGGATCTCAACGGATCTCAACTTACACGCATCCTAACAATCTAACAGAATACTAATTTTAGAATTTCAACATTATTATTCCAACTCTTCCCCTTAATGGAGAAATGGATTCTCTACCACACCTAACTATTTCCTACATACTTCAAAACTCATCTTTCCAAGAGGCTTGGAAAAGATGTCAGCCACATTCTCAGTGGTATTACAGTAGGTCAAGTCAATTTCCTTCTCTTGTATCTTTTCTCTTACAAAATGATGTTGAATTTCAATATGCTTGGTTCTAGCATGATAATTTGGATTGTATGCCAATTTAATAGAGCTTTGATTGTCACATTTGAGAACAGTTGGCTTCATTTGCTTGTTTCCAATGTCTTCAAGAATTCTCCTTAACCAAACAGCTTCACAAGTAGCACTACATAGAGCTTTGTATTCAGCTTCTGTTGATGATAAAGAAACAGTTGGTTGTTTCTTACTGCTCCATGATATGACCCCTGTACCTATGTTGAATGCATATCCTGAGGTTGGTTTCCTGTCATCAGGATTTCCAACCCAATCTGAATCAGAGTAACATGTCAACTCAACATCACAATTATCAGTATACATAATACCAAAATTAACAGTTCCTTTCAGATATCGGAGGACTTTCTTTGCAGCTATCCAGTGGCTTTCCAGTGGTTTAGCCATGAACTGACTAAGGATGTTGACAGAGTATGTTATGCCTAGTCTGGTGGTAGTAAGATAGTTTAAACTTTCCACCAACTGGCGATATAGAATACCATTTGCTGCTCTAGTTTCATCAAGACTGGATAACTTAGCATTCTGATATAAAGGTGTTGACACTGCCTTACTTTCACTCATATTGAATCTTTCCAGAATCTCCCTTGTGTACTTACTTTGAGTGACCATTGTTTTGTTGCCTTCTCTCCATATTTCTAGACCCAAACAGTAATGTATTTCAACAAGATCCTTCATTTCAAATGACTGAGCTCACTGAATTTTAATATCTTCAATCAAATGAGAAGCACTGCCTATGATAATCAAATCATCAACATATAAGGATACCAACACAACATTCCCATTTTCATCCTTTTTGACATACAAGTTAGGATCATTTTTGGTTTTCTCAAAACCTTTTTGAGCAAAGAATGAATCAATTTTGATATACCAAGATCTAGGTGCTTGTTTTAAACCATATAAAGCTTTCTTGAGCTTACAAACAAGATCCTCTTGCCCTTTCTTGATAAATCCTTCAGGCTGAACCAAATAGACTTCTTCTTTTAAATCACCATTCAAAAATGCAGATTTAACATCTAACTGATGAGCTTTCCATTTGTGTTGTGTAGCTAATGCAATCATGAGTCTAATTGTATTTAACTTAGCTAAAGGTGCAAAAGTATCTTCATAATCAATTCCTTCCTTTTGTGATACCCTTTTGCAACTAATATGGCCTTATATTTGTCGACACTTCCATCTGCATTAAATTTGGTTTTATACATCCATTTACATCCTATGGGAACTTTGTTTTCAGGAAGTTCAGTTAATTCCCAAGTTTCATTCTTCATTATTGATTCATATTCTTCATTCATTGCATTATTCCAGTCCTTATGAGTTTTGGCTTGTTCATAAGAAGTAGGTTCTACAACATTCATTACTTGTGTCATCAAAGCATAGTCTTTATACCTGGAGGGTACCTTAATTGTTCTTTTTCACTTTCTCAACGGTCCACTGCTATATTCACTTTCACTTCTTCTTTTTTGAGGTGAAGGAATGTTTGGAGTATCGGCACTGCTTTCACCTTGTTGTTGTAGCTGTTCCTTTTCATGTTCATGTTCATCATCTATATCAATTTTCACATGAACATCATTGTCATAAGGAGTATGCCAGACATCATACTTACTTACTTCTTCATCTGTAGTCTCATGAAAAATCACATCTCTACTTGCTATGAGCTTATGTGAACTAAGATCAAATAGTTTGTATGCCTTATGATCATCATAATAACCAAGAAAAGTACACTTTACAGATTTTGCATCCAGTTTTCTTCTCTCATCTTTGGGAATATGAGCAAATGCCTTTGAACCAAATATTTTTAAATGACCAACTTCAGGTTTATAACCATAAAGAACTTCAAAAGGTGTTTTTGAATCTAGAATCTTAGTTGGACTTCTATTCTTTAAGTAAACAGCAGTGTTAATGGCCTCTGCCCAAAAACCATTAGAGATATTTTTACCTTTTAACATGTTGCGAGCACATTCCACTTATGTCATGTTCTTCCTTTCAGCTACACCGTTTTTCTGTGGTATATAAGGCACTGTGAATTGCTGAATGATCCCATTGTTTTTAAAGTAGCTTTCAAAATCTCCTGAGGCATATTCTCCACCTTGATCAGATCTGAGTATCTTGATGTATTTACCTGTCTGCTTTTCCACCATAGTTTTGAATTCTTTAAAATATTCAAATACATCACTCTTTTCCCTTATAAAATAAACCCAAGTAAATCTTGATTTGTCATCAACAAATATGAGAAAGTACCTCGTACCACCAATTGATAAAGTTTGCATGGGACCACAGACATCAGTATGTATTAATTCAAGTATCTCTCTCTGTTTCTTCTCTGTATGCACTGCAAATCCTTCCCTATGCTGCTTACCTAGTGCACAAGCTTCACATTCTATATGATGATGTTTCAAAACAGGAAGCCCTTCAACCATTAATTTCTTTTGAAGTAGCACCAAGACATTTTGGTTAAGATGTCCATACATGTGTTGCCATAGCTCTTCAGTTGTCATTGTAGTAGATGTCAATGCATGATGATTGGACTTTGTGACATCAAGCTTATACAGTGTTCCAATTCTTGTCCCTGTGGCTATGATTTTGTAATGATTCTGAATATCCTTCACAAGACAATGATACTGCATAAATTCTACTTTCATATGTTTATCAGTTATTGCAAAAACAGAAATCAAATTCTTTTTGATGCCTGGAACATACAACACATCATGAATCTGTTTGTTTTGGCCATTAGGTAAATTCACACATATTTTTCCATAACCCCGAATCTTATGAGATCTGTTATCTCCTAAAAATATGTGTGTTTCATCTTTACTCTCATGATATTCATCAAACCACTCCTTAACACAAGGCATATGGGTTGAGGCTCCTGAGATCTATGAACCATGCATTTTCATCATCAGTTTCTGCAGACAATGCAGCTTCAGAAATAAGCAACTTTAAATTCTGAAAACTTTCATTGGTGGATGTTTCAGTTGTCACATAATTTCCATTATGTTTTCTAAACTTCTGTTTGGATTCATCAGCTTTCCTTTTATAACAGTCTTTAGCATGATGACCATGTTTCCCATAGTAAAAACAACCATCATTTTTTTTATCATGAGAATCAGATTTTGAGTGAGTCATACCTCTGTTTCTTGGTTGAAAATTGCTTGTTCTGTTTCTGTCCCATGTCTTGCCCCTGTATTCTTGTTTCCCTTTTCCCATTAATGCCACTTCTGAAGATTGAGAGTCCATCTCAAACACTTTCACCCTTTCTTCTTCTTGTAGAATAATTCATGTTAACTCATTAAATGTAGGTGGCGTTGCTCTACCTCCTAGACTTGAAAAAAAGACATGATAATCTCTAATTAAACCTTTTAATGTAATAGTTACCATGTCAGTATTTGAAACATTATCACCAATTGCACTTAACTAATCACATAAATCCTTAATATGGGAAACATAGCTGGTGATATTCTCATTTGTAGCCATTTTTATGGACAATAACTTAGTCTTTAGAAACAAAATTCTATTGGATTTTGTAGTTTCATACAAACCTTTCAAGATGTCTCATGTCTCCTTGGAAGTTTTACAATCCCTGATGTGCAGGATTATGTTGTCTTTGACAGACAGCCGCAACAACACTTTTGCCTTAGTTTCTCGTTTCTCCTAGTCTGCAAGAGTAGCACCTGTGGGTTTGGCTTCATCTCCTTTTACTATAGTCCAGACATTCAGTGCTTCGAGCATAGTTAATATCTTGAATTTCCAATCAAGATAATTTTCCCCGTCAAGCTTAGAAGCTTCGTTCAGATAATTTTTGGGAAAGGAATTGGCCATAGCTGCTAAAAGACGAATTCAATAAAAATACATGTTTTGAAAAAATACCTCTTTTCTCCGGCGATTTGATAGCAAACAGAAAATGATGGATGGCACCAGTACTGAGATAGCAAATAACAAATGCGCCCAACAAAAACAAATTAGCGCGCCTCGGTGAATTTAATTCCACTAGAGATCACTAGCAACTCCCTTAATTAAAGTTGACCAGCGATCTAGTTCTCCCTCCAGCAACGCAGGCTCCTCTAGTCTCAAGTTGCACTCAGCAATGACGTCCGGTCAAGTTGGGGCTCCTTCACACGATCTCAGGTCGTAATCAATCAGCGATTATAGACAGCAAATAGTGTGGGTTCACTCCTCAGCAGCCAGCACCTCTACAACGATGGTCACTCTCAGCACTCCTTCAATGGAGATCAATGGTGGCAGCTCACTGCTCTCATAGCCTAGCACTCTTTACACGAGGCTCTGATACCGAAATAGAACACTACAACACATTTTATTATGAAATAAGGTTACATTATATAGGCTCTGAGCTGTTAACAAACTCCTAAGAAATAGGATCTCAAAGGATCTCAACTTAAACGTATCCTAACAATCTAACATAATACTAATTTTAGAATTTTGACATTATTATTCCAACTCTTCCTTCAGTCCCCTGTTTCAGTCAACCACATCTAATTCTTCACCTGTAGATATTTGGAATATGGACAGCAAATAACCTATTATCCAATACACATCCAATACACAGCAAATATAAAAGAAAACTAACATAGATTGGCACATAAACTGATTGAATCAGCATACATGAAGAATAAGCAGTCACAGGGAAGCAGCACGGAGAGAATATACGGACATGAAACTGTTGAATAGACACACACGTTCAGAAATAGATATGGGAAAAAATGTATTTATATTTCTTTCTTCTTTTCATTTACATTAACCAGAAGCCCTCCAGAAAAGAAAACCCCGCCACGCAAAAATTACATTGCCTGAGAAGCTAAATGGAAATATCCAGAAAATAGGGCGTCTAGAGCCTTCGATTGTTGTCGATGGAAAGAATGACTTCATCCAGAAAGGCTCTGCTCATTTAATTTGGTAGTTATCTTTTCAACTACTAGCTGCAAAGGTATGAGGAGCTGGAAACAGAGGATGATCTAGATTAATGGCCAGTTTTATTGAAATTTGTTTTCACCTGCCAACATTCTCCCACTTGAAATCAAATGGAGGAAAATCCCTGGTTATTCATCCAAAACTATGGATCATGTTACTCCCAAGCCAGCAAAGATTCTACAAAGCTCTTGCTTGTCTCTTGGAAAAACTTTAGTGAGCATATCAGCAGGGTTCTCAACAGTATGAATCTTTTCCAGATTTAAATACCCTTCTTCTAACACTTGCCGAATCCAGTGGTACCTTAGATCAATGTGCTTGGTCCTTGAGTGAAATGTTGGGTTTTTCGCCAAGTGAATGGTGCTCTGACTGTCACAATGAAACACATACTTGTCATGTTTTATTCCTAGCTCTCCTAGGAATCACTGCATCCACAACATCTCTTTGCAAGCCTCTGTTGCAACTATGTATTCTGCCTCGGTTGTGGAGAGAGCTACAATTTTTTGAAGCCTAGTACCCAAGACACTGGTGCACCTGCAAATGTATACAAGTAACCAATGCTGGAATTTCTAGTGTCCACATCTCCAGCCATATCTGCATCTGTAAAACCTTCAAGCACGATATTAGGATTTCCAAAACACAAACAATAATGACTAGTACCTTTGAGGTACCTTAAAATCCACTTTACCGCTTTCCAGTGTTGTTTTCCCAAATTGGCAAGAAATCTACTCACTACTCCCACTGAGTGTGCAATGTTCAAGCGTGTACATACCATGGCATACATCAAGCTGCCAACTGCTGAAGCATAGGGGATTTTTCTCAATTCCTCCTTCTCCTTGTCATTACAAGGGCACAAATCAATATTCAATTTGAAATGGGCTGCAAGAGGTGTTCCCACTGGTTTGGCATCCTTCATGTTGAACCTGTTAAGCACCTTCTCAATATACCTTTCTTGTGACAGCCACAACCTTTTGTTCTTTATGTCACGTATGATCCTCATGCCCAATATTTGTTGTGCTTGGCCCAAATCCTTCATTGCAAATTGACTTCCCAATTCATTTTTTAACATGTTAATCATACTCTTATCATGCCCGACAACTAGCATGTCATCCACATATAGCAGCAAAATGATAAACCTTTCTTGGTCATACCTTTTGATGTAAACACAATGATCAGCCTCTAATCTCCTAAAACCTTGTTCCAACATGAATGAATAAAACCTTTTATACCATTAGCGAGGTACTTGTTTCAACCCATAGAGACTCTTCTTCAATTTACAAACCATGTTTTTTTTGCCTTTTGTTTTGAAACCTTCTGGCTGCTCCATATAAATCTCCTCTTCCAGTTCTCCATGAAGGAAGGCAGTCTTCACATCTAGTTGTTCACACTCTAAATTTAAAGTAGCAACAAGACCAAGAATAATTCTAATGAATGACATTTTAACAAGAAGTGAAAAAATTTCATTAAAATCAATACCTTCAATTTGGGCAAATCCCTTCACCACCAACCTTGCCCTTCTTTCCTTCACCCTCGTGCTTGATCTTGTACACCCACTTGCTTTGAAGAGTTTTTCTTCCTTTTGGAAATTTTACTAGCTCCCATGTTTTGTTCTCCAACAAAGAATCAATTTCTTCATGCATGGCTTTCTTCCAATCTTTGCTATGCTCATCATCACAAGCCTCCTGAAAACAATGAGGTTCACCTTCATCAGTTAACAAAATATAATTTGAGGGAGGATACCTTTTTTATGGCTTCTGAGGCCTAGTGGACCTGCAAATTGGTTGTGGTGGTGTATTTTTTGGTTGGATCTCTTGTAGTGGTTGTTGCAAGGCTTCCTCTACTTGTTGCCCATAATTTTCAGCAAGTTGTCCATCATCTTCAGTTGGTTGTCCACCATTTTTTGCCTGTTGTCCATTCTTTTCTTGCAATGGTGGGATGCTTTCTTGTTGCTCAACAAAACTATCATTTAATTTCATGACCTTCATATCACATGTAGGCTTCTTGAACATTTATAACTCATTGAATATGACATCCCTGCTTCTAATAACTTTGGATTTAACCGAATCCCATAATCGATAACCAAATTCACCATCAGCATACCCAAGAAAAATACATTGCATGGATTTGTTATCTAATTTGGTTCTTTTCTCTTTGGGAATGTGTACAAATGCCTCAAACCCAAAAATTTTCAAGTGAGAGTAGTTTACCTTCTTGTCGGTCCAAACTTCTTCAGGGATGCCACCGTCCAAGGCTGTTGTAGGCAATCGGTTGATAAGGTAACAAGTTGTCCTTACTGCTTCTGCCCAAAAATGCTTCTCCAACATGGAATTTGACAACATGCTCCTCTCCTTCTCCATGATGGTGTGATTCATCCTTTTTGCAATACCATTTTGTTGAGGAGTACCAGGGATAGTCTTCTCATGCTTTATGCCAAATTTGTTGGAATAGTCCTTGAAGGCATTGGAGCAACATTCGAATAGTCCTTGAAGGCATTGGAGCAATATTCCCCACCATTGTCTATCCTTAAGCACTTGAGCAGTTTGTTAGTCTCTCTTTCAACACCAACATGAAATTTTTTAAATATCTCAATTACCTCATCTTTGCCCTTCATAGGATAGGCCCAAACTTTTCTAGATGCATCATCTATGAAAGTAACAAAATATAAAGCTCCTCCTAGAGACATAACATTAACCGGCCCAAATACATCAGAGTGTACCAATTCCAATAGATTCTTTTTTCTTTCATGGCCTCCTCTCATAAATGAGACTCTACACTGCCTACCATATATACAATGCTCACAAAGATCAAGTTCATAAGATCTCAAACCTAGAAGAAGATTTTTGCCAACAAGAATGTTTAGGCCTTTTTCACTCATGTGGCCCAAACGCTTATGCCACAAATCTGGTGAGGTTTCTTCTTTTGCAACAACAGCCACATTTGATTTTCTTGTTGTTTCTCTCAATGTATATAGTGTCCCTATTTTGAATCCTATAGCCATGACCAATGCTGCTTTGCTAATTTTCCAGCCACTCTTTCCAAAGCTAGTGGAGCAACCTTCATCATCCAATTGTCCCACTGAGATTAGGCTCATGCGCATCTCTGGAACATGCCTAACTTGTTTTAATAGTATATCATGCCCATCCTTTGTTTGGATTTGGACATCTCCCACTCCAACAATATCACAAAAGTGATTGTTTCCTAGATGTACTCGGCCATAGTCTCCAACTTCATATGAGACAAAATTGGTTTTGGATGGGGTTACATGGTGAGATGCCCCAAAGTCTATAATTCAATCGATGCTACTGCTGGAGCTGTATAGGCATGCATCTTCCATTGAAACAGTAAATAAAACATCACTATCTGAAACTACAGCAGTGGTCTCACCTTCATTTGTGTTGGCTAATTTTTTCTCCTTCTGTTCTTTCTTCCATATCCGGCATTCTCTTTTCATGTGTTTTGGTTTTCCACAATGATAGCAAGTAATTCTTCCTCTTCTTGATTTTTATCTACCCCTTGACTTGGAACGCCCTTGCCTAGTTCTGTCAATTTTCCGTCCACAATCAGCTATGGTGAGAGTTTCTCCTCCCTGGTTTTCTATCACTCATTTTCATTGCAGCTCCTCATTCATTAAGTTGTTGCTAACATCATCATACTTTAGGGTCCCTGCAGGAGTTGAAGTGCTTATGGAAACTATCCAATTCTCCCAGTTGTCTGGCATGGAGCACATGAGTAGGATGGTTCTGATTTCATCATCCAACACAATTTTAACAGAGGCAAGCTGACTAGTAATGATGTTGAATTCATTTAGGTGCTCTACAACTGAAGCACCCTCCTTCATCTTCAAATTGTACAGCTTCTTCATCAAAAATACCTTGTTTGATGCTATGTTTTTTCTCATACAGATCATGTAGTTTCTTCCATAGATCTATTGTTGTCTTCTCTCCAGCCACATTGAAGTAGACATTCTTTGCTAAGTATTGTCTGATTGTAGCAATGGCCTTCCTGTCAAGCTTATTTCATTCTTCATCTGTCATTGATTAAGGTTTACTTGTTGCTCCTTCAATGGGAAAATATTGATCTTTCAATATCAGTGTGTCTTCCATCTGTGCTTTCCACAAAGAAAAATTAGTCCCATTTAGCTTCTCCATGTCACTCACAGTTGTAGTTTCCATGCTGCTTCAGATAGCACTACTGAAACTCCCACTCTCCAATTCTGGCCTCCACAGAATCTCACAGGCTTACAGGCAGAGAAAATGCAAAATAGACAGCCTCTAATGGCCAACTTCTTCTATAGGAGGGGCTAGGTTTGATACTAGTTGTTAAGAATAGAGCAGCTGACTTGTGAATCTTTGTACCAAAATGAGTTAATATCTTCCTTCAGTCCCCTGTTTCAGTCAGCCACATCTAATTCTTCACCTGTAGATATTTGGAATATGGACAACAAATAACCTATTATCCAATACATAGCAAATATAAAATAAAACTAACATAGACTGGCACATAAACTGATTGAATTAGCATACAGGTAGAAAATGTAGTCACATGGAAGCATCACGGAGAGAATATACAGACATGAAAATGTTGAATAGACACACACGTTCAGAAATAGATATGGGAAAAAATGTATTTATATTTCTTTCTGCTTTTCATTTACATTAACCAATAGCCCTCCAGAAAATAAAACCCAACCACGCAAAAATTACAATGCCTAAGAAGCTAAATGGAGATATCCAGAAAACAGGGCATCTAGAGCCTTCAATTGTTGTCAGTGGAGAGAATGACTTCATCCAGAAGGCTCTGCACATTTAATTTGGTAGTTATCTTTTCAACTACCAGCTGCAAAGGTATGGGGAGTTGGCAACGGCGGATGAGCTGGCTTAACGACCAGTTTTATCAGAATTTGTTTTCACCTACCAACAGAAATCTAAGCACGTTCTCTCTTTAGTTTAGTGATTGTGTCTTTTCCTCTAAAATATCTGCAAAGATTCCAATAACAAAGTAAGTTGTCTTTTTCTTCCTAACAAATATGCACATTAAAACAAATAAATGATTAACGGGAAAATAAAAACAAAAGGAAAAACATGCAAGAGACTTCCCTTTCCGTAGCCAATTCGTGGCAAATGCTTTGTTTGTTCGAAAATGTTTTTAATAGTATGAACAGTTCAATGAAATCAAATTTGATATTTATATTTTTTTTAATCTATCTACAATTGTCCCACAAAATTGATAACACCGATTTCTCACCACCCTGTAACAGGTGGAGAGTATCCCTGTAACTGAATCAGAAAATGCTTTAAGAAATAAAATTAAACCCCATATTTTGCAAACCAATAGTATATCCACATTACTAGGCTATCTGGATCACTGGAACTAGCATTGAATTTACCCAATCATTTCAATAAACTTTAGCTATTTTCTGTAGATTCTTTACTGTCGCGACCTCAATAGGAAATGTAATTATGTAAACCTTGAAGGAACACCCACTTCCCACCATATTTCTCTCATCTAGATTGAAAACAATCTCACCCTGGTTAAATCGGTGGTGCAGTCCCCACATTATGATTCTAAGGATCCAATAGTTAATTACCCACCCACTTTGCATCTTGTATCTCAATAATCGGGTTAGTAAACTCGAGTTCTCTCTTCGACCTACGGAGTTCTGTCTTCGACCTACCCCTTCGAGCATTGTTCTTCTTGTGAGGAGCGGTTCTCACAGGCGTTGACAGAGATTTCGAAGGAGAGTAGAGCAACTCAAAGGCAGATTTCGAAGGAGAGTAGAGCAACTCAAACTCGCTGTAGATTTCGCTTGAGATTATATGCCTGTAATTTTTGTAATTTTTCATTATAATTAACATTTACTAATATCTTTTTCAATTTACACTGTCATACATTTTCCAATTGAGAAGCTTACATTTGTCTTGCATGACATTTTCGGTTCTTTGGGACATAAGACACCTTGATATCTGTGTAACTAGAAAATTCCATGTGACCTGGGTGTATGCAATATGTGGGCACGTGGAAGGAAGAAATGTTTTAAGTCTCTCAGCATGGAATTAGGAATTGCGGGGCCAACCAAGAAACAAATTTCCTACCTCCTCTCAATAGTAACCAAACTTAACATATTGCAGACACTTTGCAACCTGTATAGCCGCTACTTGGCACAATTTTTCAATTCTTGACTTGGCACGTTGCTGGCACTTTAAATGACTTATATATTGTATAATATCGTTGGTTGTAGTGCAGTGTCCACCACTCACTTCCTCCCCACCACTCACTCCCTCCCTCTACAAGTAGTACTTCATTAAACTATCGAGAGTAAATATAGCAGTAAGTCAACAGATGTTGTACCATTTTCCATGATCTCGCATGAATAATTGTCGAATTTGCAGAATTTCTATGTATAACTTGTTTATCAACATTTTTAAAGATGTCATTCAGTGTGTCTCATATTAAATTGATAGTGATATCAGAAATGTTTCAATCAACACTTTAAGGTAGTGCAGTCAGTCATGGAGACTGTAAATTTGTATTTTTTTTCCTCTATATCTCACTATTATTGTATTTTTCCACCTGACATCCTCACTCTTTGTTCTACACCTTATAATTGAAACAAATAACAGCTCATGCCCTCATCTTTCTGATACCCACTTAACATTTGGAAGCATACAAAAAGTAGTATTTATGCCATTTGGAGTAACATTGCAGTCTTTGTGCAATGTTGTAAGCTCTCATGCCCTCGTCTTTCTGATACCCACCTAACATTTGGAATTTTTGCCTTTAGTTATTAAAGTCTCATGCCCTCGTCTTTCTGATACCCACCTAACATTTTCACTTGCTGTGTTTAGTTATTAAAGTATCACTAAGGATAGTCGTCATTGATTGTTATTTGGAAAATGATAGTTGATGTCATCTTTATTCTCAAGGAAAATTAGGTCACGACTATTCAATTATAGATTTACTTAGGTAAAATTTAGGTGACCCAATAGATTTTCACCTGGCATCAATCAGTTGGCTACCAAGATCAGGAAATCCACACATGCCCCAGTTAAGCTTGATGTTCCACACAAAAGGGTGCTTTGAAATAGCCTTAAACGGATCGAATCATTGTGTAAGGAATTAGAAGAGCACCAAAGGCGAAATGTAGTAACATGTTCACTACGATCTTCTCCTGGTTTGCACTCGAATTTGGGAATGTCCGAGGGAAGCTTGGTAGGGACAGCCGGCCAAGCCGGGTCATGAGATACCGGATCGTTCGTTAGTCTCAACAAGTCAGGTAAATTTAACGTTGCGAGGAAAGGGAGCCTAGGTTGAGCAGCTCGATGCCACACTCCCTGATAGTTTTGGTTCACATAAGACTGACTACCGTAACCACCATGGCCATGGCCATAGTATCCTGACTCGTGTAGGGTGGCATGGAAGCACCGTAATGTGGTGTACCTTCACTATTTGGAGCTACAAAGCCATAATTTGAGGAGTAAGTGGGTTGTTGATACCTGTACCCATAAGGTGAATAACTCTTTCCATACTGCGGTCCACAATATTGTCCATGAGAAGCTCCATAAGATGTCCCATGGGATGTCCTATGAGAAACTCCATAAGTAGGAATATGCGGAACTCCCTGCGATAGACCATAGGACGTTCCGGAAGTAGGAATATGACCTCCCGAGACAATAGGAGGTACTTGACTCTGAGACAGAACTACGCGAGTAGTAGCAGTATGAACATGACTAGTAGCAACATTCGGGCCTGAAGGACCACTTGAATGAGGGGGAGGAATAGCATTTGAAGAACTAGGAATAGAGGACGAAGGGACATGTGAAGTGATATAAGTGGTATTCCCTATAGTCACTTGTCTTGGTTCTGGTATCTGAATAGGACTACTAACACCAGGTCTAGGATGAACATATGATGTAGCCTCCACCGTCGGGATGGAGGGTGCAATGTGACTCGTGCTCCCAATTCTCTCTGCATGGAAAGGAATGGGAATGCCCCCAAGCATAGTGCTAGATTCAAATTCCGACTCGGCATGCTGTGTTGGATCATGTGCAAGGATACCAGACATGCCATAACTAGAATAACTAGTGCTCGCAAGTTCATGATGAGTCTCGTCACCCAGAATCCAATACCCGCGACCTGTGAATGAGGGATCATACCCGGAGTGTGTAGGTATATCAGGTGAAGGATCATATACAGGAATAGGATCTTCCTCCCCAACGTCTTGAGGTGGAGAGGACATCTTAGGAATTTCATTTTCATGATCTCCCATCGTGTGTGAATCAATGTGAGAAGTAGTCCGCCCGGATAGTCTATTTCTCTCTCCCAAAGGAAGAGGAGATGTGGAAGGCAGAATTCCTGCTAAATGACGAGAACGGCGAAGTGCCATACCCGGATCCACAATGACTCAAAAAATGAAAAGACTCTTCTAATTACGCAAACCCTAAGCAAGCTAGCTTGCACAGAGCATACACCTATATAATCTAAATCCAATCACAAGCAAACAAGGGTAGGATATGTGAGCTTCCGAATGAAGCAGGTATGTCTCACCTAGGAGAGGCTTGAGACTCCCATCCACAACAAGCAGAGGTTCGTAACCAATTATTGTGGCCCTCAGCTTCAACGCATATAGCGACTGTGATGTCCGACCCCAACCTAGCCGGGACACCTGCAGAATAACCCCTACAAATAACCCCCTCGATAACCTAGGTAAGGCCACTAAGGTCACCTCAATATAATCAATGCTCAGGTGGACAGTCGCAGGTGGGATTGACCGTATGGGCAGGGAGCAAAGCCCGAAACTCTCGAAAGAGCCCCCAGATACAAATACAATCCTGGAAATATCTCTAGTGCTACTCAGTTATGACTAGGGGTCATCCCAATCAATAACCACTCACACTGCCTCATGCTTAACTCCCTTGTAAGAGGAGGATCCTGAGAAACACTAATTATACCAAGGAATTTCACACTCTCACCTAGACAGACACATACATGTTTTTTTAGTGGTCTTGGAGAATTTATTCACAATGAACTATTCCAAGACCCTAAAACCTAATCTTGTTGGTGTACCCTATAAAAGAAAATAGGGTAATCCATTTTAATTAAGCGTTTATTTTACTTGGCTTATTACTCAAAGAGGTAAATGATCGTGCAACCAATGGTGTTATGACGCAACACGAAGTAAAATACACACCTAACAATCAATGCAAATGCATTGTGTCGAATGAAAAACAGGGCATGCTACTGCGTGAAATGCAAAATTTTCTTCAAATGACAAATGCAATCATTCCTATATGAAATCCTGACTAATACTTCTTTAAGCAAACATAGTGCAAGTACCATGCAAAATGCAAAGTGCAATGATGCATAATGATGCAGAAAAAGAAAAAAAATTTTGAATTTTTTTGAATAAAAATGAGATAATAAAGCAAAAGAATGACTCTACCACCCCCAGACTCTGCAAGCACTATCAAAAAGCACCCAAGCAAAGCACTAAGGTAAAAGAGACCTATTGCACTAATCCCAAAACAAAAAATCGAAAATGCAATGACAAGAACATTCTTTGAAAAAAAATTACCCCAAAAAGCGTCTATGGTCAAAAACAAAGGTGTATACAGACTCTAGAAGCATCTAAGGAGACTCAGCAATCATCAAAATTCACCCAGCAACACTTAATCTTCCTCTAAAAGGAAAAACTCAGGGCATACACGACTGTGTGCAGAAAACCCGTGTATATACGTGGATATCTCAATCAAAACCGCGTGTACATGCGACTGTGAGGCAAAAACTCGCATACAGGAAGAAAAAGAGATAAAAATGAAGGAAAACAGATAAGCTGAGTCAAAATTCACTCCTATTAGACACTACCAGGCAAACATGCCACCATACCCAACTCAAAAACAGAGAAATCAGAGCAATTCAAGAACATTGAATGCCGATAAAAACCCCAAAAGAAAAAATGACTAGGAACTCCCCAGTGGAGTCGCCAATTCTGTTACGGAGAGAAATTCCTATGGCTTGGGGTACCACAACAGACAGAGTAACTCTAGAAATCAATCATTTCCTATATGCAAGAGAAACCAAATATCTAACACTAAAGGATCTCGATTCGTACCTTATTCCGTACGGTTGATGTATATCCCCATTGAGCTTTTCCACTCTCGCTTGTATTAGCAATTTGCTTCCTCAACATTAAGCAAACAAGACAAGCATGTTGTAAATAATTGTGTTAGACCTACTCTAGCATATATAATCAATAACATATAAGCATTTAAAATCATCCATGGATCAAATACTCATTTAAATACACATTATTGGACAGGAAAAGATATTTCTATTGATATAAAATAGAGATTACAATAGTGACAACCTTTGTCGGCACGTCTGCGAATCGAAGAAACTGAGTCCCCCACTTGGGCCTCCAGCACTTCAATCCTCCATCTCTCGATAGCAAGCTCACAAGAAAAAGGCAAGCTTGGGAAGAACACAAAGTGCTCCAAGGGACAAAGGGATGCAAACTCAAGTATAAGCCCCAGCAACAATGGACTATAGTTTTCTTGCTCTTCAATTCCTCTCTCTTCAATGTATCCAAAGGGTTCCTTATATAGCTCTTCAATGGGGTAATGGAAGGTCGAATCCAAGCGATCTCAAGGCATATGGAATGCCAAGATACAAGTGACTCAGATCCACATCAAGGAAAACTCCATAATCATTTGGCCTTTTGCACACATCCTGATGTACGCGGGTTTAAGGGTCAAATCCGCGTATATACACGAGAAAGGGATTAAAAGTCGCGTGTGGAAATTATTGCATGTTTTTAGGGATGATCTTGAAAACATCAAAGGTACAAAAATTGTCCATGGGGTCTAAATAGTCTGCAGAGGGACAAGGAAGGCCATAAAGGTGTGATCCACCATGTGGGGTAAAATCAACTGTAACAGATGCCCCCTAATGTTTGAGGTCAAAGGGGTCATACGATGGCCGAAATTCATTATAAGTCCATCCCAGAAGTGGAGTGATGAAGAACCAAGTGGAAGAACCAGCTGTCCAATCAATACAATACAATGATCAAAAATCTGCACATAACTGCAAGTAGATGTAGCAGTCCTAGATACATAAGAGTACAATGGCCATGAATAGGCATGATACAAAATATGACATGTGTGGTCATCGCCACGTACAATATAGATAGATCAGAATCTCCATGATGAATATATACACCAGATCATGATCTCCATTAAGGTTGAAGATATATACTGAATCAAGATCTCCATAATGGCTGGAAATATCTGACATATACTGGAATCAAGTCACGAGAGCTGAAATCTCATGAACACTGGCACGATCAAGGAGGTAGCATATATGAGATGCCACCAGTCTGGAAGGTCTTCTACACAAACCGCTACGAGTATATGTCCTACTATGTGAATAGAGGTGTCGAGGTCGAACATAGTAGTACATCGTCTGATTACCGATCATTGATGTATATCGTTAACAGGCGCGAGATCACACACTGATAATGAAAATGGGAATCAAGGTACTAGAATGCAAACTAACAAGTGTGAATAAAAGTGTTGAGTTCAAACACTTGAGAGAATCCATCGATCAAGGGACAATGATGTATTCCCAAAAAACTGTCGATGGCAAGAGAACCTGCCACTGATGACTGCAAGTCTCAAGGCACTCAAAAATCACTCTAGATTCCTATCCCAGAATAAATGATCTGAAGTTGATGGGATGAAATCCGCTGGAAGAAGGGCATTAAGGCATCCCCCATCATCCAACACGAGGTAATTAGCAAAGTTGTATAATGTGGAAGGACTCGATCATAATGTGCACGAACCAGTAACTGTACCGGGAACGACCGACATGCAAAGTCATGATAACTGAGGAATGGTCGACTCAGGTTTCAACTTCCTTTGAACAAGAGCATAAAGGCGAATGGTGACTGAATGTAGGCAGCATAAACTCGATATGCAAAACTAGGACATCTCTGTGACACAGGAGGCATCGACAAAGGCTCCATAGGAACTAAAAGCTTAACTAGTCGGTGGAGATAAACTCAGAGAAACGAGTACAGCTCCTAAAGTCAAACTATTAACCCAACCAACGAATGTGATATACATTGCTCTGTTCGAAGAAGACATGACTCGACTGCTGCCAAAGATAACATCTTTTCTTGTCGGACTTTTTCAAATATTTTGAAAAGATTGAAAAAGAATAAAAGTTTTTTATAGTTACAGACTAGGAGGAGACGAGTGTCAAGGGACAAACAAACTAGTTCCAAGCAGTGGAACATACCTATGCTCAATGCAAGGATACACGTGTAGGATAGCGACACTCAAGAGGAAGTCCCCTCCCGGTTAAAATAGGGAATCAAGCTGCAAAGGATATACAAAATGGCTTTGCGTGGCTAAACATGAGACAAGCTCGGGCTATATGGCTGATACTCAAAGTCAAGGAAGCCGGCATAAGGCTCAATGAGGCAGGCAAAGCTCATGATAATGCAATTACAACTTGACATAAAAGAGTCCTGAGGAAACAGGCCAGCAAAAAGATCAAGAGAAGTATGAGGCTCTTGCGAAATGACATGGCGATACTATACAACAGACTCCCACACCCTACAAGACAAACTGTCGGCATGGGTGCCAAATGCAAACAAGGAGCTAACTAGGGCACCCATGTAAGGTCAAACTCTACCATTCACATCATGTCACTTCTAAAATAGCAAGAAGGTTCTGTGACAAGATAGAATGCGTTCGTACCTAAGGTTATAATGAAATGGTCATAAGGTCATGCAAAATGCAAATGGAGGTGAAATCGAACCTATATGCCAGTTTAAACATTATACCTGAAATCGGCACAAACGGATCAAAATAAAGGTCAAAACGACGCTCAAAACGATCTCCTACATCATCATATTAGTCAAAAACGATCCAAAAGGGTCAGAAACGGTTCAAAACTATAGAAAGGGGTAAAAAATTTCAAAAAATTGAAATTTTTTCTATAAATAGTAAAAAATTCAAAACATTATATAACATTTGAAATTTTTACCCAATTGAGCTCAGAACTTCAAACGCGAATTCCAGGAGTTTCGTCCAGCGAAATCCGACACCGTTTTTTCCAAGTAACTTCCCATACCCTGCTCTTCCATTTGCATGTAATTTTTTTTTATTTTCATGGTCAAAATCAATTTATAGGGCATTCTAAGATAGTCGCTTTGGCCCACGCGGAAATTGGGGATTTTTCCACGTATAGGGCTGGCTATACACGAAAAAATGGCCCAAAGTCACGTACATACGCGGCTGGTTTGCAAACAGTCACGTATGCAGCCGCGTTTAAGGTCTTTTAAGACAAATAATGACCAAAACTTAATGTAAATGTGTAGGATGGTTCTAGAATTGAGGGAGAGAGAACACTGGGATGTAGAAGAAGTTGTACGGGGCGATCTAATGGCTCAACAAGATCTTCGTGCATGTGGGCTATACAAGTTTTGGTATCTTGGGGGCTTAAGGGCCAAACCAAGACTGTTGCAGATACTAGTAGACGAATGGGATCCTGACTCAAATTCTTTCCATATCAACGGGATGTAACTCACTATAGAGGTGGAGGACTTATACTTCATTACAGGATTGTCCCGACGGGAGAAGTGGTGAACCTACGTTCTCGCAGGTCCGGAGGTGGCCTCACCATTGATGAGTATATTGTTGTATACTGTTATCCGGACATGGAGAAGGTTGGGAGTCAGATCCCAACAAAATCCATACATGTAATAGGCCTGAAGGCCATACTACTGACACTTGGTAGGATAGCAAGGCTAGCCTCATTCCACTAGGCCTCGCGGCCCTTGATGTTCTATGCAATGGAGTACATGAGACCCACAGTTTACGATTGGAGTACTGCGCTGTTGAGTAACATGAAGCAACAGCTCAACGACTACAAGATGGGCAAGGTACGAAACTTTGGTTTCAGCAGTATACTGAGCAAGTTCTTCTTTGAGTGTGTTCCAGGGCTCAGCCCTAGAGTTGATGTTCCTCCTCATGAGGTTCGAGATCCAGCCCAACGACGTTGGGCAGATGTGATGCACATACCTAGCAGAGGTAGGGTGTCTAACCCCTACCTAGTTGATTTCTTTCCATGGTGGCGGCGGCAGATAGTTGCCATCGATGATTACCCCTATGTGGGGATATATTTTCAAGGAGATCTTGACATGCCCCTACCACCAGGATCAGCATACAGTGACATTGGTAACGAATCCCAACCCTCTTTTTAAGTTTTTTGAATTATTTAATTTTTTGTGTTTTTGATATATGGAACCAAAAGACATGTTTATGCATGACGACACATAGTGACAATATGTCATATGTATGCAGATGTAGGACCACAGTGGCCTGACGGTTTCCCTCGTCATAAACGGAGGGGATGAGGAGATGAAATTATGGGTGTGGATGCGGAGCGGACGCTCCAAAGCATCCACACAAACTTTGTGTGGCTGACACATAGGGTACCCATGGCGCAAGTCGAGGACTTGCCTGAGGCCATGCAGCGTCAGGTGTGGGTGTACCACGAGCATGGGTGCGGTTGTTTCAACCACTAGCTAGAGCCGTGGTGGCTTTCCACGATCAGAACCCCCCTCCTCCTCCCCAGGCTTAGATACCTGGGAGTGACACATTTTTGTACTACAGTGTATTATATTTTGGTGGCTCGGAAGCCCCATTTTTGTATTATGACACTTATGTATTATGACGTCACATTTTGGATGTTTAATGAAAAACTTTTATGATGATCGATTTTATTTATTTACATGTGTAAAAATGTATGTTTGTGATGAGATTTATGGTCTGTGAAACAAATGTCAATCTAACACATAGTTAGCATCTGAGTCAGCAACTTGATTATAAATTCTTGGAACATGTATGTATGTTATGTTGTCAAATTGTCATTCTAACAATCTCACACGTAAGAATCTTCGTAATAATGTTGGATCCCTAACATGATATAAGCCATTCAGCTGTGACACTATTAACTATGAATCAAGACGTACCTCAAGAGAGAGAACACCATGTGAAATGGCATCCCGTAGAAGCTCGATAACGGCACTATACTCAGCAACATTGTTTGAAGAGGGTCGTAAGCATACGCCTCCTGAAGACAATACCTGGCCTGTAGGAGTATAAATCACCCGAGCAGCAGAGGTTGAGTGTTGAATGTGATGGCTAGCACCATTAGTGAATCCTATATAGATGGAAGACTCCATTGACATCTGCCATAACAAACGAAAGCTAATCAACAAACCCGATCACCATAAGAAAAACCAAACTATGAAAAATATTGTACAATAATATACAATAATCAGCCCTGGCTGAGGATCATGCATAGTACTTTTTAAAATAGAGCCCATTTCTAGGCTCCGCCAAGGCTGTCCCCTCGTAATCTACTAGCTCATAGGTGCCCTTCTCTAACACACGTTTGACAATGTAAGGACCATGCCACATGGGGTTAAACTTTCCTGCCCCCAAGGGTTCTTTAGCTTGATCCCACAAAAGGACCAAATCTCCTTCACTAAACATCCGTGGATGGACAGATTTATCATATTGGACCTTAACGCGACGTTTATTTACTTCTAGAGCCACTAAGGCATCTCGGCGCTGCTCATCAAGTTGCTCTATGTGGACCAAACGTTCCTCCAATGGGAAAGTGTCTGGTGAAAGCTCTATGGCTAGCTTCAATGAAGGGATTTTGCATTCAATCGATAAGAGAGACTCCACTCCATGTACCAACTGTTATGGAGAAAAACCGGTGGCAGTCTTAACTGTGGTTCTATAATCCCACAAAGCAGGATATAACATGATATACCGGTTGGTCTTGCTTTGTGCGATGGTTCATTGGAGAATGGACTTAAGTGATTTGTTCACTGCTTCAACCTGTCCATTCGCTTGAGGGTAATAAGAAGAGGAATGCTCCTGCTTATACCCTAACTTTGAGGCCAACTCTTCCATCATTCGATTCTGAAAGTTCCTACCATGGTCAGTAACAAGCTCCTTCATAATACCGAACCAAGTAATGATCTGGTTGAATACGAAATGCGTGGTTTTCTCACCGTTAGATTTAACCGTGGGCATAGCCTCATCCCATTTCGTGAAATAGTCAACAACCACTATAATATGATGATGCCCCCCAGCTGAAGCTGGGTTGCAATCCATGAAATCAAGCACCTACTTAGTGAAGGGACTGGCAGTGATAATCGGATGTAACGGGGCAGGATGTGAGCACATATTGCGTGAAAACACTTGGCAAGGGTGGCACTTCTTGACCGCATTGACACAATATTTAAAGATCGACGACCAGAAATAACCCGCTCTCAAGATTTTTTGGGCTGTAGAAAGCCCAGATAAATGACCACCACACGCCCCTCCATGGCAATCATTCAGCACAAGCTCGGCCTCCTCATGAGTTAAACAACGACATAAAATGGAATCTACCCCATGAAGGTACAATGTGTTATCCACTATAAGGTAGTTCTTGGATACGTGACGTAACCGTCATCGTTCATCCCGTGAAAGGTGAGTAGGTACCTTCAATGTTTGTAAATATATGATGATATCACCATACCATGGATCCAAAGCTGAGATCAGGAAAATGTGCTCATCGACAAACGTATCTTCACAAACTTCCTCCTCCTCCTTGCTTGGGAAATCATATATAAGCTCTGCAAAAATCAACGATTTTTTTTATTTTTCCAAAACAAACTCGAGATCGAATTCTTGCAAGATGACAATCCACTGATTATACTTTCCCCTGATCATCCTTCTAGTGAGGACGAACCGAAATGGATTGACATGGGCTACCACCAAGTTCTGGCGAAGGAGAATGTAGTGTCTCAATCTTTGAACTGCATAAACGGTAGCTAAGGCAAGTTTCTTCACATGGGAATAACGGATCTCTGCATCTACAAGGTTTTGGCTCAAATAATATATGACATGCTCATGGAGATCCTCATCCTCTTGAACCAAAACCTTACCAATCGTATCCATGGACACAGCCACATAAAGCAAAAATTCACGGCTATAGTCGGGTGGACTAATCACGGGGGCCAATGCTAAGGCTCATTTAAGTGCATCAAAGGACTCCTGGGATCGCTCATCCCAGCAAAAGGTAGTGTCCTTCTTCAAAAGACGCATAAGGCCTTTAGTCAAATTGGCAAAATTAACCATGAATCTCCGCAAGAAATTTGCCATGCCTTGAAAACATTGAAGATGTCTAATGTTTCCCGGGGGAGACAATTGAAGTATTGCCTCAACCTTTAAGGGATCAACTCTTATACCCTCCTTGGAGACAATGAACCCTAACAAGCAACCAGACTTCACACAAAAGATGCATTTATGAGGATTTAACCTAACCAAATAATGGCGGCATCTTTCGAACACTAATCTCAAATGGCAAGAATGACGAATCCTCTGACGAGAATGAGCAGCAAGGTCATCCAAAAGGACTTCAATAATCGATTTGAGATCATGGAAAATCAAGGTCATAGCCCATTGAAATGTGGCTCCGGCATTTTTAAGGTCGAAAGGCATCTTCCGATATGCAAAGGTACCCCAAGGACAAATGAAGGCAATTTTATGTTGGTCCTCGGGTTTGATCTAGATCTGATTGTATCCGGAAAATCCGTCCATAAAGGAAAATACCTCGCTACTCGCACACTCATCCAAGATTTGATCAATAAATGTTGTGGGAAAATTATCCTTAGGACAGGAACGATTCAAATCACGGAAATCAGTGTATATACGGATCTCTCGCTGCTTCTTATCAATCGAAACGGGATTTGAAACCCACTCTATCAAGGGAACGGGGTAGATAAAACCGGTATTTAACATTTTTTCTATCTCAGCCTTAATCGTGGGTGCTTTTCTAGGATTCACCGCACGCAAGCGTTGTCGAACAAGCTTAGCATTGGGATAAGTTTTAATTTCATGTTCAACAATGCGAGGGTCCATACCTGGCATTTCCTCATATGACCAAGCAAATATATCACGAAACTCTTTGAACAGCTCGGTATACTCTTGAATCTCAGCATGGGAACATTCTGCCCCAATATAGACATTCTCAATCTTGCCAAGATCACAAGAGATATTGATAGGGATGGTAGGAGATATATTCACCATGTTTCCATCAGCCATCGGACCAGGAGAGTGCAACGGAACCACGGGACTACCAATTCTCTCACTAAGAATCTTCCTAAAGTCTTCACACTCCAAATGGTCAAGCTCAGGAATAAAATAAGATCTATGATGTAACTCTTCCCAAGGTGCCTCAACCCCAGACATGGCCTCAATAATAGCTTCATCTGATGGAAAAACACTATCAAGGCAATCATGTGCATGAGAAGACTCAACTACCCATGCAGGCAGCACATATGGGTCCTCCTCCTTCGTCCGCAAAGAGGAAGGACTAGGCTCTGCAACACATTCAAGATTCGCTTGATATGCTATCATTGCTGTAGGAAACGACACGTCTGTTTCGATAGGCTTACTCGAAGGACTCGGTGTAGGAAGGATCCAAGGATTTTCCATATGGGTAGTGCGAAAAGACTCCGAACTCAATGAAGACGAAGCCCCACTGGAACTAGACCCGATCATAAGAACAGGTGCAAGACAACCAAAGGTTCCCATAAGGGATGGATACATGCGAACCACTACACTCCCAGTTGCCAGCTGAGAATGATCGATAATCGGGATAGAAACTCCCGATGATGCAGTAACACTCAAATTTTTGAATGATGTCTGATCAATCGTAACAATATTCCCATTGAATGGAAAGCATACAACTCAAAATAAATAAGAAGCTACGGCTTGCATAATATACATCCAATTTCTACCCAGTAACATATTGTAATCAAGGGGCGCATCAACCACCTCGACCTTGATCGCGACAGTCTTCCCTCCCAAATGGACCTTAAGAGAAGGAAGAATTTTGTGCGGCCGAAACGATCTACCATCAAAAGTAGTCAACATGGTAGCGGATTTAGACAACTCGGGGGAACCCAAACCCTTCCAACATGACAAAGACATCATGGAAGCAGCAGTGCCTTCGTCAATCAGAGTGCGTTTGACATGAATCAAGCGAGACACATAGTAAGGAAAGCAAGGTTGTGGTCCCGTAGTTTCAAATTTGATGACGGAAGAAGAGTTATCATCGTTAACACCAAGAGCAGAAAGCAAAGCCTTCCTTTGCGAAGGAGAACTCTGAAGTACTTCAAGTGCATACATTGCATAAGGAGTGTGGCCCAAATCCTCAACAACTGAATAGTTATGGGCAGCTCGAGCATTAGGATTGTGTCCCAAACGCTTTAGGACTCCCTTAGGAATGCGAGGTGCAACTTTAGGTTTATTCAAAGGGTTTTCAATACGCAAAGGACTCCCTGGTGGAGCAGGTTCCTTTCCAAGGTCTGATTGTGACGAACCATAGTCCTTCGCACGAGTCACAACCTTAGTAGAACGCACCATGTTGATGCAACCATGACCACTACTAGATTTTGGTGGATCTTGATCTTCACCAGACTGATCATGGATCCTCAAGTTCATGTTTTGATTATGGGGTAAAATGTTGGTCAGCACAGCTGGGCCCTGTGCTATGAACCTCAAGGCATCTTCCATAGGAGGACACAAGTGAGTGAGGTGGTCATTCTTACACAACTTGCAAGGAAACTTAACCTTACGTTTAGACTGATTGTCCCCCACAGCATTGCGGGTGTTCTTGTCATTAAAATTGGCATTTTCATTCCTATTCCCACCCTTACGATTGGTCTTACCCTTTTTCTTATTCCTTCCAAGTTGTTGGTTACCTTTTTGGTCCGACGATTGTACCAAAAGCACATTGGCCATTTGGGTTGGTTGAGACGAAGTCGTGGCTTATCCCGAGGCAAATTGGTTGATAGACAATTGACTCACATGTTGCACAACCGAATCCACAGGTTTGGTACTCGTACAACCAACAATTCCATTGGCATGTGGTCCAGGTTTGACCTTAGGGTCGAAACTAGAACACGGAGCATTAGGAATGATCTCATATAACAATCCGAATTGAGCATAAATCAAATCCAATTCCTGCACCCTAAAAATGGCTTGTTCCTCATTCTGAACTCCGGAAGTAGAAACATCCTTCGCTATATAAGGCAGTAATGATTTAAGGAACCACTCGAGGAGAAACTCCGGCGGTATGAAAGCTTTAATCAATATCTTCCATCTACGCCACTCTTGGATATGGTCCGAGATATGCGTGGCTTTGTCTTGCCGAAATGTCAACAAGAGTTATGTACCAACGTCGCAACGCACTGGTAGTTGGAAGTGATTGAGAAAATTCATCGCTAGGTCATCGAACAAAACGAATGCTCCCCCTAGGTAACTCTATGTACCATTTCGCTCCAGGCCTGGTGAGGGTACGTTGAAACAGCCTTAAACGGATCGAATCATCGTGTAAGGAATTAGAAGAGCACCAAAGGTGAAATGTAGTAACATGTTCACTAGGATCTTCTTCTGGTTTGCCCTCAAATTTGGGAATGTCCAAGGGAAGCTTGGTAGGGATAGCCGGCCAAGCCGGGTCATGAGATACTGGATCATTCGTTAGTCTCGACAAGTCAGGTAAATTTAATGTTGCAAGGAAAGGGAGCCTAGGTTGAGCAAGTCAATGCCACGCTCCCTGATAGTTTTGGCTCACATAAGACTAACTACCATAACCACCATGGCCATGGCCATAGTATCCTCCTCCCGTTTGACCCATGTAGGGTGGCATGGAAGCACCGTAATGTGGTGTACCTTGACTATTTGGAGCTACAAAGCCATAATTTGGGGAGTAAGTGGGTTGTTGATACCCGTACCCATAAGGTAAATAACTCTGTCCATATTGCGGTCCATAATATTGTCCATGAGAAGCTCCATAAGATGTCCCATGGGATGTCCCATGAGAAACTCCATAAGTAGGAATATGGGGAACTCCCTGTGATAGACCATAGGACATTCCAGAAGTAGGAATATGACCTCCTGAGACAACAGGAGGTACTTTACTTTAACACACGACTACGCGAGTAGCAGCAGTAAGAACATGACTAGTAGCAACATTCCGGCCCGAAGGACCACGTGAATGAGGGGGAGGAATAGCATTCGAAGAACTAGGAATAGAGGACGAAGGGACATGTGAAGTGATATAAGTGGTATTCCCTATAGTCACTCGTCTTGGTTCTGGTATCCGAATAGGACTACTAACACGAGGTCTAGGATGAACATGTGATGTAGCCTCCACCGCCGAGATGGAGGGTGCAATGTGACTTGTGCTTCCAAATCTCTCCGCTTGGAAAGGAATGGGAATGCCCCCAGGCGTAGTGCTAGGTTCAAATTCTGACTCAACATGCTATGTCGGATCATGTGCAGGGATACCTGACATGCCATAACTATCATAACTAGTGCTCGTAGGTTCATGATGAGTCTCGTCACCCAGAATCCAATACCCGCGACCTGTGAATGAGGGATCATACCCAGAATGTGTAGGTATATCAGGTAAAGGATCAGATACAGGAATAGGATCTTCCTCCCGAACTTCTTGAAGTGGAGAGGACATCTCAGGAATTTCATTTTCATGATCTCCCATCGTGTGTGAATCAATGTGAGAAGTAGTCCGCCCGGACAGTCTATTTCTCTCTCCCAAAGGAAGAGGAGATGTGGAAGGTGGAAGTCCTGCTAAACAACAATAACGGTGAAGTGTCGCACTCGGATCCACAATGACTCAAAAAATGAAAAGACTCTTCTAATTACGCAAACCCTAAGCAAGCTAGCATGCACTGAGCATACACCTATATAATCTAAAGCCAATCACAAGCAAACAAGGGTAGGATATGTGAGCTCCCAAATGAAGCAGGTATGTCTCGCCTAGGAGAGGCATGAAACTCCCATACACAACAAGTGGAGGTTCGTAACCAATTATTGTGGCCCTCAGATTCAACGCATATAGCGACTGTGATGTCCGACCCCAACCTAGTCGGGACACCTGCAGAATAACCCCTGCAAAGTACCCCCTCGATAACCTAGGTAAGGCCACTAAGGTCACCTCAATATAATAAATGCTCAGGTGGACAGTCGTAGGCGGGATTGACCGTATGGGCAGGGTAGCAAAGCCCGAAACTCTCGAAAGAGCCCCCAGATACAAATACAATCCTGGAAATATCTCTGGTGCTACTCAGTTATGACTAGGGGTCATCCCAATCAATAACCGCTCACACTGCCTCGTGCTTAACTCCCTTATAAGAGGAGGATCCTAAGAAACACTAATTATACCAAGGAATTTCACACTCTCACCTAGAGAGACACATACATGTTTTGTTTAGTGGTCTTGGAGAATTTACTCACAATGAACTATTCCAAGACCCTAAAACCTAATCTTGTTGGTGTGCCCTATAAAAGAAAATAGTGTAATCCATTTTAATTAAGCGTTGATTTTACTTGGCTTATTACTCAAAAAGGTAAATGATCGTGCAACCAATGGTTTTATGACGCAACATGAAGTAAAATACACACCTAACAATCAATGCAAATGCATTGTGTCGAATGAAAAATAGGGCATGCTACTACATGAAATGCAAAATTTTCTTCAAATGACAAATGCAATCATTCCTATATGAAAGCCTGACTAATACTTCTCTAAGAAAACCTAGTGCAAGTATCATGCAAAATGCAAAGTGCAATGATGCATAATGATGCAAAAAAAACAAATATTTTTGAATTTTTTTGAATAAAAATGAGATAATAAAGCAAAAGAATGACTCTACCACCTCCAAACTCTGCAAGCACTATCAAACAGCACCCAAGCAAAGCAATAAGGTAAAAGAGACCTAATGCACTAATCCCAAAACAAAAAATCAAAAATGCAATGACAAGAACATTCTTTGAAAAAAAATTACCCTAAAAAGCGTCTCTGGTCAGAAACAGAGGTGTATATAGACTCTAGAAGCATCTAAGGAGACTCAACAATCATAAAAACTCACCCAGCAACACTTAATCTTCCTCTAAAAGGAAAAACTCAGGGCATACGCGACTGTGTGTAAAAAACCCACGTATATATGCGGATATCTCAATCAAAACCGCGTGTACACGCAACTCTGAGGAAAAAACTCACGTACAGGAAGAAAAAGAGATAAAAAAGAAGGAAAACAGATAAGCTGAGACAAAATTCACTCCTATCAAACACTACCAGGCAAACATGCCCCCATACCCAACTCAAAAACAGAGAAATCAGAGCAATTCAAGAACATTGAATGCCGATAAAAACCCCCAAAGGAAAAATGACTAGGAACTCCCCAGTGGAGTTACCAATTATGTTATGGAGAGAAATTCCTATGGCTTGGGGTACCACAACAGACACATTAACTCCAGAAATCAATCCTTTCCTATATGCAAGAGAAACCAAACATCTAACACTAAAGGATCTCGATTCGTACCTTATTCCGGACGGTTGATGTAGATCCCCATTGAGCTTTTCCACTCTCACTTGTATTAGCAATTTGCTTCCTCAACATTAAGCAAACAAGACAAGCATGCTATATATAATTGTGTTAGACCTACTCTAGCATATATAATCAATAACATATAATCATTTAAAAGCATCCATGGATCAAATACTCATTTAAATACACATTATTGGACAAGAAAATATATTTCTATTGATATAAAACAGATATTACAATAGTGACAACCTCTGTTGGCACGTCTGCGAATCGGAGAAACTGAGTCCCCCACTTGGGCCTCCACACTTCAATCCTCCATCTCTCGATAGCAAGCTCACAAGCAAAAGGAAATCTTGGGAAGAACACAAAGTGATCCAAGGGACAAAGGGATGCAGACTCAAGTATAAGCTCTGGCAACAATGGACTATAGTTTTCTTGCTCTTCAATTCCTCTCCCTTCAATGTATCCAAAGGGTTCCTTATATAGCTCTTCAATGGGGTAATGGAAGGTTGAATCTGAGTGATCTCAAGGCATATGGGAGGCCAAGGGACAAGTGACTCGGATCCACATCAAGGAAAACTCCAAAATCGTTTGGCCTTTTGCACACATCCCGATGTACACAGGTTTAAGGGTCAAATCCGCGTATATACGCGAGAAAGGGATTAAAAGTCGCGTATGGAAATTATTGCATGTATTTAGGGATGATCTTGGAAACATCAAAGGTACAAAATCGGTCCAAGGGGTCTAAAGAGTCTGCAGAGGGACAGGGAAGGCCATAAAGGTTTGATCCACCATGTGTGGTAAAATCAGTTGTAACAATGATTATTCTAGGAATATTGGATTTCTAAAGACATATGACTATTCAATAGATTTCCAACTTCTAAAGGTAGAGACTTGCTGCCTTTAGCAGCTCCTCTTGTTGAGGGGTAAAATGGGCCAGTAAACAAACCATTTAAGGATATCCCTATTTATTAACAAGGCAATATAGTTTTTTCAATGCTAGTTGAATGGATTGAATACACTACATAGGTTTTTAAAAAATGAAAACATCACAAATTACAAGCAAATTTAAAATTTTAATCCATTAAAATTGTAAATGACTAGGTAAGAAACACTGATCTCCTCTTTTGTTGACTGATGAGGTATGGTTTTGACATACACTAAAAATGGATATTTCCAACCATTTTACAAAACCAATCACAATGCATTGTTGAATCAAAGGGTGAAAAGAATCTGACACCTAGGGAATATGATGACAGGAGAATACAAATTATGTGACTATACACAGATGCATATTATTCTCAAACAATTAAATAAGTTGTAACAATTAAATTATCGATTGGTATTTTCTTTAATTCTACCCATCTCTATTGCTTCAACATTATGTTGCATTGATGTTATTTTTTATTACAAGCACATCATTATGTTATTAAAAACAACCTAGCATAGTGCACAATTTGTGGAGCCAGCCCCAAAGAAGTTAAGTCATAGTGGTCCACCAGGGATGAGAATTTAAAAAATATCAAACTAATTTTCTTACCACCAACGTACCTTTTGGTGCTCCATATCCCTATGTGCACCAATGCATTTATTTATGTAAAAAACATACTTCAATTGGTTTCTTTTATTATCAAATATTTTATGATACTTTGGGGCTCCACATTTTCTGCCCCATCAATGCTCTACAAAATTTATTTGGGACCAATGCATTTAGTTATATATAGTGCACCATTTATATACATATATTTTTTAATAAACAAAGGTGTGTGTGTCATAAGAGTTGAAGAGTTTCATGTCGTAATGTCCTAGTGCGTCATATCATTATGGACACACCAGTGTGTCATAAGAGTTGAAGAGTTTCATGCCGTAATGTCCTAGTGTGTCATTTCATTATGGACACACCAGAAAGTCTATGCAGGTATAAAAATAAACATATTATGTATTTGATTATGGAATATTTATATGTTGGTGTGTTTAATATTGTTACACATATGTGTTTATTACATATTGGTGCACCAATGTGTGTGTCTCATTTAAGAGAAACAGTAAGAAAGCCTCTGCTAAATTCTTCGCATGTTTTCCTTTGCTGGCAACCTCTGCTATAAATAGAGAAAGGATATTTTTTAGGGGGAGGTTCCACAAAAAAGCCTCTGATAGAAGATGTTTTTCTTGTAGCAATTTTTTCAAAACTACTAATGATTTGTAAGTGTGACATGGAAGATCCACATGTATATAGACTCTAGAGTGAGTCGCATTATATGGACCCAAGTGGGGTCAAGCGGTTGATGTCTCAATTTGGATATTATGTTTCAAACGTGTAATTATGTCTTATATGTCTTCTAGACAATTCTATCTGATATGTTTCTCTAGATGGTGTACAAATACAAGGTTGAATATTTTCAATTAAGCTTACACATGGTCAATTTTGTTAGTTGTCACATGTATACTATTGGAAGAAGAGGAGCACCCCTATTCCCTCCTTCTAGCAACTCCCTTTATGTAACTGATTATTATATCTACACACCATTCCAACTCCATTATTCTAAGGAGTTCAATTTATGGTTGACGAGGGAGGGTGCACAAAACAACACATTGTATATATGGTATTGATGAATGAATTCATTGTACAATATTACCTTATTATTATAAAATGTTTGTAATGTTTCTTAATGGAATTCTTCAAGATGATTTCATATATTCAATTTAAAAATAAATTATAAGAGCTTAAAAATACTTTATTAGTATATTTTTTTGAATTAATAAAAAATATAAATAATATTTTACTCTTATTAAAAATAATTGAATAAATCAAAATAGAAGAGATTTAAGTATTTTATTAATAACTAATATTATTTTTAATGACAAATTATTATATTTAATTAATAATAATGTATTACTATTAAGGATTATATAATAGTCAATGCAATTTATTATAATAAATTTTAAATTTTTATAATTAATACTAATTATTATTATTATTAATGATAACAAGTGATTAATAATATTAACAACTATAATAAATTAGTAGTCGTAATCATAGTCAATTGCATTCAGTACTACAATATTACAATTGATTGAGATCGAGTGAGTTCACTACAAATATTTATATATATTAGTTACATAGTCAATGAAGTTATCAAAGTAAAATATCAAATATATTAGAGATCCAATATTTATGTAATTAAAACACCTAGATAATAGTGCATTTTGTCATTTTACCTTATTTATGTTTTGCGTTAATATGTTTGTTAAGCCAAACATTGAGCGATTTATGTTCATTAAAATATTGCTTTTGAATTAGTTACATTGATTCATTTACATTTGCAAAACAATAATAAGAAACCACCATATTATAAATATGTATTTAAAAACCCACTAAGAGTACAATAAACACTTGACATCACTAACATGCCTAATTCTACTTGACCACCCATGTTTACTTCACAACTTTAATTTACATCATCATCTTCTTAACCTATTGCAAGAAATGTGATAAGTGCATTTTCAAAAAACCTTTCCCCATTAAGTGTAGATGGAATAACAAACCACCAAATTTTGTTAGAGTCATCAAGATGGAAGAAAACATGCACATAGTGTTCTATAAGTACAAATGTTTGACTTGATATGATAGCATTTATCTACATATGTTAATAGAATGTAATTCATTACCTAGGTCATGTCTAAAAGATATATTTATATCAGATAGATCAAACAATTTACAATTAAAAATTGAAAAATTAAAGGAACTATATTCAAACTCAATTATATCCTAAATGGTGCCAACGTAGTCAAGTTGTCCTTATATTGGGATTATATCCCTTGAACTTACAAAATTTGTTTAAACAAATGAAACAAACACTCTATAGTCATTTTTTTTTGCAACAATCTACACTCCACTCTAAATTGATGACCATATGCTCACATTGTAGGATATGTCCGTACCTTGCATATTAAAATCAATAATTAATCTTAAAGTTGTAACTATACATAAACATATTTAATTAAAACCTATGTAGTTAATCTTAGGATTGATCCCTCACATATTTTATTTTCGCGTCCATTTCCTATGTTCAATGCGTCTAGTTCACCTACCTTGTTGGTTGGTCCCAATTTATAAAATTGATCCTTCAGCTATGTGCCTATGCACTTTGCATGTCGATGATAACGTAATACTTTAGGGAGTGGAATATTTTGGTTTGACCTTCAAAATAAGTGTATGTCTTCTTGTGTTTTTATGCATCTCATTGTACATTGCCACCCATTTCCTAGTAGCCTCCATATTGAACAAAATTATGACTCCCTTTATCGTGTCCATCCTCATCCGCAATGTTAGTGAGCATTTAATAGTATTCATTTTTTACAAGGAAAATAAGCATCACTTAAATAACACATGTATAACCATATATATGTGAAATAATTGCATACCTCTCAGAACTATGTTTCTCCCTTTGTTTCAAGTTTCTCCCCTTCTAATTATTTTGCATCACAATCACCATCCTACATGAGTAAAGTATATGTATGAATTTCTTTGGAAATTTAAACATAAAAAAATAAACATTCACTAACAAAGTACCCTTTAGCTATGCACCCTTTAGGGCATACTCATTACCTTACAAACCCCTTCAATGTTTATGTGTACCTTCGTAGGAATAACATTCATCTACAACTCACCACAATAGATAGCTGAATTTTTTTGACCAAATGTACCAAATATGAATCCCAAGTATCCATAAAAACAAGTAAGAAACTATTTCTCAAAAATAAAAATAAAAAATTTAATTTTTCATTATGCCATCTAGGGATGTTTGTGACATGTATTTCTTTGGATGTGATCCACCTAAACAAAAGATGACTGCAAATACTATTTAGAAATTTCATAAAATATGTCACAATACCACTTAATACTTTGATGTATATACTCATTGAAGATAAATCTATGGTCTAGATAGAAATATGAGAAAACAACCTTATAAACACGGATATTCGTCCCATGGCATGATGTAAACCTTGTGTAAGGCTAGTGCATCCATGCATATCTATTAGATAGATAGATTGAACATCTGCATCTTCAAATTAAGGATTATAGACTAAATTATATCATAACCACAATAATAATATGTGTATTAAACAAATGTGGCGATCATGTGTCTTGAGACCCCTCAACTAACCATCAATAATGAATGTTTTCCTTAGTGACGAAATATGTTCTATTGGTGTTTAAACTGTAAAATTTACACTCTTCACATGCTCTAAGTCATCCTTGCACAATATCGATGGCACAAAAGGATTAAAAAAAATACATCTGCATGCATTGTTTATTTTTCTCATATATCTTCCATTGTCTTTGACATGGCCAAATCTCTTGTAGTTGCATTTGTATATTTCTCAATGGAAGAAATATCTTTCCAAATATAATCTAACACATTCTTGAACACTTGCATTGGATCCAATAAATGTTTGATTAAGTTCTTTCTAATATATGAGATTGTAGAATTTGGAATCCTTGTTAATGCCTTTTGGCATGCATTCAGGGAGAATTTTGAAATCATCTAAATCATCATCAATATTAGTTAGGTCTCCATTGAAAATATCCTCCCATACTAATTGAATGCAAGATTCAATATTTTTTTACCAAAATGTAGGCATTGTGAACAAGGGAGAGGTATTGCATTATCTAGTTCATTGAATTCTCTCTTCATTTGGTGGACATGATGTTCTAGTTGCAAAAGTGACCCATATCCTTCATGGACACACTCCTGCAAATATTTAGAATACCTTGAATAAATTTCTTTTCCATAGCATGTATAGGAAAATAATCCTTTCTTTCTTAGTCCCAAACCACAAGAGGAAGAAAATAGACATGATGCATCAATTATTGACGAACCCCAAGTACTTAATTAATAGTGAAATGATTTAAACTATTCCAAAAGAAGGATACACATAAGATTGATTCAATCCCTATAAATTAATCAATAAGGATAGTTCAACAAATCACACTGCACGTCATAATTGATTTTCCAAGTGTAGGTCATGAAATATCATACATTTGAATGCCATTCCATAGGAGGAACATCTCCTCTATCGGTAGTTCCAAAATAAACATCCATGTATTTACTTGATGTTTCTCGGCCACAATAAGATTAGATCCACTTCAATGCATCACTATGCCAACTCTTATTCCTTGTCTCCAACAGGCCATGTATTCTCTATGTGCTTCATTGACCATAACTCCAATAATGTGTGACATGTCTTGTCCACATCCATTTTTTGCATGCCAATTCATATATCTAGCCAAACATTTAGAAGAAAACATCTATTGTGATTTCAGAATTATGAGAAAGCAATGTAATACTTTTGGGGGGCATTTTTTTCCTTTAGATTAGAGCAGTAGCAACTTGTTTTTCATCTTGGAAACACCAACTTATATTTATTCCATCCTTTAAAATACAATATTTTGGACATGCATGATATACTTCATAACGTTCACCAAATCAATTAACAATTTTATAGTATCTTTATAATCACTAGGAAGTACATTGTTCAATGTCAACATTTTATCTTGCAACAAACTAATCCAACCTAATATTAAGTGTTAACTAACAATTAACAAGTTTTCAAGATTTAAGAACTTATAAATCACAATATACTAGAGTGTCCATCACATTATATACCTTAACAAAGATGTGAAGCTATTGTTTGACAATCCATATGTTCCTTTCAAATTATAAAACATTAGAACAATTGTCAACTTGGAAAGCCTTGATTTATCAAACCACTATAAAAGAGAAGGGTTGTTTATGAAGCTTGCATCAAATGTTCTAGTTCAATGCCATGGTATGCAATGCCTCCATCCAAATATTATTCATGTCCATTGACTACATGAATGTATTCCCTCTCAAAACTATGATAACACTTGGTTTGCAATGTGTATGGTGTACACTCTCTTCTCCACTATAGTCACATTGTTTGTCCCATGTTCATTTTTAATAGTACCACTTGCCTCTCAATATTAAAGACAACAATATTTAAAATGAGGAAGTGCACATTGTAAAGGTGGCACTTTTAAAAAACTTGTCATACTCTTCCTTGGAAATAATTTGTTGATGTCCCTTTCTCTCTCTCCTTGAAGTAGTAGTGAAATGAAATGAAAGAGGTGCAGTAACACATTCGTAATCACTTCTATCATCCTAAAAATACACATACATCAAATTATTATAAAATTGGAAACCATATAAACAAACATACATTATATTTACAATTCCTAATGCAATAGATAAAAATAAATTCAATGCAATAACTAATACAAACATACATTGTATTTATAATTCCTAATACAATATATAAAAATAAATTCAATGCAATAACTAAATTAAATAAATTTCCATGAAAACATTGTACATAATAGTTTTAAATAAACATTTTTGAAGGAATGTTTGAGTATTCCAATATTCCATCAATACAAACTCTTAAAGTTGGAAAAGTTATGCAATATCATTTTGTTGCCTTCTTCTTGCATCCCAATGGGACCTCTAAGGGAAGGTTAGCTCCTTGTTTTTGTTTTCAAGTTAATTTAGGCATAGTAAATCATAGTACACTAACAACTCATCTTTGGAAAACAATTTTCGAATTTCAACTACACAAACATATAATTTCATAATCTTAGACTTGAACATTTACTTGTAATTAACTACTCCTACAAATATACAATTTGCACTTCTTCAATGATTTCTTGAGTTGTTAATGAATCCTACAATGTTCTTATGCATGAATGGATGACCCTCCACACATACAAGAGAATTTAAGTTTCCCAACAAATTCAATCACATGCTTTAGTCAAATAAAGAATATTTTAATGATGTCAATATGCCATAATCATTTAATCTATAATAAAGTCCATAAAAATGTTTTAATGTAACATCTCCTTATAAAGGAACACAAAATTCATGTGAAATGATATATAATCTATTTTTTCTCTTTTGATTTTAGAATGTGCAATCATGAAACTAAAGTCACAACGTGAAAAAACATGTCCTATATTGGAAGACACCCTAGATGAAATCCAAGAACCATATGTGGATCTCTTTTATGGTTGCATATATAGTGGCACTAGGTTGTTTGGGATATTTACATTGACACCAACACCTTCCAAACTTATAAGTTGATTGGTAAAAGGCTTGGATAATTGTTGCATTGTTAGTGATTTTTCTTTCCTGGTGGCCTTACCACCGCCAAATTGCACTTTTAGAAAATGAGGAATTTGATGAAACTTTAGATATTTGAATTTTAATGCATATTTCCCTAGATTATACTTTGAGGAAGGGATGAATTTGTGTGCACTCTACATGTCCTATGGAGTTTGCAGCAATTGTAGGGGGGAGTGAACAATCACATGGATTCCATCACATCTGTAATGCTCCATGACAACACACCATATACAATTCTTTAGTCCTTTGCATTTGTAACAAACACACACCACTAATGCTTGATATTAAATTTTTAGAGAGTCATCTCCATTTACCTCTAAATTTGTTTCTCTACAAGATGGCATATCATATTTTTGGGGGAAGAATTGATCTTGGGACGCATCAGGTATTGATTGAGGTCTATTACCCATATTTATTATAGTTAAAATGCTTTGACATGTGATTTTGACCCAAGAATGAACTATAATGGGATCAAAAGTTGGGGGAACTGTTAGTAGTTTCCTACAAATCATATACATATCCACAAATATATTAATCACATTATTGTTCATCATGAAAAACTTTATTATAAATTCATAAACCACATTCCTTAATTAATAAATTTACATACATTACTTTTGACACTTTGAGTTGAAGTACTACGAGAGATGGTTGGACCTAGATTTCCAATTTATAGATAATAATTATAATAATCATAAGAATTTAAATATTCATGTCATATTTAACCAAATATTATAACCTAATTAATATAATTGTGAACTAACATCTTGAGCAAAGTATGAACTGGTATACTATTTCAAGCTCATACTAGAAGAGGATCTACTTGATGTTGAACCAAAACTTGTACATACATATCCTCACCGCAAGAAACAATACAAATGGAATACTTATAAGTGAACATCCAAAGTGTTTCTAATAAAAATATGACATTTTTTTCTTGCAAAAAGATATTTATGAAATTTAGTTTATTAATATTAGAACTTACTAAGCTAGATTTTCAATCAGATGAAGATAAGGAACTTGATGAACCCACCATTGTTTATACCATTTGGAAAGAATATTGAAAACTAGTTAATTGAAATAATAAAATGGGTTATTATATGGATGAGGGTTTATAATGTTAAGGGATTAGAGTTATAAATGTTGAGAGTTGTTGTTATAGACTTTGAACATGTTAAGGGTTAAAGTGCTTATGCATATCAGAGATAAGGTGTAGGTGTAATGGTAATTTAGATGGATTTATGATGGTTTTAAAGGTATAAAGCAATGCATATAATTTAAAAAGGGGAGAAATTACATTTAATGAAACAATATTTATGTTTCATTGATTATTCAATCACATGGGAATCTGTAGGAATTGAAAAATATTATTTGAATTTGCATAAAATTCATTTGTATGGCACAAATAAATGTTTGTTATTACATAATAAATAAAATCCTCATCATGATTGGGCAACAATTAGTTTTTGGCCTTAATTCAGATCAAGTCCAAGTGGGGAAACAAATTTCAATCTTTGAAGATGAAGTGGTGTGCTAAAACAAATATTATCCATAGTTATTCATTGATGCTAATTTAGTTAATATATGACTTATCAATTACTCCATTTACATTTAATTGCAAACAAACAAAAAACACCACCCTTGTTAAGGCATTCTAAAATACACAAGCAATCGATAAGAGTTAAAAAGGGCCTTACAAATGACCCTTTTGTGAAGGGTGATGAAATCCATTTTAGGGCAAGCCATGTACTAAAGATATAGTAATTTATGTCCAAGGTGATAAATCCAAAGGGGGTCTCATCATCTCTCTTAGTTTCCCTCACAATCCCACGAGAAAGCTACTTGATGGTAAACCTATGACTAGACACTAAGATGCCTCTTCACAAGTCATGGACAAGGGATTACGTCTGACCTCGAAGATTAGGCAATGAAAACTATTTAATGAATTTGGAGACTAGTGCATTTTTTTTGTCCAACCTAACTATTAACACCAAAAATATGGTACATCCCTTGCGCTCGAAAAGCATGCTCACTACAAATAAATTTTAAGTTCCCTATGATAGTTTATATATATCAAAATTTTCAACCTTCAAGTATTATTTGGATTTCGAACTCCAAAGTCCTAATATATTCTAACATGTTTCATAATATTTGTGTGTCAAGAGTGAGATCATTAAAATTGCTTGAAAGGAAATGATAGAAATAATCAATTCTTAGAAATAATTGACCTTGTCTTTCATCAATACTTTAGGACAATTCTAAAAAAATAAACAATAAATAAATCAACAAATATATCTAGAAAAATATACTGCAAACATGGTTCAATGCATTACTCATGTTATAGGTTGTTTATGCAAGTAGATAAATTAGATTAAAAATTTCTTAAAAATTAATCAATTAATAAAAACTAATAAACATTTAATTAATAGACTAAATTATTTTTAATTATTATACACATTCATAAACTCAAAAATCAATGAGTGGGCTAATTTTTATGCAATACTAAAAAATAACAAATCTACCCAGTATAATAGTTTCAATCCCATTAGAACTAGAATTTGGGATATTTTTATAATAATTAAAATATAATAGTTTCAACCCCATTTGATTTTTATAATAAATAAAATTGAAAAGGTAGGACCCTATTTCTCAAAGTTATTCTTTTCAAATAAGACGACAAGGTGAAGATATAAATAAAGAAAACTAGAAATATAAACTATTGTCTTCATTTTGGGTCAGAAGGGGATAAAGTGCACTTACAATAGTCCACGTAGATAATGGGAAGGTGTTCACCTAGAAGGGAAAGGGGTGTGCCTAGAATATTGCATATAGAAAAGGGGAAGTTGTGCACCTAGAATAGTTTATACATATGAGGGGAAGGCGTGGAAGATATCTTTATAGGAAATTAATAATAATTTTTGTTTTGTTTTATATGGTAGATATTTATTTTCAACTTATTTAGTCACATAATTTATACATAATATGGTAAATATATTTTATTTTAATGGAGAATGGATTAGCCCCGCAAAATTTAGAGTTCATTTTTCAAAAGGCTCAACTTTGAAATGTACATGGAGAGGCATCTCGTCTGCTTGTACTAGTTATCTCATTCTTTGGCAATTATCACAACTCCTTACATACTTTTATGCATCTTGGAAATGGTGGGCCTATAGTAACCAACATTTAAAAAATTAGCGGTGGTCCTTTTATTAGCAAAGTGTGTTACTGATTCATCATAACATACTTTCAAGATGACATTGGTTTCTTCTCCCGGAACACAACATTGATTCATCATAACATACTTTCAAGATGACATTGGTTTCTTCTTCCGGAACACAACATTGACTAATAAGATAGAGCCCTGTTAAGAAGAGATGACAATTAACCCAAGAATGTGTTGCACTTTGTTTGACAATCTTGTGGCACTCTTTACTTGAAAGGTGCTATAGAAACTTCCCTATCAACAAATAATTAGTAGTATATATAAGCCATGATCTGGTAACTAAGAAGGAAAACATATGTTAGTTAGGTAAGGTACCTTCAATTAGAATTGCATCACCATTGTTGGTAATTCTAGAGATAAAATAAACAACTATGTGTTTTCTCTAACTAGTTTATCAAGAATGGTTATGTCAAATTCATGCAATAATAACAACCAACTCATCACCCTCATTGAACTTTATATTGTCATTGATGTCAAAAGGGAGTGACTTGTATGTCTAGTGATTTACCTAACCAGACTTGATGTAATTAGAAGCCAATTTGAAGAAGTATATAAAATAGAAGCTTCTTTAAATATGTACACAAGTCCCACCAAGATATGGGAACTAGCTCGTTTTAATGGAAGAAATAATCTCGCTCGACGATTATGCACAACTTTAGGATAATGGCATGTCGTTGTATCAAAGGAATGGGTGTTATGTTGGGGACTTGTAATCCAAGAGAGAGCTCCATTACTGGTCCATAACACATTCATTATCAAGACAAGTCAACTTAAGGAAGATTGTGAATTAAGTAAAATCATTTTTTCCAGCCCTCTTATTAAAATAAAAGGGGAGGTCAACCCAAGTATAAATAAGAATATGTTTGCTATTGTTAAAAAATGGAAATGAAGGGTAAAAAGGGGTGACAGACATGTGAAGGTGTCGAAGTCACAATTGGAGAAAGGATGAAGCTTGGAGTAGAGCCAAGGGAAAAGTCGCAGTTGGAGGAAGGATGAAGTCGCAGTTGGAGGAAGGACGAAGCTTGGAGCCAAGCCAAGGGCGAAGTCACAGTTGGAGGAAGGACAAATCTTGGAGCATATCCAAAGGTGAAGTCGTAGTTGGAGGAAGGACGAAGTTTGAAATATATCCAAGTGCGCAGTATGTTGAGTCAAGAGTCCAGGGAGAGTAAGCAAAAAAAGTGTGCAGTCCAGAACAAACAGTGGAAGTGTGCATTACAGCCAAGAGCGAAGTACAAAGAAAGCTGAGGAGAGTGTGTAGTACAAAGTAAGACTGGGGAACGTGTGCAGTTCAGAGTAAGCTTAAGAAAGTGTATAAAGGTGGTTGTAGCCTCCATCCTGTCACAGCAGGGAAAGATTATAAAGGGGGTTGAAGCCTCCATCTTATCGCAAAAGAGAAAGGGGGTTGTGGCCTCCATCCAGTTGGAACTAGAAAAGTAGGGTGTTAAATAATCCTTCCAGTTGGAGTTGAAGAAACAGGAAGGTCAAAACCTCCCTCCAGCTGTAGTTGGTGATCATCGAAGATTGAAGTCTCCTCAACCTGATGTGATCATATTATTTTTATAAAAACTATAGTATTGAGTTTTTCAATATACATTCAGTGTACTCTCTTGTTAATGGTGGATTGTTGCATATATTTTTTGATGAATTGAATAAAAAACGAAATAGTAAATTTGCATGATAGTTTATATATATTAAAATTTTCAACCTTTAAGTATTATTTGGATGTCGAACTCCAAAGTCCTAATCTATTCTAACATGTTTCATAATGTTTGTGTGTCAAGAGTGAGACCATTAAAATTGCTTGAAAGAAAATGTTAGAAATGATCAATTCTTAGAAATAATTGAACTTGTCTTTCATCAATACTTTAGCTTAGTACAGTTATAAGAAAATAAACAATAAACAATGAATAAAACAACAAATGTATCTAGAAAAAATATACAACAAACATGGTTCAGTGCATTCCTCATATTATAGGTTGTTTATGCAAGTAGATGAATTAAATTAAAAGTTTCTTAAAAATTAATCAATTAATAAAAACTAACCAACATTTAATTAATAGACTAAAATATTTTTAAAATAATTATTGTACACATTCATAAACTCAAAAATCAATGAGTTGGCTAATTTTTATGCAATACTAAAAAAATCCAAATTTACCCAAAGTTTCAATCCCAATAGAACTAGAATTTGGGAGATTTTTAAAATAAATAATCCAAAATTACCCAAAGTTTCAATCCCAATAGAACTAGAATTTGGGAGATTTTTAAAATAAATAAAATATAATAGTTTCAATCCTAATAGAAGTTGGGATATTTTATAATAAATAAAATATAATAGTTTCAATCCTAATAGAACTAGAATTTGGGTGATTTTTATAATAAGTCAAATTGAAAAGGGAGGACCCCATTTCTCAAAGTTATTGTTTTCCAATTAGACAACAAGGTGAAGAGATAAATAAGGAAAACTAGAAATATAAACTATTGGCTTCATTTTGGGTAAGAAGGGGATAAAGTGCACTTACAACAGTCCATGTAGATAATGGGAAGGTGTTCACCTAGAAGGGAAAGGGGTGTGTCTAGAATATTGCATATAGATAAGGGGAAGTTGTGCACCTAGAATAGTTTATATATCTAAGGGGAACATGTAGGTAATGGGAAGGTGTTCACCTAGAAGGGAAAGGGGTGTGTCTAGAATATTGCATATAGATAAGGGGAAGTTGTGCACCTAGAATAGTTTATATATCTAAGGGGAAGGTGGGGAAGGTGGGGAAGATATTTTTATATAGGAATAATCATTTTTGTTTTGTTTCATATGATAGATATTTATTTTCAACCTATTTAGTCACATAATCTATACATAATAAGATAAACATAATCTATTTTTATGGAGAATGGATTTGCCTGACAAATTTAGAGTCCATTTTTCAAAAGGCTCAACTTTGAAATGTACATGGAGAGCATCTTGTATGCTTGTACTAGTTATCTCATTCTTTGGCAATTATTACAACTCTTTACATGCTTTCATGCATCTTGGAAATGGTGGGCCAATAGTAACCAATATTTAAAATATTTAAAAAATTACCAATGGTCCTTTTATTTGCCAAGTATCCTCATGCTTCATCATAACATACTTTCAAGATGACATTGGTTTATTCTTCTGGAATACAACATTGATTCATCATAACATACTTTCAAGATGGCATTGGTTTCTTCTTTCACAACACAACACTAAATAATAAGATCCAGCCCTGTTAAGAAGAGATAACAATTAACCCAAGAATGTGTTGCACTTTGTTTGACAATCTTGTGGCACTCTTTGCATGAAAGGTGCTATAGAAACTTCCATGTCAACAAATAATTAGTAGTATATACAAGCCACGATATGGTAACTGAGAAGGAAAACATATGTTTGTTAGGTAAGGTATCTTCAATTAGAAATGCGTCATCATCGTTGGTGATTCTAGAGATAAAATCAACAACTATATGTTTTCTATAACCAGTTTATCAAGAATGGTTATGTCAAATTCATGCAATAATAACAACCAACTCATCACCCTCGTTGAACTTTATGTTGCCATTGATGTCAAAAGGGAGTGACTTGTATGTCTAGTGATTTACCTAACCAAACTTGATGAAATTAAAAGCTAATTTGAATAAGTTATAAAATAGAAGCTTATTTAAATATGTAGGCAAGTCCCACCAAGTTATGGGAACTAGCTCGTGTTAATGGAAGAAATATCCTCACTCGACGATTATGCACAGCTTTAGAATAAGGGAATGTTGTTGTATCAAAGGAATGGGTGTTGTGTTGGGGGCTTGTAATCCAAGAGAGAGCTCCATTACTGGTCCATAACACATTCATTATCAAGACAAGTCAACTTAAGGAAGATTGTGAATTAAGAAAAATCATTTTTGCTAGCCCTCTTATTCAAAGAAAAGGGGAAGTCAACCCATGTATAAATAAGAATATGTTTGCTATTGTTAAAAAATGGAAATGAGGGGTAAAAGGAGGTGACATACAAGTGAAGGGGTCGAAGTCGCAGTTGGAGGAAGGACGAAGCTTGGAGTAGAGACAAGGGAAAAGTCGTAGTTGGAGGAAGGACAAAGCTTGGAGCAGAGCCAAGGGCGAAGTCACAGTTGGAGGAAGGACAAATCTTGGAGCATATCCAAAGGTGAAGTCACAGTTGAAGGAAGGACGAAGTTTGAAATAGATCCAAGTGTGTAGTACGCTGAGTCAAGTGTCCAGTGGAGAGTAAGCAAACAAAGTGCGCAGTCCAGAACAAACAGTGGAAAAGTGTGCATTACAACCAACAGCGAAGTACAGAGAAAGTTGAGGAGAGTATGCAGTACAAAGTAAGACTGAGGAACATGTGCAGTTTAGAGTAAGCTTAAGAAAGTGTATAAAGGTGGTTATAGCCTCCATCCTGCCACAGCAGGGAAAGAGTATAAAGGGGGTTCAAGCGTCCATCTTGTCGCAAAAGAGAAAGGGGGTTGTAGCCTCCATCCAGTTGGAACTAGAGAGGTAGGGTGTTAAAGAATCCTTTCAATTGGAGCTCAAGAAACACGAAAGTCAAAACCTCCCTCCAATTGTAGTTGGTGATCATCGAAGATTGAAGTCTCCTCAATCTTATGTAATCATATTGTTTTTATAAAAACTATAATATTTAGTTTTTCAATATACATTCAATGTACTCTCTTGTTAATGGTGGATTGTTGCATATATTGTTTGATGAATTGAATAGAAAGTGAAATAGTAAATTTGCATGAGATATTGGGTCACCCGCCCCCCGGTATCTTGGTGTGTTCTACAATCAGTATCAGAGTAGGTCCTTCTTACAAGTCTGACTGACCTGGAGATGATCCTTTAAGACACACATGGATCATAAGGAGATTCCTCTATTTTTTGGCAATTATGTTTTCTGGAGTAAGAGAATGAAAGCACATTTGATGTCATTGGGTTTTGATGTTTGGGATAGCATTCTTAATGGATATAATATTTTAAAAGATCCACCAACAAATTTGATAAAAAGGCATGTGAGTATAATGCTAAAGCTATGAATGCAATCCTAGGAAGGTTGTCGAAAACCAAATTTGTTAAGGTCATGAACTATGACACAACCAAAGAAATTTGGGATAAATTGAAGAATATTTATTAAGGTGGCACCAAATTCCAGAAAGTAAAACTTCAAACCTACAAGACACAGTTTGAAGGCCTGGAAATGTAGGAGAAAGAAGACATCGTTTCTTACTTCCAAAGAGTGGAAGAAGTGGTCAATACAATTAGAGGTGTTAAAAAAACAAGATCGTAGAGCAATAATAATTTAAACAATTAAACAAGTAAACAAGATGCAAATATTAAACACATTACAAGAGAGACACGGATATAACGTGGTTCACCCAAGATGGACTACGTCCACATAGAAATTGTCAGTCCTTTATTATTATACCATCCATCAAAATGAAGGGATACAACCTACAGCAACCTCGTTGCACTTCCTCTTCACACTCTCATAGTCTTTCTCACACAATCACAGAGATTATTTTACAATGCTACAATACAATAAATAGTCATATTATAATGATTTCCTTTTATAGGAGAATTACCATGGGAAAATACTACGGGTCACCCAATACCATGGGTCCGCAAACTGTTGGCCAATGAACATCCCAAAAATTTCTTTCGAGGGCTTTTCCCCCAAATCCTCGTCGAGGAAACATTGGCCCTCGGACCCCGCAAGGGTACGATGTCCCCCCACAACCCCTAACTGGAATGAGTGTACAGTAAAAATGGGGCACAAACACAGTTGAATAATAACCTCTCTGGATCTAGAAGATCATGCTCCACAACCAACAATCTCCCACTTGGAGACTGATCACAACAACTCCATCGTTGTTGCACTTGCTGGACTATGCTCTAAACCTTGGACTTGGAAAATTTATCTTCTTTACCTTCATGCTTGAAGGCCAACTGAAACCGAGCAGAAACTCAATTTCTCTCTGGTTACTATTTTTGTCAACATGTCTACAGGATTCTAGCTAGTATGTATATTTTCCAACTTTAACAGTTCATCTTCTAGAACATATCTTATGAAATGGTACTTGAGTTGTATATGTTTAGTCTTTGGATGAAAGGCTGAGTTCTTTGCAAGATGAATGGCACTATGGTTTTCACTGTACAACATGTTATTCTCTTGCTTCTTACCCAATTCCTCCATGAACCTCTGCAACCAAATCATCTCTTTACTAGCCTATGTAATAGCAACATGCTCTACTTTCGTTGTTGAAAGAGCAACAACCTTTTGCAATTTCGAAATCCAACTTACTGTTGTTCCACCTACAATAAAGACAAACCATGTGGTGCTCCTCCTATTGTCGTTATCACCAACCATATCTGCATCAACATATCCCTGTAGAACAATGTTTGAACCTCCAAAACATAATGCATGAGAAGTGGTACCTCTCAAATACCTAAGAATCCATTGTATTGCCATCCAATGCTCTTTACCTGATTTGTTCATATACCTACTCACAACTCCCATTGCATGTGCAATATTTGGTCTTGTGCACACCATGGCATACATCAAGCTATGAACTGTTGATAGATAGGGAACCTTGGACATGTATTCTATCTCTTCATGTGTCTTGGGACACATCTCCTTACTTAGTTTGAAATGGTTGGCCAAAGGTGTACTAACTGGTTTTGCATTCTGCATTCTAAACCTCTCGAACACATTTTCTATGTACTCACCTTGAGACAATGTCAATTTGTGATCTTTCATGTCTCTTGTTATTCGCATACCAAGGATTTGTTTTGCAGCACCCAAATCCTTCATCGCAAATGATTTAGCTAGTTTCTTTTTTAGCACATTTATATCCTACATGTCAGACCCTGCAACAAGCATGTCATTCACATACAATAACAAGATAATATATCTTCCATTATCTAGCCTCTTGAAATAAACACAGTGGTCAGAATGGCATCTACTATAACCTTGTTCTGTCATAAAGTTATCAAAATTTAAATACCACTGCCTTGGAGCTTATTTCAGGCCATACAAGCTCTTCTTCAACCTGCAAACCAAATTCTCCTTCCGTTTGACCTCATACCCTTGTGGCTACTACATATAAATCTCTTCCTCCAAATCTCCATGGAGAAATGTTGTTTTTACATCTAACCGTTCAAGATGCAAATCTTCTACCGCCACTAAATTTAAAATAGTCTTAATTGAAGTCATTCTAACAACAAGAGAAAATATTTCATCAAATTCTATACATTTCTTTTGCGCAAACCCCTTTACAACAAGTCTGGCCTTGTACCGCTTCTTGCCTCCATCTTCTTCCTTAACCTATAAACCCATTTATTTTGCAATGCCCTTTTTCCAGCAGGAAACACAACCAAATCCCATGTTTGGTTTCTTACCAATAAGTCCATCTCCTCATCCATGCCTTGCTCCCACTTCTTTTTAGTTTCTACCTGCATTGCCTCTTCATGACATTCTGGTTCACCAGAATCAGTCATCAATAAATAATACAGTGAATGAGAGAATCGTTCAGGGGCTCTACTTAACCTAGTATATCTTCTTACATTTGCAAGAGTTTGAGGTACATGTTACCGCTCTTGATTTTTTGGTGCCTTTGGAACTTTAATTTCTTTGATTTCATCAAGCACTGTGTACTTTGTGTTTTCCTTTTCATCTTTCTTTCCCTGCAACTGATCTTGTGCATAACCTTTTCATTGAATACTACATCTCTACTCCTAATGATTTTGTGATTTTCATAATCCCATAAGCGATAACCAAAATCATCAACCCCATAACCAATAAAGATACATTTCTTGGATTTAGCCTCAAGCTTTGTTCTATTTTCTTTGTCAATATGGACAAATGCTTCACAACCAAAAGTTCTCAGAAATGAGTAGTTTACATTTTTGTTTGTTCATTCCTCCTCTGGAATACCACCATCCAAAGCACTTGAAGTCCCTCAGTTTATTAAATAAACAGCAGTATCTACAGCATCAGCCCAAAACTGTAAGGGAAACCCTACATGCAATCGCATATACCTTGCACGCTCCATGATCGTTCTGTTCATCCTTTCTGACACACCATTTTCTTGTGGTGTTCCAAGGACCATCTTCTCTCTATGAATCCCGTTGTATGAACAGTAATTATCAAACTCATTGTTGTAGTATTCACCTCCATTATCAGATCTGAGACATTTTAACTTTTTTACTGTCTCATTCTCAACCAAAACTTTCCACTTCTTAAAAGTAGCAAACACATCAGATTTTCGTCTAATGCAATAAACCCAATTTTTTATAGTTGCATCATCAATAAAAGTAGCATAATAATGAGAGCTACCAAGAGATTGTACCTGAGCCGATCCCCATACATTTTTATGCACTAGCTCTAACTTTTCACTCTTCTTTTGTTTCTCAACACTTAGAAATCTAACTCTTGTATGTTTTCCATAAACACAATTCTCACGGAATTCCAAACTTACCTGCTTCATATCTGGAAGCAATTTCCTTGAGTGGAGGATCTGCATCCCCTTCTCACTCATGTGGCCAATCCTATGATACCACAACACTACACCTATTTATGTGGAAGCTACAGAGATAGAATAATCAGTATTATGAGGACATAAATACAACGTATCTATCCTATCTCCTTTTGCTATTACGAGTGCTCATTTAGTGATCTTCCACCACGTTTTTTCAAACATAGACAAACAACTGCTATCTCCCAACTACCTTGTTGATTTGAAATTTCAGGATCTTTTAACCATTAATTTGCATTTGAATTTGCATGTTAAATACTCATAAAACAGGCTTAACAACAGAAATTTTAAATGTTTTAAATCATTCATAAAGCAAATAACAACAGATATGCAAACCAGAAATAGAAGACACAACTGATAATAGAGTTCACCCCTCTTGGGCTACATCTTTGGACCACTTCCAATGGGAAGGTCAATCTATTAAGTCTTCAAAAGCTTACAATTGAGTGTTCTGGAAAAACTTCAGAATTGTGTCTATCAAAAGCAGAAATAAACAGTACCAATGAACTCCTTGCGAAATTATGAGAAAAACGAGTATAAACTCGAATATACTTGTCTGAGACTCCTTTGGCACATAAATCAAGAACACCCTCAATCCCACATGTACGGAATGTACCCCACCTAGGGATCCATGCACAATGATTGTTATACTATCTCAGGAACTGTGTCTGCAAACAGACGCTTTGTACTTCCAACGTTGAACTCCGTCGCTTTCCAAATCCATGGCTTTTTAAAGTGAGAAAGGGTGTGTGTGGAGGAGCCACGCGGCCCTTCTTTAGCGTTGAACTGTATCAAACTTTTAGCGGTTTTATGTCGCTTCCATCCCAATGGAGGGCTCATGGCGCAATGGTGGAGATGCTCTGTTGCGAAGGCAGAGGCCTCGGAGTCAAACCTGCAGGCCTCTCCTTCCCTTGCGCGTTTTAGATGGTGGCACATATATATATTAACCACGTTGCACATTGTTTATAACATGTGGCATGTTTGTTATGGATAAAGGTTGTTTGAGATACGTTATACATTATCCACGATTGGGGGGTCTCGATGTTGACATGGGGATGAGGGCTAACACCCCCCCCCCCCAACTTCTATAACCACAATTCGATAAGTTCATATAGAACTCTTTTCCTATGACTCACAAGGATCATGTGTGGGAACTTGACTAGTGTAACTTGGTGAGGGTTGTAGGAACTTTGAAGGTCTTGGGTTCAAATCCTATAGACTCTTAACTATATTTTTTGCAAACCACAACTTAACCAATTTGTTTACCATTTAACCATTTTTTTACCATTCCTATCGAAACTTCAAATGCTGATAACTTCTGCATCCAGAGGTTGTTTCGCATTAAACGAACTTCACTGGAAATTTGTTGACGAGCTCTTTCATTCTGTAAGATTTTATTTTCATTTTAAAGAATTTAACTTTGATTGACTTTGAGATGATCCACCTGGTTCACCTGTTGAAATCATATTTCTTTTTATAGCAGGAATATTCCTTACATCTTTTAGCATCCATTCATTTCCATTATTTAACTTAATCTGTACCTTACCCATTCCAACAATTTTACATGGTTCATCATCTCCTAATAAAACATGTCCAAAATCACCTAGAACCTAATCATGAAAGAATTTCCTATGGGGTGTAGCATGACATGAAGCCCCTGAATCTACTACCCAATAATCAATAGTATTATCTAATGCAATAATCAAAGCATCTTGTAACACATCACCTGCTACATTTGCTTCCTAAGTAGTCTCTTGTTGCTCGTCTCCTTTCATCTTTGGAGCTCTGCAATCTTTCTTAAGATGTCCTTTCTTACCACAGTTACAGCACTCTATCTTTCCAAATATGGACTTGGATCTACCCTTTCTAGACTTGTTGCGATTACCTGGGCTACTTCCTCTCTCCTTTTGTCTTCCCCCGCTCTCCATGGTCAATGCATTACCTGATGTCTCACATGTGCTTTTTGTTCACATTTCCTTGCTAAGAATAACACCAACAACATCATCAAATTTAAGAGTGTTTGAACCAGAGACAGAGTTATTTACAGCCATGACCAGGTTGTTCCAGCTTTCTAGCAATGAGCATAAGATTAGAAGAGCCCTAACCTCATCATCAAAGTTCACTTTTACAGAACTTAGCTGACTAGTAAGCGTATTAAATTCATTTAAATTGTCAGCAACAAATCCACCTTCTGACATCTTCATATTATTGGTGGTGTAATCGGAGAAACCAGAGTATCGAAATGACCAAGTCGACGTTTCGAATCCATATCTGGATCCATCATCAGGACACAGTCGAATGTGGAGAGAGTGAGAACTAATGTTAAAAACTGGAACCGGTTAGAAGGTCTAAGGTCGGTCGCGGAGACTCAGGTAATTTTTAATTTTATTTGATTAATCTCTAACCTTATTTTTCGGAAAAAAAATGTTCATATTCTTAAATCTTTACAATGGCTAAATCGGGATATTATGAAACATTTTTTTAATTTACGGAGATTGATTTTAATTATTTTTACCCTAAAGTTTGAAATGATTCTTTAAAAACCATCTAATGCCCAAAAGTTTAAAACTGTAAAGTTATAGATTTTATTATCATTAATAATAATATTACAAGTATTAGTAATAAACCTAAAAACTCAAAGTTTTTAAATTTAGTATTAATAATAATTGATTTTAAAAACCTCATAATAAATCCCCAAAAACCTAAAGTTATTAATTTCGATATTATTAATGAATTTTAATATTAATTATAATTAAATCTTATTGGCTTAATTTTAGGGTTTCCAAAAGTTGGAATCCCATTAGAACCCTAAAGTTTAATTTTATTATTATTAATAACCTTAATACTGAAATTTAAAGACCTTAAAGTTTGTAAATTTATTATTATTAGTAACAATTTTAAAAACCTCATAATAATTTTAAAAACTTAAAGTTATTAAATATATTAATGAATTTTAATTGTAATTAAATTTTTATTGAAAGGAAATGTTGATTTTAATTATTTTTACCCTAAAGTTTTGAAAAACCCCCCTCATGCCTAACCACGTTGCACATTACCTTAATGAATAAGGCAAACGATACCTTAGCACATAGGGAAAACGTGGGTATTGGTCTCAGATCGAGGTTAAACCCCAGCGTGGGTTTAATTACAACTGCAAAGAACAATATATCAGCGCATAGGACTAATCTTGGTAATGATCCCGGATCAAGCTTTAACCCTAGCGTGGGGAAGAATACACCGGCGCAGAATACAAACTGTGGCAAAAAAGCAGATGATGGGAAGAAATTGGTGAATCTCTCCAGCCACGCACTAGATAGTGCTGAAACCACTATCTTGAAAAAAGGTCTCAATTTTCCCGTAGCTCCCAGAACCATTCCCGTCGAACCCATTATCTGCAACATTAAGGATAGCATCCAAATTTTGAACATGGTCATCAAGAAACAATAAGACAGGAGTGTGCCTTAGTTTTGAGAAAAGCCAAGCCACCCAAACGCAACATTACAAGAGAAGAAGAACGTGCCTTAAGAAACTTGAGGGCTAATGAGGACATAGTTATTCTGAAAGCAGACAAAGGTGGTGCCACTGTGATTTTGGATAGGGCAGACTACAATGTTAAAATGCTTGACCACCTCACCAATAGTGGAAGCTATAGGAAACTAAGCAGCAATCCCATCTCTAGAGTAACTAAAGAAGTCAAAAAAGCGATTCTGAACTCCAATTTGGATGACCATTTGAAAAAACGCCTTATCCCCACCAGAGACATCACCCCGAGGATTTACGGACTACCCAAAATCCACAAAGGAGTCCCACTCCGTCCCATCGTCAACACCATAGGATCCCCCACCTATGAGCTTGCCAAACACTTAGCCAAAGTTCTAGGCCCCTTGGTCGGCAAAACTGATTCCTTCATTAAGGACTCAAGCCATTTTGTCGAACTAATCAAAGATGAGAAACTAGAACCTAAGGACATGATTGTAAGCTTTGACGTGGTCTCACTCTTCACAAAGATACCTTTAGAGGGAGCAATCCAGGTGATCAAGGATGCCACCGATCCCCACACAGCCAGGCTTACAGAAATATGCCTAAGATCAACCTTCTTCAGCTTCCAAGGTGAATTTTATGAGCAAACCACAGGTGTAGCTATGGGATCCCCCCTATCACCCATTGTTGCAAACCTCTTTATGGAAAAATTTGAGAGAGAAGCCCCGAATTCCTATCCTCTTAAACCTTCAAGATGGAAAAGGTACGTGGATGACACGAATGTGTTGTGGCCACATGGTGAAGATGAACTCAGGAAGTTCCTGACACACCTGAATAGTATCTCCCCCAACATCAAATTCACAATGGAACTTGAGGAAAACAGGAGCATCCCATTTCTAGATGTCCTCCTTACGAGAAAAGAAGATGGCACTCTGGGACATGAGGTGTTCCGTAAAAAAACGCACACGGATAGCTACCTCCACGCAGACTCCCACCACCATCCTTCCCAGAAGATAGGGGTTCTCAATACTCTGGCAGTGAGAGCCTCAAGGATCGCAGATTCGGAACATATTGGAAAAGAGAAAGACCACCTTAAAGAAGTCTTCACAAACATAGGTTACAAACCCAAGGTCGTCACGAAGACCCTCGGCAAAACCCACAACAAGAACTTTACGGGTGAGAAAACCTCGGACAACAAGACCACCTCCAACCCACGAGCTTACTTACCGTATATACAAGGGGTGACTGATAAGATCGCTAGAATTCTCAACAAGAACAACATCACGACTTCGTTTAAACCCCTAGAGACCATTAAGAAAAGAATGAGATCCGTTAAAGATCCAGTTGATCATACACAATTCAGAGGGGTTTATAAGATCCCTTGCTCGTGCAAGATCAGCTATATAGGTGAGACGGGACGTTCTTTCCACACACGACTAAAAGAACATGGGGCAGACATTAGAAAAGAACGTATCCGTTCCTCAGCCCTGGCGGAACATGTAGCCAAAACCAAACATCACATTTGCCTAGAAGACACCATTATCCTCGCAAAAGAAGATCACTACTTTAAAAGGAAATTTAGAGAAGCCCTAGAGATTATTAAACTCCCACACAACCTAAATAGGGATGGTGGCCTCGAGGTGAGCACCAGTTGGCTTCCATCTATTCTCAATCGAAAAGGCCACTCTGTCCCCTAACCGTTCTCTTTCTGCCCCCTTTTCTGCTTTCAAGCCATCCGCCCCCCTTTTTCCTTTGTCCTTCCTCGTCCTTAAGTAAAACCTCAATTTAAAATACCCGAAAATTTAATATTAAAATCGAAAGATTTTTTAAAATCTGTTTAAAAACATTAGGTTTTTAATTAATTTAAAATCAACCTCTTAACATGTTAAATTCCGTTTAATCTTTAGGATTCTAAATTAATTTGAAATCAACCCCTTAACTTTTTAGACCCCTCCTTATCCTAGAATTAATCTATAAGATGCTCCCTAGGTTTTGACATAGTAATAGGCATTAATATGAAAATAAAATGTGACTTTAGGAATGAAAAATTTATTATTAGGTTTTTAATAATTGTTATTAATAATAATAAATTTGAAAACTTTAATGTTTTTAAATTTATTATGAGGTTTTTAATATTTACTAAATCCTATTATTAAGCTAAAAGAACACCCTTCATTGAAAATTTAATTACAATTAAAATTCATTAATATATTTAATAACTTTAAGTTTTTAGGTTTAGGACTAATGCTTGTAAGATTGTTATTAATGATAGTAAAATCCATAACTTTAGGGTTTTAAACTTTTAGGCATGAGGGGGGTTTTTCAAAACTTTAGGGTAAAAATAATTAAAATCAACATTTCCTTTCAATAAAAATTTAATTACAATTAAAATTCATTAATATATTTAATAACTTTAAGTTTTTAAAATTATTATGAGGTTTTTAAAATTGTTACTAATAATAATAAATTTACAAATTTTAAGGTCTTTAAATTTTAGTATTAAGGTTATTAATAATAATAAAATTAAACTTTAGGGTTCTAATGGGATTCCAACTTTTGGAAACCCTAAAATTAAGCCAATAAGATTTAATTATAATTAATATTAAAATTCATTAATAATATCGAAATTAATAACTTTAGGTTTTTGGGGATTTATTATGAGGTTTTTAAAATCAATTATTATTAATACTAAATTTAAAAACTTTGAGTTTTTAGGTTTATTACTAATACTTGTAATATTATTATTAATGATAATAAAATCTATAACTTTACAGTTTTAAACTTTTGGGCATTAGATGGTTTTTAAAGAATCATTTCAAACTTTAGGGTAAAAATAATTAAAATCAATCTCCGTAAATTAAAAAAATGTTTCATAATATCCCGATTTAGCCATTGTAAAGATTTAAGAATATGAACATTTTTTTCCGAAAAATAGGGTTAAAGATTAATCAAATAAAATTAAAAATTACCTGAGTCTCCGCGACCGACCTTAGACCTTCTAACCGGTTCCAGTTTTTAACATTAGTTCTCACTCTCTCCACATTCGACTGTGTCCTGATGATGGATCCAGATATGGATTCGAAACGTCGACTTGGTCATTTCGATACTGTGGTTTCTCTGATTACACCACCAATAACCTATCACCACAGAAATTTGGCAACAGATCTTCATATTAAATAAACGCTTCATTAGAAATACCTTGTTGGAAGCTGAGGGATTTTCATAGAGCTTAGCTAATGCACTCATCACACCCTCTATTGTCTTTTCTTCTGAGATATTGAAATCCATCGACGAAGCCAAGAACAACAGTATTGTTCTCAGTGCCTTTCTATCAAGAACCTCACATTCTTCATCCTTCATAGTCGTCGATTGTTTTGTTTTTCTGCCCAACGGAAGGTATAGATCATTTTGGTACAGATAGTCCTCCATTTGCATCTTCCATAACTGGTAGATTTGGCCGTTAAATTTCTCGATCCTAAGCTTTCATTCTTTTGCCATTGCTCCCACTCGAACCCGGAACCCTTCTTTCCTGCAAGCTACCAACCAAATAGACATTTTGGCTCTGATACCAATTGTTAGAAAACAAGATCGCAAAGCAATGACAATTAAACAAGATGCAAATATTAAACACATCAAAAGAGAGACACATATATAACGCAGTTCACCCAAGTTGGGCTATGTCCATACATAAATTGTCAGTCCTTTATTTTATACCATCCACCAAAATGAAGGGATACAACCTACAGCAACCCTGTTGCACTTCCTCTTCACACTCTCACAGTCTCTCTCACACAATCACAAATTGTTTTACAATGCTACAATACAATAAACAGACGTATTAAAATACTTTCCTTTTATAGGAGAATTACCATGGGAAAATATTATAGGTCACCCAAGACCATGAGTTAGCAAACTATTGGCCAACAAACATCTCAAAAATTTCTTTCGAGGGCTTCGCCCCTGCACCCCCCAACTGGGATCAGTGTACAGCAAAAATGGGGTACAAACACAGTTGAACAATAACATCTCTTAATCTAGAAGATCACGCTCCACAACCAACAAGAGGTATAGGAGAGGAGGTACAAGAAGCTATAGTGGTATTGTAGTTCAAAAGGTACTGAGATCTCTTTCATCCAGGTTTAATCTAAAATTTTCAACGATTGAAGACAGAGAAAATATTGATGCACATAAATTGGATGAGTAACATGGGATTCTCATAGCCTACGAAATGAGAACAGACGATCCAAAATAGAAAGAAGCGTATTTTCCAGTTGCAAAGAAGAAACAGTATCTTAAGAAAAAACAATCATCCTCTTCTTCAAGCATAGATGAAATCTCAGATAAAGAAATGGCAAATTTTGTCAACAAGTTACCAAGGGATACAGGCAGGTTCAAAGGTAAGCTACCTCTGAAATGCTTCAACAATGGAAAAATTGGACATTTTGCTGCAAAATGCCCACTAAGGAAAGACAAAAATAGGAAACGTCAAAGAACAGATATTCCTAAAGGAAGATATGCAATGAAACAAAGTTACCACTCTAAAGTTGAAGATGAAGCTCTAGACTGCGACAAAGAAGAAGAAAAGACGGATGAGAATGAAATTTTATTTCTAACTGTGGAAGGTAAGGTAACTGAAGAAAATGAAGAAATGATCGTAGTTGATCTTGAAGCCATGTTAATAATTGTCTTGGATGAAATTGAACATCTAAAGGAATTCAACAAGAAACAAACAAAAGAATAGATGACAACAAGAAATCAGTGAAAAGATCATTATATGTAGTGAGTGTTATCGTAAGGAGGAAACTGCATTCATGCTTTTTAAAGCTTGACGTTTCGATCTCACTCTAAGATCATCATCAGGAGTGCTCATTTGTCCAGAGTTAAATTGACAAAATGACAACTTTTGTGTTTTCAACCCAGTTTTACCCAAATCAGAGAAATACCCACCCAGCCCTAAGTATTGGGTATTTTTGAGTGAGTTTAGTTGGAAATGGTATGTTTTATTATTTTCCAAATTATTATACAATTATTTTTTCCAATTTGGGTTCAGAAAGTTCCTGTTGTGCAAAAACACTACATGGTTGTCTTGTATTTATGAAATATCCACCTACATTAATAAAAATGCAAGCCAACCCCTCCTATTAAATGTTTATAGTAAATAGTTTTGGAAATTGGATGGCTAGATATATTGAGAAGAATATCCTTGTGTTAATTTTATATAACCTAACCTCAGATGCTCATAGTCGACCTATGAAAGGTGCAATTTTAACATTTTTTTATTGTTATGGACACTTGGTGTAAAATGCAAGCCATAAGCATAAAAATGCAAGCTAAGAATGCATAGCAGTTAAATTGAACATGAATGACTAAAATTGCAAGTATCTTGGACAAATTCAAAATTAATGACTGAAATTCTAAGTTGTTACGTAAAAAACAATGTGTAAATATTCAAAAATGAGATTAGGAAAATGCACGCCACAGTCCGTACAATTGTCATCAGTTGAAAATAACACCACGGGGTTGACACTGTTCAAGCTCCACTTTTCTCAATCGATAATGCTTTTTAACCTTTTTATGTTGATGGTTGTGAAATCATACGAAATGGATTAAGAAGGGTAATTGGAAAAAGAACTAGAGCACCAAGGAATGTTTATGTTCTATAAGAGATATAAGGAGAAAGTTCATATCTTGGTTAGATAGTTTATTGTTGGCTCTGGCATAAACGACTCAAACATCTTCACTTTGAAAATCTCGAAAAGATCAGCAAAACAGGGGTTGTCAGAGGAATTCCAAGGCTATCAAAACCTACAAACAAAATATGTGAGTCATACCAACAGGAGTTGTCAAAGGAATTCCAAGGCTATCAAAACCTACAAACAAAATGTGTGAGTCGTTCCAACGGGAATTGTGAGAGGAATTCCAAGGCTATCAAAACCTGCAACAAAACATGTGAGTCATGCCAGCATGGGAAGCAAACAAGGGCCAACTTCAAACCAAAAGAGTATTATTATACTACAAAACCACTAGAATTGATACATACTGACTTATGTGAACCAACAAAAGTTCAAACCCTTCAGGGAGAAAGATATTTTATGCTATTTATTGATAACTATACTAGGATGATACCGCTGACCTTTCTCAAGGAAAAATCATAAGCTTTTGAAAAAATCAAAATTTTCAAAGCACTGGTTGAAAATGAAAGTGGATATAAATCAAATGTCTAAATCTAACCATGGAGGAGAATTTACCTCAAAAGATTTCAATCATTTTTGTGAAGAGAATGGAATTCAAAGACAATTTAGTGCGGCAAGAACTCCCCAGCAAAATGGAATAACTTAGAGAAAAAATAGGACAGTGCAAGAGACAACTAGGACCATGCTACTCGAAACTAACTTAGCATAAACCTTTTGGAGAGAAGTTGTCGCAACAACAATACATATAATAAACAGAGCTCAGATAAGAGTAAACAATGACAAAACTCAGTATGGTTTATAAAAAGGAAGATCAACATCAATAGAATATTTCAAAGTCTTTGGAAGCAAATCAATGAAGATAATTTGGGAAAGTTCAATACAAGAATAGATGAAGGTATTTTTTGGGATATTCTAGTAGTAAGAAAGCATATAAGTGCTATAACAAGAAGTTAAGAAGAATTATGGAGAGCATAGATGTTAAAATGGATGAAGAACAGACACAAAAGATACAAATTCAAGAAGAAAAGTGTAGCTTGGGAATTAGTTCCAGATTGAGAAAAGTAGAGCTTGGGAATTAGTTCCAAGCCCTGAAAACAAGAACGTAATTGGTACTAAGTGGATTTTCAAGAACAAACTAAATGAAGAAAGTAAAATAGTATGAAACAAGGTCAGATTAGTATGCAAAGGTTATGCTCAAGTTGAAGGAGTTGATTTTGATGAAACCTTTGTTCCAGTTGTGTGAATGGAAGCTATTAGAATGTTCTTGGCATATTTGTGCTTCAACAATTCCAAAGTATATCAGATGGATGTTAAGTATACATTTCTGAATGGAGATTTAAATGAAGAAGTCTTCATTGAACAACCTGAAGGATTTAAGCTGCTTGGAAAAGAAGATTATGTTTGGAAACTAAAGAAATCCATCTATGCACTAAAACAAGCATCAAGTGCTTGGTATGCACCACTGGACAGGTACCTAATTCAATGAGGATGCAAGAAAGGTAATGCTAATAGCAATATGTATTTTAAGATTGTAAAAGATGGGTTACTAATCATAGTAGTGTCTGTTGATGATCTCATCTTCGGCTATGACAATGACAAATTAAGTCACATATTTGTTGATGATATGGCAAAGGAATTTAAATTTCAATGATTGGAGAACTAAGAAGGAAAACATATGTTTGTTAGGTAAGGTTTCTTCAATTACAATTGCATCACCATCATTGGTAATTCTAGAGATAAAATCAACAATTATGTGTTTTCTCTAACCAACTTATCAAGAATGGTTACATCAAATTCATGCAATAATAAAAACCAACTCATCGCCCTTGTTGAACTTTATATTGCCATTGATGTCAAAAGGGAGTGACTTGTATGTCTAGTGATTTACCTAACTAGACTTGATGTAATTAGAAGCCATGTCACAGTATCAAAGGAATGGGTGTTGTATTAGGGACTCGTAACCCAAGAGAGAGCTCCATGCGTGGTCAATAACCCATTCATTGTCAAAACAAGTTGGCTTAAGGAAGACCGTGAATTAAGTAAAAGCATTTTTGTCGGCGCTCTTATTCAAATAAAAGGGGAGGTCAACCTGTGTATAAGTAGGAATATGTTTGCTATTGTTAAAAATGGAAGTGAAGGGTAAGGGGGGATGACAGACAAGTGAAGGGGGCGAAGTCACGGTCGAAGAAAGGACGAAGCTTGGACTAGAGCCAAGGGAGAAGTCGCAGTTGGAGGAAGGACGAAGCTTGGACCAAATCCAAGGGCGAAGTCGCAGTTGGAGGAAGGGCGAAGCTTGGAGTAGAGCCAAAGGTGAAGTCACATTTGGAGGAAGGACAAAGTTTGCAATAGAGTCAAGTGTGCAGTACGTTGAATTAAGTGTGCAGTGCAAAGTAAGCAAAGAAAGTGCACAGTCAGAACAAATAGTGGAAAGTGCATATTACAGCATAAACTGAGGGTAGTGTGCAGAGTTGAAAGCAAAGTATAGAGAAAGCTTAGGAGAGTGCACAATACAAAGTAAGACTGACCAAAGTGTGCAGTTCAGAGTAAGCTTAAGAAAGTGAATAAAAGGGGGTTGTAGCCTCCATCCTTTCGCAGTAGAGAAAGAGTATAAAGGGGGTTGAAGCCTCCATCATATCGCAAAAGAGAAAGGGGTTTGTAGCCTCCATCCAATTGGAACTGGAGAATTAGGGTGTTGAAGCATCATTTCAGTTGGAGATGAAGAAACAGAAGGTTGGAGCCTCTCGCCAATTGTAGCTAGTGATCATCAGAGATTGAAGTCTCCTCAACCTGATGAAAAGTTTTTATAAACACTATAATATTGAGCTTTTCAATAAACATTCAATGTACTCTCTTGTTTAAATGGTGGATTGGATTGTTGCATATATTGTTTGATGAATTGAACAAAAAGAGGAATAGTAAATTTCCATGAGATATTGATCCCCCCCCCCGGCCTTCTCAGTATCCAAGTGTGTTCTGCAATGTGCTCTACTTCCTTAACACAACTTTGAATAATAAGATCCAACCCTGTTAAGAAGAGATAACCATTAAACCAAGAATGTGTTGTGCTTTGTTTGACAATCTTGTGGCACTCTTTCCTTGAAAGGTGTTATAGAAACTTTCATATCGACAAATAATTAGTAGTATATACAAACCATGATTTGGTAACTGGGAAAGAAAACATATGTTTGTTAGGTAAGGTATCTTCAATTAGAATTGCATCACTGTCATTGGTAATTCTAGAGATAAAATCAACAACTATGTGTTTTCTCTAACCAACTTATCAAAAATGGTTATGTCAAATTCATGTAATAATAACAACCAACTCATCACCCTAACAATAGTAATGGGTTCTTTATTAAATAAGGAATGGAAAAATGACTTGTATGAATTAATACAACATAACTTATTATGTAGTGGCTGAATTTGTTGATGGCATTTACAACAAGAAGGAATTCCTTCACTATAATATTATAGTTCATTTATGTAGGAGTAAGGCTTTTGTTAATGAAATAAACTACATAGGGGTCTTGTCCTTCTTTCTATCCAAGGGTTGTATCAAAGGCATCTAATGTGCATATGAAAAGGTAGGGTCAATTTTGGTCCACTTAATATAAGTGTTCAGGCCAATTTTTCTTTCAAAACACCAAAGGTAGTTTGACATTGAGTTATCCATTTAAATTTTGCATCTTTTGAAATCAAAGTAAATATTGGAGATGCAACTTTAGTAAAATGAGCAATAAATATGTGATAATCACTGACATGACCATGAAAATTGCCAACAACTTTCTAATATTTAGGTGTAGGAATATTCTTAATTACCTCAATCTTGGCTTGATCCACTTTAATACTTACCATATAGATGTGATGCCCTAGGACAATACTCTCTGTCAATAGCATGGAAAATTAGATTCTTGGCATCTTTCCAAAACATTTAAAATATTGTTAATAACTTCTTCAAAGGTATTTTAAAAAATAAAATGTCATCCATGTAAATTTCAATGCAATAATAATGAATCAAATATGAGAAAATGCCAAGAATAGTTCTTTGAAAGGAAGTAGGGGCATTGAAGATCCCAAAGGGTAGTAAATGATAAGCATAAGTTCCCAAAGGCATGTAAAATTAGTCTTATCATGATCCTCGATGACTATCTGAATCTTATTGTAACAACTAACCCCATCAAGGAAAGAAAATAATATTTTACTTGCTAGGGTTTTAAGGGCCAGATCAATGAAGGGAAGAGGATATATGTCCTTGAGTGTGGCTTTTTTCAACTCTCTATAATCCACACAAATTCACAACTTACCTCCCGTTTTGGAGACAATTATAGATGTCTGAAAAATTAATAGATAAAGTTCACGTTCAGTAGTTTCCCTAACTTATTTTTAACTATTTATCGTAATGAAGGTTTCATTTTATGTTGCAGTTGTTGAATTAGATTGGAACCCTCCTTGATATATATATATATATATATATATGAGGAGTGCAAACACCAATATGAATTTCCTTCATATGTGTATATTCTCAAGCAAATGCATTGTTGTTTTTCATAGCAAGTTAATCAATTCATTCCCTTGGAGGGTTCCTAAGGTATAATTAATATTCGTTTTTTACGTGGGATAATATTTATTGGAATCTTAGAGACTTGGATAACTTTCGACTTGTAGATTCTCCTGTAGAGTAAACAAAATAACACATAATCTAATTTCAAAGACAAAGCAACTACTAAGCAATTTTCCTATAAAAGTCGATTATAATAAGTCTAAGAGACTAGTTCAGGTGAGTATAGATGATACATGATATTCTTGATTAGATTCTCCTTAATTTCATTTCTAAAGGCATGTGCTTGGTTAATAGTAAGAAACTAATGTGTTTTCTCATCATTACTATTATCACTTTCTATGTACACTAAAAGGAAAACACTTTTTAGCAGAGGTTTTGGTAAAATCTCTAATAAAAAAATCACGTTTATCTATTTATAGCGAAGGCGAGAAGCCAAAGGTTTTTGCGGATGTCTTTCCTCTGATGTGCTTATGATTGCGCCGAGAGGCACTCTACAGCCCAGTATGGGGGAGATCTTGTAATGTTACGTAACGTTATGTAACGTTACATAACGTTATGTCGGTTATAAATAATATTGTCAATTATGAGGGAGATGTTGTAAGTTATGGTAATCAATTTATTGGGTTTGTAGGCTAACTAAAAAGTAATAAATAATTTTTTTAATTATTGCCCAAAATAAAACCCTTTACAACAATATATAAATTAAGTTAGACACAAAAATAAAAAAGCTCCTTCTCGGAGGATCCAAACATCATAGAAATATTAAACCAGGCAAATCACTATATAATGAAATGCTACAATCAGCAAACAAAATCTAACATAAAACACGGGAAATTCCACAACTAATACAATCATACAAGCATATTTTACAGGAAACACGTGAAAATCCACACAAATGGAGGTTGCGAAAGCCTCATATTGATTCAAAAAGACATCAAAACTCAGAGGCTACCCGACCGATCTTAACAACCGGATTTCACATAGGAAACGAAAAAATTTAGAAAATTGAAACCGCTTAAAAGAATGAAACCTGTAAGAAGCTGCATTCGTTACCTACATACCGTACTTCATTTTCTAACACTTTTGATTTATTTAGGGTAAACTATGGAAGTTCTGTCACAACCCATATAGATTTCAGTCCAGCGCTGTTTTATTTGAAGAAATTTATCAATCTCTACAATGAACAAATTTTCCCACCTACGACAAACTAAAATATATCGAGTTTTGTTTCTGGACATCCTCAGCTGACAAAATCGCATACCAAAATTTCCTCAAATCCCTAGCAATGACCTCGAATTGGTCCGGTCCGGTCCACTCCACGGAGAAACTCCAAACGCAAGCTCTAGTATGCAGGATTGTGATGTTGGATCCTAATATTCATTTTTTAAGTTTGTCCTATCATTGTTTAAGTTTTATACGACAAAGATCAAATACAATGGAAGGCTATTTGACAATCTAATATAAATTTATTCTCAATAAGAGAAATCCCATCTTTTATGAAACGTCTACATTTCATAATTTTTGATATAATTTTTTCAAAATAATGATATAATTTTTTAATAATTATGTAAAAAAATTCTTAAAATTTTTAGAGTACCATCATCTTAACCATGTAAATATAGTAGCATAGTCAAAATAACATAAACTATATAAGGTTTTCACATATAGGTTGAAATTACTAGTTCTATCAAAACAAACTCTTATGTGCATATGTATATATATGGACATTTATATTATAGAATTTTGAGGTGGACTATCATTTATGCCTTTTCTTCTCTCCACCAGAGTGAGACAAATGCATTATCTCATTCAAAATTCATAATTAACAATTTCAAAAAAATAAAAAATAAAATCTTAATATAAATTTATTCTCAATAAGAAAAATCCCATCTTTTATGAAACGTCTACATTTCACTGTTACAAGTGGGGTATTATATATATTTGTGTGCTTTTATTGATTAAAAGTAAAGTTAATGTTACTTTAACTTTTTACCATTTTAATTTGAGTGGGTCTACAATTACCATTGAGCTATAATGTTAATTTTCCACCAAGCAATTTCGTAGGGGTTAAATTTATGAAGAATTGAGCTTTAACTCCACATTAAAAGTAAAGTTAATGTTACTTTAACTTCCTTGAGTGTAATACCTGAGAAGAGGTTTGCAACTCGGGAGATTTGATCCCTCTCGACGCTTGATAGAGCCTAGGATTTGGATCTACGCTGGTATATAACTACATTGGTGCGCTTCATTATTTATGAACACACTGGATAGTTCAAATGGCCTACCAATTTAAATTTTGATTTAAAAAAATTAAAATTAAACAACCAAAGCTCCTAATAGACATAAGCACCTGTGCATTTACAAACAAAGCACCTAAAAGATTATAATTTTTTCCCCAAAAATATAAAAATATTTCGGAATTTTACAATGCACTTTTCTAAATTAATACACGTGTGTTTTATTTTACAAATACACGCCAATGTGTTTTAGCAAAATGCACTGGATATTAGTGAAATGATTAAAATTTAGAATATAATCTATACATTATTGAAATAATGTAACTTTGAAGAATATTCTACTTGTACTTCACATTATTATTATTCCTCCTTCGGGAGATGTTACTGATGTAAAATGTCATGTAAAAGTCATGAGGTAAACCCTCGGTTGTAAGTCGGGTCAATAGCACCCAAAAAGAAGAATATAATTATTATTGTGAAGTTTACCTAGGTAGGTCGGCCCTATCAGTTAGATATGTCTACCCAGGTACATAAAATGTCAGTTGGGAAACTAGTAAAAATAGGGAGGTGCCCTCAATCATTTGTACACACTCACTCACAATTGTATTGCGCAAGAGAGAGAAAGCAGGACGAACAAAGAAGGAGGAGGACTAGTGTCTTTGGCATTTTGGCTCTTATGCTTGGGGTTTGGTCTCTCACTTGATGAGACCTTGGTCTTTGGTCATTGCATACTGGTAATCTATATTGAGGAAATTTTTGTTGGGTTTTTCCCTTTAGGGTTTTCCCAGGATAAATTGTTGTGTACCTTGTAATTGTGTTTCTTTTGGTGATCCTCTTTATGTTGTTATTGTGAAAAATGTATTAAATGCTAATCAAGTTAGAACTTAAGCTATGGAAGCATAGAAAACTTAACATGGTATCAGAGCTAGCCTGAAAAGAACATCTTTCATGAGGTAAATCTCTCTTCTTTCTCCAGACAAGAAAATTTTGGTTTTCTACTAAAGTGGAATTTGTTAGTGCGAGTGACATACGGAAGTGCGCCCCTCCTAGGCGCATCTTTTGGCACCAAGATAGAATTTTTTCAGTGGTAAAATCCTCCAGAAAGTCAAGCCCTAGTTTGGCTTGGAACCATAAAACCAGAAACTGCAATCCAGGATCTTGCAAGTCCGGTTTCAAGGGTTAGAATTTGGATTCTTCAAAAACTTATTGTACCATCATACTCGCCTCAGTCAAGCGCATCTTTTGGTGAGTACAGTTTTCATTTCTAAGAAATTTTTATTTTTTGTCATTTTTCTGATCTCCGATTTAAGATGTCTCCAAGCACTAAGCTTGATGACAAGTTGGAAGGCATAGAAAACTTTTGTGCTTGGAAATACATAATATGACCCACTCTAGAAGAGAATGATCTTGCAAATTTTATCAAGGAAGTTGTGTCAGAGCGCAAAGAAGATGAAGCAAATGAAAAGTACAAGACATGAGTAGAGCCAAGAGGACCATAGTTGATTCTATCAAGGATCACTTGATTTCCCAAGTATTCTCTAAGGATACACCTAAGGAAATGTTTGATTGCCTATCAAGAATGTATGAAGAAGAACCCCCCAAGAAGTTAGCAAAGGAAGAAGTTGAATAATATATTTTATTCTCTGCTCTCTCCGGGTCTGTGACACCTAGAAGTGACACATGGTTGATTGATAATGGTGCTTCAAAGCACATGACAGGTCAGAAGAAGACTCTCTCCAGTTTTGAGAAAAGGGACTCTCCTCATAAAGTTTCACTAGGAGATGACTATCAATATCCCATCAAGGGTATAGGAGAAGCCACATACAAGCTTGATTCAAGAACCCCAACAAAGATGAAGGATGTACTATATGTGCCTAGCTTTAAGAAGAACTTACTTTCTATTTCATCCCTAGATAAGAAAGGATTTTTGATTACCTTTATAGATGGTGAAGTTCTTGTGTGGCCTAGAGGTAAATCTCTAGAAGATGCATCTGTCATTGGGTCAGAAGAAGGTGTCATGTATAAACTAAAAGGTCACTCAAAAGCGGCCTTGATTCATGATACTACAAGTCCATGTGAACTATGGCATAGAAGGCTTGCTCACATAAACTACAAATCCCTGCCACATGTGAGCAAGGTAGTCACAGGTCTACCAGACCTAAAGTCTATTGGTCGTGAAGGAATATGTAAAGGATGTGCGAAAGGAAAGAACATAAAGAATCCATTTCCGAAGGGGGACACCAAGTCAAAAGGAATATTGGAACTTATACACTCAGATGTGTGTGGTCCTATGCCCTCAACATCTTTAAGAGGGTGTGTATATTATGTAACTTTTATTGATGATTACTCTCGTAAGACTTGGGTTAACTTTTTGAAATCAAAAGATCAAGTGTTTGGAAAGTTCAAGGAATTCAAATCCTCGGTAGAAAATATTTCAAAAAGAAAGATCAAGACACTCGGGTCATATAATGGAGAAGAATATACTTCAAATGAATTTGGAAACTTCTGAAAGGATGTCGAGATAAAGAGTGAACTTACTACTTCCTATAATCCACAACATAATGGTGTTGCTGAAAGGAAGAACCGAACCATTATGGAAGCAGTGAAGACTATGATCCATGATCAAGATATTCCTATGCACTTATGGGCTGAAGCAGGAAGAACAGCAGTATATGTCCAAAACAGAATATCCCATAGTGTAGTTGGGTTCAAAACCCCTGAAGAAATGTTCACGAGCAAGAAACCAGAGGTAAGTCACCTTAAGCTATTTAGTTGTCCAGTGTTTGTTCATGTTCCAGAAGAGAAAAGAACCAAGTTGGATCCTTCCGGAAAGAAAGGAATATTTGTTGGATACTATGAGGTCTCCAAGGCCTTCAGAATCTATATACTAGGTTACCATCATATGGAAATTAGCAGAGATGTAACCTTTCATGAAGATATAGCTCTCAAGAAATCGAGAAAGTGCCAACTTGAAGAAACATATGAAGAAGTTGTAGCGCCTAGAGTTATAGAACTGATGAAGGAAGTTGCACCTTCTCCTGATGATGAGATTCTGGAAGAACATGATATGTTGGAGCCCTAAGAACCTCCCCACATAAATATCTCCCACAAGAGAAAGTCAGCTTGGGTTTGTGAGATTATTCAAGAAGCCAAAAGGTATGGTGCTCCAGAAGCCTCCACAAGACATAGCAAGAAGCCAAAGCCATTTCCTAGTCATGTGGCTTTGATGTGTGATCTTGTAGACAATGAACTTACTTGTTTGAAGCAGTGGTTCAAAAGAGAGAATGGGCAAAAGCCATGACGGAAGAATATCGATCCATAATTAAGAATGATGTGTGGGAAGTAATTCCCAAACCATAAGGTAAAAGTGTGGTATCTTCCAAATGGATCTACAAGATATAACATACAGCCGATGGAAGTATCGAGAAATACAAAGCCAAATTTACAGCCCGAGGATTCTCTCAAAAGGAAGGAATTGATCATGAAGAGACATTTGCTCCTGTAGCAAGGTACACTTCTATCAGAACCATCGTGGTACTAGTAGCCAAGACATAATGGAAGTTACACTAGATGGATGTGAAAACAACCTTCCTAAATGGTGTTATTGAAGAAGAAGTGTACATAGAAAAGCTACAAGGTTTTCAAGTCGAAGAAAGAAGGACACATGTCTATAAACTGAAGAAGGCTCTATACGAATTGAAGCAAGCTCCAAGAGCTTGGTATGGAAGAATCGATAGTTTTCTAACGAGCTTGGGATTTACCAAAAGTAAGGTCGATCATAACGTTTACTTCAAGGTTATGGATGATGAACCTGTCGTATTGTTATTGTATGTGGATTATTTATTCCTGACAGGTAATTAGAAGCAAATCTCATAGTGCAAGAAGAAGCTCGCTGCAGAATTCGAGATGAAATACCTTGGCTTGATGCATTATTTTCTAGGTCTTGAAGTATGGTAGAGCCTAGAAGGAATCTTCCTTAGCTAAGGGAAGTATGTAGTGGAAATCTTGAAAAGGTTTGACATGTTGGAATGTAAATCCATGGCCACACCCATGGATACACACTTGAAGTTGCTAGTTGATGCTTCATCGGAATTAGTGGATGTGACATTATACAAACAGATCATCAGTTCATTGATGTATCTGACGAATACCCGACCATATATATGATTTGTTGTGAACACCTTGATTCAGTATCTGGTTGAGCCCAAAGTTGTACACCTGATAGTTGCAAAGCATGTGATGAGGTACCTGAAAGGTACGGTAGACTATGGTCTCAGTTATACTGGAGATCATGACTTCAGACTATATGGTTATACAAATTCATATTGGGCATGAAGTGTCTCAGATAGAAAGAGCACTTCAGGAGGATGTTTTAGTCTGGGGTCAGACATGATATCATGGCTAAGCAGGAAGCAGTCCAGTGTTTCTCTCATCACTACAAACGCGGAATATATTGCAGCTAGTTCCGCTAGTTGTGAATCCATATGGCTTCGAAAGTTGTTATCAGATCTATTCAATCCGGAGATGGATGCTACCATGATTCTATGTGATAACCAAAGTTGCATGAAGATGACAGAGAACCTCGTGTTCCATGATAAGATGAAGAACATAGAAATCTGGTACTTCTACATTTGTGACATGGTGCAGAAATGAGCTATAAAGCTCCAATATGTGAGCGCAGATAAGCAGGTTGCAAATGTTTTGACTAAGCCTCTGTCTCGTGTGAAGTTTGAACACTTCTAAGATAAGCTTGGTGTTGTCCGTATGGACTTCCCTCGAAAGAGGGAGTAGTATTGTAGATACTACAGTATCATGATCACAGCAAATAGCTCAGTTGGGATTGATCATCCTTAGACTTGACCCCGTAATTCTGAATGGAAGGATCGTCTTAAATGTTGATCATGTTAGACTTGACCCGTAATTCCAAAAGGAAGGATTGTCTAAAGATGTTAATGGACTTGATCCCATAATTATGAAAGGAAGGATCGTCCAAGATGTAGATGATGGAATTAATCATCATTAGACTTGATCTCGTAATTCTGAAAGGAAGGATCATCCAAGATGTAGATGATGGGATTAATCATCCTTAGACTTGATCCCGTAATTCCGAAAGGAAGTATCGTCTTAAATGTTGATTTGGATGGACTCGATCCCATAATTTCGAAAGGAAGGATCGTCCAAGATGTTAGAAGTTATCACCCTTAGACTTGATCCCGTAATTCCAAAAGGAATGATTATCTTAAATGTTGATGTGGATGGACTTGATCCCATAATTCTGAAAGGAAGGATCACCCGAGATGTTAGGACTAATCATCCTTAGATTTGATCTTGTAATTCCAAAAAGAATGATAGTCTTAAATGTTGATGTGGATGGACTTGATCCCGTAATTTCGAAAGGAAGGATCATCCAAGATGTTGGGACTAATCATCCTTAAACTCGATCCTATAATTCCGAAAGGAAGGATCGTCTTAAATATGTGAGTGGACTCGATCCCGTAATTCTGAAAGGAAGGATCGTCCAGGATGTTAGTGGTGGACTTGATCCCAGAATTCCAAAAGGAAAAATCGTCCAAGATGTTGGTAGTGGACTTGATCTCGTAATTCTGAAAGGAAGGATCATCCAGGATGTTAGTGGTGGACTTGATCTTGCAATTCCGAAAGGAAGGATCGTCCTATGTATGTATGTTTTAGTTGTGATCAGTATTAGTAGCTCTGCAAAGACTTGATCCCGTAATTTCGAAAGGAATGATCATCTGAGTACCACAAATGTGTTGTCCATGATCCCGTAATTCTGAAAGGAAGGATCATGTTGGTTGTTGTTACAACTACCATAGATTATATTACTCCATCCTTGCGTTGTTGATGATGTTGTTGTTATGCATGTCACATGTTGTTGTTATTCCAACTTTATGTTGATGAGTCAGCCTCATGTTGTCGTTGTTGTTGTTATTCCAGCTTTATGTTAATGAGCCAGCCTCATGTTGTCGTTGTTGTTGTTATTCCATCATTATGTTGATGAGCCAGCCTCGTGTTGTCGATGCTAGTGATGTATCAATTTTTATGCAAATGATGATTCATTTCCATCCTACATATGACGATGATTTAGGAGATGATGACAATGCTCCTGCTCCATGCTGCAGATGATGCTCCAGCTCCATGCTACAAATGATGATGTTCCAGCTCCATGTTGCTAACGATGTTCCGGCTCCATGTTGCTAACGATGTTCCAGTCCCATGATGCAGATGATGATGCCCCAGTTCCATGCTGCAGATGATGATACTTCAGCTCTATACTGAATATGTTGATACTTCAGCTCTGTACTGAAGATGATGATGATGATGTTCCAACAGTTATATGTTGATGATGCTCTAGCTCCATGATGCAGATGATGATGCCCTAGTTCCATGTTGCAGATGATGGTGCTCCAGCTCCATGTTGTAGATGATGATGTTGTTCAAAACTTTCGTTGATCTATAGATGTACCGGACAATGTTCCAAAAGATGATGTTGATGATACCTCCTCTCTAGTTTCGATGATGTTGTGTAGATCCACACTAGTTGTTGTTGTTGTCAGTAGAATACCCTTCTTGTTAAGGGGAGGTGTTGAAATAATGTAACTTCGAAGAATATTCTACTTGTACTTCACATTATTATTATTCCTCCTTCGGGAGATGTTACTGATGTAAAAGGTCATGTAAAATTCATGAGTTAAACCCTCAATTGTAAGTCGGGTCAATAGCACCCAAAAAAGAAGAATATAATTATTGTGAAGTTTACCTAGGTAGGTTGGCCCTGTCAGTTAGATAGGTCGGCCCAGTTAGGTAAAATGTCAGTTGGGAAACTAGTATAAATAGGGAGGCACCCTCCCTCATTTGTACACACTCACTCACACTTGTATTAAGCAAGAGAGAGAAAGCAGGAGGGATAGAGAAGGAGGAGGACTAGTGTCTTTGGTGTTTTGGCTCTTATGCTTGGAGTTTGGTCTCTCACTTGATGAGACATTGGCCTTTGTTCATTGCATACTGGTAATCTATATTGAGGAAGTTTTTGTTGGGTTTTTCCCTTTAGGGTTTTCCTAGGATAAATTGTTGTGTACCTTGTGATTGTGTTTCTTTCAGTGATCCTCTTTATGTTGTTATTGTGAAAATGTATTAAATGTTAATCAAGTTAGGACATAAGCTATTGTAGCATATAAAACTTAACATACATTATTCGGTGCACTTTGTAACTATAAACGCACCAAAACATTTTAAAACAACACATCAAAGCTTATAGTTTTAGCCAAAAAATAAAAAAAAAATTTAAAAACAAATTTCAAAGTGTGGTATTTTTGTTGATTGTACAACATCGGGACTCATTCTCTGGACTTGTGAGTAAACATCAAGTCTGACTTGTGAGTCATATCAAGTCCTATGTATCCTCATATGATTGAGGTGGTGATGTTGTATTGTAAAGCTTGTGAGTAATATTAAGATGAGTCTTGTGAATCATATCAAGACTAGACTTGTGAGTAATATCAAGTCAAGTATTCCCATAGAAGGCACCTTATGGGAATGGATCTCCAATTGTGGAGATGATCTTGTGTTGTATTAATATTGAAGTATTGTGTTGTATCAAGATTGTGGACCTCCATTTGTTGAGATGGTTACTATGTGATATATTGCTAGTCATGGTCACTGAGTGCTATAAGGCTCCTTTAGGCCGTAGCTACCCCTAGAGTGAATCACTTTAGCATATGACTATATGGATCGAGGTAATATATATGATTATCAGTATGTATGGAATAATTCTTCTAAGTATGATAAGATAAGATAGATAAATAACACATGTGGACCATGCATTAATTATTTAATGATAATGAAATAAAGCAAAGAGAAAGAGAATTTGAATTGCCCATGCAAATGTCTAAGTGAACTCTCATTATTTAATGATAATGAGATAAAGCAAAGAGAAAGAGAATTTGAATTGCCCATGCAAATGTCTAAGTGAACTCTCATTATTTAATGATAATGAGATAAAGCAAAGAGAAAGAGAATTTAAATTGCCCATGCAAATGTCTAAGTGAACTCAAGTTATAAAGATTCAGTAAAATATGAATGCCTCAATCAATGCCTTAGTCAAAGCATCAGTTGAACTATTAATGAATGTAATCAGTTAAATAAAGAAGAGCTTAATGTTCATCAATTTGCATGCATCAGTTAACTAAAGAGATCCATGCAAAAGTTAATAATAGAAATTGTGCATGGATGGCACTAAGAGTAAAGCATTGATGAGACTTAAGTTAGCCTGTAACTAAATGATCACCGTTTAGTTAAAGAGTGAGTTCAGTTCAAGTTAGTTAACATTCAGTTCAAGTAAGTTAACATTTAGTTCACTGAACAGTTAACATTCGGTTCAAGTCAATTCACTTTCAGTTGAAGACAATGAGCATTCAGTTAAAGCTAATTGAGGAAAGGAAGAGTGTTAATGTTTGCATGGAGGGAGTTCTAGTTAGTTCCTCCTTGTGAATGCACTATGTGGTGCTCTCAGTATGTTTATTGAGCCTCCTATGCGCTACTTCTACATGCTAGGGTTTTTGGCTTGTTATTAATATGCTAGGCATATGGCAAGTTCAACACAATTGCATACAATTGTTTTTGCAGGGTTACATTGGATATCTCCTCTACTGTTGTGGTGATATCTTGTATTGGGAAATCTGCTTATGTGTTGTAAACCATTCTCTGCAAATCTATCTATCATACTCAAATAATTGTTGGGTTTTTCATCCTTCGTGCTTGGAGGGTTTTCTCAGTATATATCTTGTCTCTCATGGTTGATTGATTCATATGGCTTATTTATGGAGTTGATTTATATGGCTGATGTATTTGTGAGATTTACATGTGGCTAATTTATTTATGAGATTCATATGTGGCTGATATAAAGATTCATATGTGGCTGATTTATGAAATTCATAAGTGTTGAAATTGTTTGATAAAAGTTTTAAAGTTCAAGCATCTTCGATTTTTCTCAAACATCAACATGGTATCATAGATAAGGGCGTGAAGGAGCTTAATTTTGTGCAGCAAACTAAATCCTATGTAGATCTTGAAAAGTTCACCAAAAGATTGCGGCCATGACATTGATCTCCGTTCAACCGGAAGACCATCTCGAGGGCACTTCCAACTTCAACGCATGGAAAGCAATGGCAATAGAGGAAATTTCAACTCAAAATGGGCCTTTTAACTTTTATTCAAATTCCATATCATCATGTGTTAGCCAATGAAATTGCTTTAAATTTGAAATAACGTATAGGTTTTAAACATTTTTTTAATATAAATTTGGGGATAGGTATCATTAAAAAAACTACTTTTTTTGTTTGTATTTTTGACATATCTCCCTGTGTTTTTACTCAAATTTCGATCGGGAGAGCTCGTTGGATGCGGAATTAAATTCCGCATCCAATGAGTACCCACTCGACATACTTTTGACGGACCCCACTACCCCAAAAACAAGAAATACCTGAAAAAACGGAATGATGATGAAACTCCGAGCCATGCTTGTTTACACTTATGAGATATCGTCGATTTAGCCATGCGCCATAAGTTGGACGGAGGGGGATACATGGCCCTTTCTATTAAGCATAAGATGAAGCCTGTAAGCTGTAGTGTAAGAGAACTACTGGTTGTTTCCGTGCAGGTGGCTGGAGGCAGGTGCAACCCACATTCTCCTATTATGAGCTCGCATGGATACGTTGAACTTTGACTCGCACCTTTCTCTACGTTGAACCTTAGAAGCAGTTCTATATAGCCCCTAAACGTGTTAATATGATACCCGCATACCTACGTTGAATTTGTCATGTTCCAGTCTCTGCAGTAAGTCACCTTGCGGAAATGGGGCTTGCTTTTCGTCGTACTTGTATCCCAGATCATGTCATCATCATTCCGTTTTTTCAGGTATTTCTTGTTTTTGGGGTAGTGGGGTCCATCAAAAGTATGCCGAATGGGTACTCGTTGGATGCGGAATTTAATTCCGCATCCAACGAGCTCTCCCGATCGAAATTTGAGTAAAAACACAGGGAGATATGTCAAAAATACAAACAAAAAAGTAGTTTTTTTCTTTTTTTTCCTCCAAAATTAATAAATATTATTTTATTATTTTAACTATTATTTTATTAGTTCATTTTAGGAGGCCCATTTTGAGTTGAAATTTCCTCTAATGTATTGGACATATTGGAGGATAGCTACGTATCCAAAATGATTGAGGTGCCTTTATCCAATGCAGGGCTAATCCAAGAGCAAGTCAATATGCACCATTCCCGTCACTTTCCAAGGGACAAATTTCATGGAGCATTTTTTATTAATCCATGAGGAATCATCCAAAACCATTGAAAACCCACTTCCCAAAAGGATTTAAGGTTGAAAAACCACTTACCAAAAGGATTTAAGGTTTTTTTCATAACCATATCTTGATCCTAGTCTTGTATGTGGACGACTTATTCCTTACTGGAGAGGAACGGTTGATAGCTCAGTGTAAGAGTGAGCTCACCTCTGAATTTGAAATGAAGGATCTTGGTTTGATGCACTATTTTCTTGGCTTGGAGGTCTGGCAAAAGCCAGGCGAGATCTTCTGAACTCAAGGGAAGTATGCAGTTGACATCTTACAGAGATTTGGGACGCAGGACTGCAAGTCCATAAGCGTGCCCATGACAACGAACTTGAAGAAGTTGTGTAACTCAACCACCAGTTCACAGGATGTGGACTCTACTTTGTATCGACAGCTCATCGGATCCTTGATGTATCTCGTACACACGAGACCAGATATTTGTTACACAATAAATGCACTGAGTCAGTTCATGTTTGATCCGAAGCATGTACATCGGGTAGCTGCTAAACATGTACTCAGATATGTGTGTGGTACTATCACTTATGGGCTCAGATATACTTCCAATAGTGGAGTAATGTTAGTTCGATACGCTGACTTCGATTGGGTCGACAGTGCAGTATACCAGAAAAGTACTGCAGGTTACTGTTTCAGTATGGGATCAGCAATGATCTCTTGGTCTAGCAGGAAGCAGGGTTCCATAGCTCAGAGTACAGCTGAAGCTGAGTATATTGTTGCCAGTGATGCCTGCAAAGAAGCAGTTTGGATTAGGAAACTTCTCTCTGACATGTTCGGTGGAAAGCTTGACTCAACGATTATCCATTGTGATAATCAAAGTTGCATTAAGCTTTTGTAAAATCCGGTGTTTCACAATAGATCGAAACACATTGAAATGAAGTACTATTTCATCAGAGACTTAGTACAGAGAGACACTCTGAAGTTGCAATACATCTGTACAGATGAACAAATTGCAGATATTTTGACCAAGCCTCTGACAACCACAAAGTTTGTGTGCTTTCGTGACAAGCTTGGCATGGCAGAGAATACCTCTCTCGCTGAGAGGGAGTGTTGATTTTTCCTAAGCAGAATCGAGAGCCATTCTCTTGGAGAATGGAGGCACCTAGTCAATTACCAAGATATTGAACCAGTCAAGGACTAGGGGACTCGACCTAGAGCTTAGTGGCCATTCTTTGAATGGAGGCACCTGGTCAGTTAGCAGGAACTTGAACCAGTTTAGTACTGGGGGATTCATCCTATGTTGATGTAATTGTAACTTCAGAATGTATTCACTTGTATATCTTATGTATTGTTCCCCGATGTTTATTACGGGATGTGTTTGTAATGTAATTGAGTCATGCCATGCCCCGATGTTCCGATTGGGAATTTCTATAATGTAAACAAGTCATGTCAAGTCATTGTGGGTAACCCTCCTATTGATCAAGGGTTAAAGTCCCCGTAGTTCCGGGGCCCTAGGGTTATTAGACTCTCCTAGTGAAGTCGGCCCTAGTGAGTTATTGTCAAGTCGGGAATTAGTATAAATAGAGAGTGAGCCTCTCTATTTATCACACACTCACTCGCACTCAGTTGTAGCGCATCGCTGAGGGAGAAGAAGTTGTTGGGGCTAGAAAGAAAGAGACTACTGCTGTCGAGAGACCATCTTACTGTTTTGGGGTTTTACTTTTGGTGTTGATTCTATCTCTGAGAAAGTTACGGGGTTTTCTCCATTTATGGTTTCCCCAAGGAAAAACGTTGTGTTCATTGTCTCTTGTGTTTGATTGTTGTACTTGTTATTCTCTCAGTTAAAGATCCTAACATAATGTTAGCTTGAATGATAAAATTTTAACATGGTATCAGAGCTAACCTGAGAAGAAGACACTGTGCAGCTGCGGAAACTAGGGCTTCCTACTTTTTGGATCTCTCTCCACAGATTTTCAGCAAAAGAAGGTTGGACTGACTCTCCTCCCTAGGGCGCATCTTTCTATCGAAGCAGAATCTGATTTTGAGCATTTTTAGTTTTTGACTCGACATTACTGTCAGAAATTAGGGCTTTCCACAGAAGTGGAATTTTTGAGTGAGCCCAAGCCTGGATTGATCTCCTTCTCAAAATCGAAGTTCAGAGATCAAGATCAACGCATTTGGTTGGACAGAACTCCAGGAAAGTCAAACCCTAATCTGCTCCTAAACCAGCACTGCAAAAATTCAGCTTCAGATCCAGTTCTAACATCTTGACCTGGTAAGAACTAAATCTTTTGTATTTCCATTTGAGGTTCTCAGTTAAGATGTCTCACCATACCAAGCTTGATGAAAAGCTTGAGGGAGCTGATAACTTCCGAGCTTGGAAGTATAGGATCTCACTGGTCCTAGAAGAAAATGAGTTGGACTCCTACATCAATGAGGAGGTTCCAGTTCCAGAGGAAGATGAGGCTAAGGCCTTACACAAAAAGAAGTTGGTTATGGCTAAGAGAATTATTGTTGATTCAATCAAGGATCACCTCATACCACAGGTGTCCTCCCTAAAGACACCTAAAGCTATGTTTGATTCCCTAACGAAACTGTTTGAAGGAAAGAACATAAACCGGAAGATGACTTTGAGGAACCAGTTGAAGAATGTGAAAATTCATAATGCGGAGACTATACAGTCTTACTTCACAAGGGTCTCCCAAATCAAAGAACAACTTGAAGCAGTGGATGAAGAAGTAGAGAATGCAAAGATTGTAATGACCACCTTAAATGGTCTCCCTAAGACATGGGACTCTTTCATTCAAGGGATATGTGCCAGAAAGAAGTTAGTCAAGTTCAGCAGACTATGGGAAGAATGCTCACAAGAAGAAGCTCGGATAGCAGCTCGAGAAGAAAAGATGGGAAGTGAAGATCAAGCTCTCACAGTTCAATCCAAGAAAAACAGAAGGGACCATCATCATCGTTCTAAAGGTAAGCACTCTTCCTCCAAGAAAACTCAACTCAGATGTTATACTTGTGATGAAATGGGACAATATGCCAAAGATTGTCCTAGAAACAAAAGAAACTCTCACAAGAAGAAAAACAACAAGAGAAGACATCATGCTCATGCTGCAGAAGATGATGAACCTTCCACAAAGAGAAACAAGCAAGAAAGTGATGATTCTTCAAGTGATGAAGAGTATGTTTTGATTTCCGCTCTCACGGAAAACATCACACATGGAAGCAATGATTGGCTTATAGATAGTAGGGCTTCCAAACATATGACAGGATTCAAAGAATCATTTGTAAGACTATCAGAACATGAATCACCCCACAAGGTGAAACTCGGAGATGACTACCAGTATCCAATAAAAGGTAGTGGGGAATCCTCCTATAAGCTAGACTCTGGAAAGTCTATGAAGATTAAGGATGTATTGTTTGTACCGAGACTTAAGAAGAACCTCCTCTCCATATCTGCATTAGATGCAAAAGGCATGAGGGTTGCATTTGTAGATGGCCAAGTCCTCATGTGGCCAAAGGGAAAGACTTTGGATGATGCAGTAGTGATTGGGGAAAAAGCGAGAGGCCTATACAAATTGAAGGGCCATTCAGAACAAGCTTTGGTCCATGACACAATAGAGCCAAATGAACTTTCACATAGAAGGCTTGCACATGTGCACTACAAAGCACTACCACTTGCAAGCAAAGTTGTTGAAGGTCTTCCAGAAATTCAGGCAAAACATGATGGAGTCTGCAAAGGATGTGCAAAAGGAAAGAACACAAAGAAGACATTTCCAAGTAACGAGAGCAAGGCAAAAGGAATCTTGGAAATCATTCACTCCGATGTATGTGGTCCAATGTCATCAAGTTCATTAAGCGGGTATGTATACTATGTTTTTTTTATTGATGTTTTTTCTAGGAAGATGTGGATTTACTTCATGAAGAACAAAGATGAAGTATTCCGCAAGTTCAAGGAATTCAAATCCTTGATTGAGAACCACACTGAAAAGAAGATCAAGACTTTTTTATCAGATAATGGCGGAGAATTCACATCAAATGAATTCAAAGAGTTATACAAAGATTCAAGGATTAAGAGGGAGTTAACCACTCCATATAATCCACAACATAATGGAGTTGCAGAAAGGAAGAATAAAACGATCATGGAAGCTGCAAGGGCTATGCTTCATGATCAAGATCTTCCCATGCATCTATGGGCAGAAGCTGCCAGAACAACGGTGTATGTACAGAACCATACTCCACATAGAGTACTCGAAAACAAGACACCTGAAAAAGTCTTTTCCGACAAGAAACCAGAAGTCAGCCATCTCAGAATATTCGGATGTCCAGTGTACATACACTTTCCAAAAGAACAAAGTTAGATCCTTCAGGAAAGAAGGGTATATTTGAGGGATACTCTGAAAGCTCAAAGGCTTACAGAATATACTTCCCAGGATTCAAGAAGATAGACATCAGCAGAGATGTAACATTTGACGAAGACTCAACTTACAACAAATCCAGAAAGAGGGCTGCTGAAGAACTTGAAGAAACAGAAGCACCCAGAATTCATGACACGACCATGAACGAAGAAAGTCAAGTAGAAGATCAAAAATTAGAAGAATCTCAAGAACATGTAGATCCACCTCAAGAGAAGAATCCTCATAAGAGGAAACCTGCTTGGGTACAAAAAGTTATCCAAGGTGTAGAAAGATATGGGGCTCCAAAAGATAATCACAAAGAAAGAAAGAGGACCAGGTCCTGCTCAAGGTATGTAGCCTTATTATGTGATTTCATCGATAAAGAACCTTCCAACTATGAAGAAGCGACAGAAAGGAAAGAATGGAAGGATGCTATGATCGAAGAGTGTCGATCGATCATGAAAAATGATGTTTGGAATGTTGTCCCAAGACCAAAAGGGAAGTCTGTTGTAACTTCCAAATGGATCTACAAGATCAAGCATGCTGCAGACGGCAGCATAGAAAAATATAAAGCAAGATTTGTGGCTCGTGGCTTCTCCCAGAAAGAAGGAATAGATTATGAAGAAACTTTTGCACCTGTAGCCAGATACACTTCCATCATATCAGTACTTGCTCTGGTTGTAGTGATGAAATGGAAGATACACCAAATGGATGTCAAGACTGCTTTCTTGAATGGTGTAGTGGAAGAGGAAGTATATGTGGAGCAACCACTCGATTTTGAGACACATGACAGGAAGTCTCATGTGTGTAGATTGAAGAAAGCCCTATACAATTTGAAACAGGCACCCAAGACATGGTACAACAGAATTAACAGGTTTCTATCCAGTTTGGGCTTTACCAAGAGTAAAGCAGATTCCAACCTTTACTACAAGGTTGAAGATGGCAACCTAGTGATGCTCCTACTATATGTAGATGATATGTTTGTAACAGGTATGGATGGGTTGATTGCTGATACGAAGAGGAAGCTTGCTGTCGAGTTCGAAATGAAGGACTTGGGTATGATGCATTATTTTCTAGGCATGGAGGTGTGGCAGAATGCAGATGGAATTTCCCTAGGGCAAGGGAAATATACGGTAGAGATCCTACAGAGATTCGAGATGATGGACTGCAAGGCCATGACCACACCTATGGCATCAAACTTGAAGCTATTGAGTGATGCTTCATCAGAAGCGGTTGATGCTACGATGTATCGTCAGATGATTGGGTCCTTGATGTACCTGACGAACACGAGACCAGATATTTGCTTTGTTGTGAACACCTTGAGCCAATTCTTGACAGATCCGAGACATGTTCACTTGATTGCTGCAAAGCATATTCTGAGGTACCTGAAGGGTACAGTTGATTATGGGCTCAAGTATGAGGTGAATCAGAAGATTAACCTGGGGGTTATGTTGATTCAGATTGGGCAGGCAGTGCCATCGATAGGAAGAGCACTTCAGGGTGTTGCTTCAGTATGGGATCAAGTGTGATCTATTGGTTTAGCAGGAAGCAATCCTGTGTAGCACTGAGTACAGTTGAAGCAGAGTATGTCACAGCTTGTTCAGCTAGTTGTGAAGCAGTATGGCTGACGAAGCTACTGTCTGATTTATTTGATCTCCAGTTAGATGCTACTTGTATATACTGCGACAACCAAAGTCGTGTGAAGTTGACGAAGAACCCGGTGTTCCATGACAAGTCGAAGCATATCGAGATCAAGTATCACTATATCAGGGATATGGTGCAAAGAGGAGCAATGAAGCTCCAATATGTTGCGACGGACGAACAGATAGCTGATGTGTTGACGAAGCCATCGGCCAGAGTGAAGTTTGAGTACTTCATGGAGAAGCTTGGTGTTCTCCAGATCGAGGTTCCCTCCAAGGGGAAGTGATAAGTCCGTGAGCCATTCTGACATGGTGAGAGGATTAGGTTCCTTCCATGGTCAGATATAAGGGCTGAGCCATGCTGTCATGGTGAGAGGATTGGTCCCTTCCATGTCAGATATGAGTGATGAGCCATTCTGATATGACTGTAGGATTGGTTCCTACATGATCAGATATAAGGGTTATTGCCATTCTCTGAATGGAGGTACCTGGTCAGTTACCAGGAATACTCAGTCTAGGACTAAGGGCCATTCTGATATGACTGTGGGATGTAGTCTCACATGATCAGATGTAAGTGCAGGGCCATTATGATGTGATTGAGGGATATGTTCCCACTTGATCAGATATAAGGGATGTTACCATTCTCTGAATGGAGGCACCTAGTCAGTTACCAGGAACCCTCAGTCTAGGACTGAGAGCCTTTCTGACGAGTCAAGGTCAGATGTAAGGGTTGTGCCATTCTGACATGGTGAGAGGATTAAGTTCCTTCCATGGTCAGATGTAAGAGCTGGGCCATTCTGACATGGTGATAGGATTAAGTTCCCTCCATGATCATATGTGAGGGCTGGGCCATTCTGACATGATGGTGGATGTGTTCCTCTCATGGTCAGATGTTAGTGTTGGGCGTGCCTTTCTGACGAGTCAAGGTCAAATGTAAGTGCTGGGCTGGCCATTCTGACTTAGGGTCAGATATAAGCACTGAAGAAGACCTACATGGAGGCTAGGCCTACAACTAGCATGAAAAAGGGTTGGCTCTGTAGAATTTCCTGTGACAAGAAGAATCATGAGATAGCACCAATGATGTTGACCCAGTGATGATTCAGATCCAGTGGTGATGATCCAGATCGAGTAATGATCCAGATCCAGTGATGATGATCCAGATCGAGTGATGATCCAGATCCATTGATGATGATCAAGCAGTGATGATCCAGATCCAGTGATGTTGATCCACTAGAGATGATCCAGATCGAGTGATGATCTAGATCCAGTGATGATGATCTAGATCCAGATGAAGAAGACTTGAAGATGAAGATGACCTGAAGATGAAGATGACTTGAAGATGACGAGAACTCGATGATGATCCAAATGATACAGAGAAGAAGACTTGTGTTGATAAATTGTGTCGAGAGAATACCTTCCTAGTTAAAAGGGAGTGTTGATGTAATTGTAACTTCGGAATGTATTCACTTGTATATCTTACGTATTGTTCCCCAATGTTTATTCCAGGATGCGTTTGTAATGTAATTGAGTCATGTTATGCCCCACTGTTCCGATCGGGAGTTTCTATAATGTAAACAAGTCATGTCAAGTCATTGTGGGTAACCCTCCTATTGATCAAGGGTTAAAGTCCCCGCAGTTCAAGGGCCCTAGGGTTATTAGACTCTCCTAGTGAAGTCGGCCCTAATGAGTTATTGTCAAGTCGGGAATTAGTATAAATAGAGAGTGAGCCTCTCTATTTATCACACACTCACTCACACTCAGTTGTAGCGCATAGCTGAGGGAGAAGAAGTTGATGGGGCTAGAAAGAAAGAGACTATTGCTGTCAGGAGATCATTACTGTTTTGGGGTTTTACTTTTGGTGTTGGTTCTATCTCTGAGGAAGTTGTGGGGTTTTCTCCATTTATGGTTTCCCCAAGGAAAAACATTGTGTTCATTGTCTCTTGTGTTTGATTGATGTACTTGTTATTCTCTCAGTTAAAGATCCTAACATAATGCTAGCTTGAATGATAAAATTCTAACATCCTAGAGCTGAGGGGACATTCTTTGAATGGAGGCACTTGGTCAATTACCATGAATTTGAACCAGTCTAGGACTGGGGGACTCAGCCTAGGGCTGAGGGCCATTCTCTGGGAGAATGGAAGCACTTGGCTAGTTACCAAGTATTTGGCATTGAGTCAATTGATGCATCCTAGGGCTGAGGCACCTAGTCAATTACCAGGTTATCACTATAAGCCCTAGACCGAGTCTGGGCATGTGATGCACTCTTATCCTTGATCTATGGGCTATGTGACCTTCTTCAGGGATTAGCTACCCTTGGTTAAGACACCTAGTACCCAATCTTGGTGGCACAAGGAGTTCAAGTTAAAAGCATTAGTAATTCTCCCTATTTATGATGATGTACTTTGAGTGGGCATGAAGGACCCTTACGACCACTTGCCCTAAGCCTTGGTCCATGGGGAAGACCAAGAGGCTAAAGTCAAAGTACAAGAAGACTTATTGTACCACAAGAAGTCAAAGTAAAAATACAAGAAGGTCCCTAGTACCACTAAAAGTTAAAGTCAAAAGGGTAAACATGAAAAAGAATAAAACCCTATTTTTATATTCCTATTTGTAAGGGACCACTTCAAGTGCTTGAAAGGCTATAAATAAAGTTCAATTGCAAATCATTTTTACACATCATATCTTCATCTTGGCTGCTCATTACAGACTGAAATTTTTCGTTCGTTTTTCTCAAGTGTGTGGTGATCCTTGTTTTTATGCCCTAGCATGGTGATTTGGCTAGCTAGGACATCATCCTAGGGCACATTCTCTTCCCCATCTGGAGTACTATCATTGTAGCTCACCCTACACGTAGCAGCAACAAACCCTAGGAGTCACACTTGGTCACGGGCAGCTACATCCTCTTCACGGGCATCTCCAACCTCTCCTCGGGCAGCAAAAACAGGTCACTTCTCTCTTCAGGAAGCCACAGCAGTAGCTCGGGTAGGAGGGAAAACTGACGAGCAGCCACAGCAGTAGCTCGGGCAACAAGGAAGACAGACGATCAGCCCTAACTCTTCACGGGCAACCCTTAAAGAAGCTCAGACATCCATATATCAGGTCTGGGCAGTCTAGGGCAACTGGGCAGACACACAGGTAGCCCTAACTCTTCACGGACAGCCCTATAAGAAGCTCAGGCAGCAGTATATCAGCCTCGAGCAGTAGCATAAGAGGTCCGAGCAGCCTCAGGCAACAGAATAACAGGCTCAAGCAGCCCAGATCTGGTTCAGGCAGCATCCGGGAAACTACAGGAAACTTCGGGCAGTCCTCTGTGAGTTTTGGGAAACCCTTAGTTGGTCCAGGCAACAGTAGGAAAAGCTTGGGCAGCTTGGGTAGCAGGAAGAAAAACTCTAGGCAACACACTAGGTCTGCAATTTTTGAGCATCAAAAAAAAATTTCCCTGACAGCTTGTTTTTCATCCTCCACTTGGCAGTTGTTGTTCAAGCCTGCTAGGGTTTGATGTTGTTGGTCAAGCCTGCTAGGGTTTGACAAACTGTGAAAAACATTCATCTTAGAATTCTGAGATCGTATTACAAACTCAGTCATCTCATTTTTAAGGGATGAATTACTAATGCTTTTTGGGTCTTTGTTCTTTAAAGGTTTCCCCATGAAAACATCTGGAGCTCACTGTGTTGATGCTTGTTTATCTACTGCACTTGTTTGATTTTTATCTATCTTACAGTCTGCAAAATTAAAAAATAAATGCACATGTTAAAGTTCAACAACTAGGGTGAGGAGAATCTTGGTAGATTCTATAAAAGACCATTTGGTTCCTCAAATCTCTCAAAAGAAGACTGCCAGAAAGATGTTTGGAGCCTTAAGGAAGCTATTTGAAAATAGCAATATCAATCATGTCCTTGCTTTGAGAAATCAACTATCAAATCTCAAGATGTCAAGGTTAGAATTAGTCACTTCCTACTTCATGAGGATCTCAAAGCTAAGAGATCAACTAAGCACCACTGGAGATCCACTTGATGATAGAGAACTTGTTATGAACACTCTTAATGGTCTCCCTCCATCTTGGGAACCATTCATTTAGAGTCTCAGTGGGCAACCCAAGTTGCCCAAGTTTGATCGTATATGGGCAGTTTGCATGCAAGGAGAGACAAGACTTGCAACGAGAGGCAGAATACATGGTACTCAACACAAAGAAAGTCAAACCCTTACATCTCATGTCAAGAAAGGAAAAGGTAAGGGAAGAAAGTTTTTCAGAATAAAAGAAGAAGAAGGATCTTTCACACATTAAGTGCTTCAGATGCCAGAAATATGGACATTATGCCAATCAGTGTCATGGTTCAAATAAAAGGAAGCATGAAGCCTCCACTGTAGATGTCGATGAAGACGCTTCTTACAAGAAGCCAGGGAATGATGATCGCAAGGAGTTCTTCTTTTAGTATTCCCCATGTTGAGGTGATGATATGAAGATCCAAACTGTGATGGACTCCCAGCAAGAAGATGAAGATCAAGAGGACTCTCGCAAGGAGGCAATGGGAGCCCACACACAAGTATTTGGATTTATTGGTCTTGTTGATTAGATTTGGTTATCTGGAACACATTTTCATAACAAGTTATATGCAGATCTTTATTCCTAGAATTAGGAAGGTTGTAGAGCATGTGATATAGTTCTTTTATTGATGCACAATAGGCTCATGTAGTATTTGTTATGTGTATGATTGTTTAAATAGCCTATAATAGTGCACAACATTCCATGAACCCATCTACGATGATATATCCTTCTAACATGCTTAGAGTAGTGCACACTCTTGATAGTATGTTCTAATGGAGATAGCAGGCATCCAGATAGCTACCATATATGTGTTGTGTTGAAGCATTGGCCAAGATGCTAACATAATTGTGTGAACTATTACCATTACAATGAATTGATTATGCAATGTCGCTAACCATCTGACGGGATTTGTCTTATAGGGAAAAGACCATATGATATGGCCTACAAGAAAAGGATGATGAGACTTGTTTTTAAGGACAAGTGTTGGACATATGGATCTCGTTGAGAGCGGTAGAGGGAAGCGACTGGGAGCATGGCTCTCGGCCCAGATTACAGATCAGGAAGAAGGATGACTTCCAGACGAAGCAGTTAAATGGAAGTCATGATTGTTCAGTAATAACAACAGGAAGATGAGGACCTAATACATCCAGTTATGACCCACAGACACAAAAAGAGATTGGTGATTGGGAGCAAAAGGCTCCAATAGGATGTCAATCTCTCTACTACATATGTTAGTTTCTTCGATGATTATGGGAAACAGTTGGTTTCCACTTGGAGTCGTGATAAATGGATTAGAGTATGAAGGACGAGATTTACTCAATTGATTTCTGAGGAGATACTTGATGAAATATTCCTAAGTTGAGGAAGAAGACAGTTGAGATCCTGAGCAGATCTAGCATGATGACTAACAAATACTTACTCTCTACTCCAAAGAGGGAGCAGGATGCTCAGCTACAGAGGGAGCAAGATGCTCAAATGCAGAGGAAGTAAGGCACTCCAACATAGAGGGAGATCTCCCAAACACCCTGTGATGGGGTGGGGAGACTAGTCTCTTGATACTCTCCCATACAGGTGCATGAATTCAATCATGTGATTTGTTATTATTTCATTTATTTCCATTTCATGTCTTGAATAGGGTAGGACAGAAATGTCTGCCCCAGTATATTTGATGCCTATGTTAACTGATATGTGTGCAAGACTATAGGTTCTTAGTAGATTCTACAAGAGCACATTAGAACCTGTATGATACAGGATGGGACCGTACTTTTCTCCCGGACACCATGTGATGGAGTGGGGAGGCTGGACCTTGATGAGTAGTGTTGATGCATCGAGCAAGTGTTCCCACAATATTAGCAATGTGATTTGGCTAGGGATGAATGGCTCAAGGTGGGACAATGCCTTCTCCCAGTCATCCTGAGATGGGATGGGGAGATTGGTCCCTAGTTGCACACACTATCCTCCTAGAGGTTGAGCATCGGGCATTCCTTCTGTATTGGCCTTTGTGACTTGGGCTCTAGAAGTGAATGATCCAAGGTAGGTCAGTGACTTCTCCCAATCATCTTGAGATGGGATGGAAAGATTGGTCCCTAGTTGCTCACTCATCAACTCATGACTTAGAATGGGGCAATGCCTTATCCGAGCCACTCTGTGATGGAATGGGGAGATTAGTCCCATGATTGACTCCCTTGGTAAGAGGGAAGGTTGATGCTACTCCCTGACACTCTGTGATGGAGTGGGGAGATATGAGTTCTGTGTGAACACCTCGTCTTGTGTGGACCGATATGAGTTCTGTATGAACACCTTGTCCTATGTGGATTGTGGTTATGTGTGGACCGATATGAGTTCTGTGTGGACTCTTGAGTTCTATGTAAACACCTTGTCCTGCGTGACTGTGGTTCTGTGTGGACCAATATGAGTTGTATTGGAGTCTCTAGGTTGGTGCCCAATAGCCCTTGTGGCTAGGAATGACTCATCACTAAGTTGGGGCCCAACAACCCTTGTGGTTGGGAGGTTTATAGGTTGCATCCCATGTGGTCATCATGAGGTTGTAGCCCATGATGTGGTGATGACTCACTAATGGTTGTAGCCCTAGTGAGCTCTTTGGGTTGTGCTTAGGCACGTCGAGCGTATGCATGTTCCTAGACGAACTAGGTTGAGCTAAGGCATGTTGATTTGGAGCATGTTCCCCGATGGAATGGGTTGAGTTGACGCACGAGTGACTTCTGGATGGACTGGGCAAAGTTGTAGAGCTAGTGCGTGTTCTCCGATGGAATGGATAGAACTAACGCTCAAAGATTGATTTGTTGACACTTCTTGACGGACTGAGATTGTCTTGGAAGACCTTCCTTATGATATAGAGATGTTCGAGATAGCCATGATGTACAGATGTGTTCTAGTATGATAATACTGATGATGCCTCCCTGGCTAAGAGGGAGTGTTGGTGTAGTAGTTGCGTGAGGCATCCTCACACAAATCAGCCCAAGAAATCATAATAATAAAATACATTTCATTGTTGCATAAGACAAGTCGGCCCTAGTTAAGTAGAAAAGTTGACCCAATTAGAAAATTAAAAGGGCAGCACCATAAAGTGTAAATATAAGGGCACCTCCACTCAATTTTAATACACAACAAGAAGCAAGTTCGCTCAGCTAAAGAGATGTTCACTACTGCAGCTAGGAGAAGTCTGTTTTGGGGTTCTCCACTTTTGGAGAAGTTTCAATTATATCTTTCTTGGGGTTTACGCTACTACTGTTTGGATGTACATCAATCTCTATTGGAAGGTGTGAGCTCGAGGGAGACAATAGTGTTGCATCGTCTATGGTTGGGAGGTGATAGATTATCACTATGGGTAAACGAGCTCCACGTTTATTGTTGATTTTGTGCTTTGTCATTCTTTTCGTGATCCTGGCTGTACTGCTGTGATATCTAACAAAGAGAATCGAAGGGATTGTAAACCCCGTTGTCACTAAACATAGCACCAAACAAGAAGCCCTAGTTTTTGGTGGACAAGAGGAAGTGAGTGATTGCAACTCATCTCTTAAATATTTGGGTCAAGCCAAGACCACCAAAATAACCTTTGACAAAGTAAGAGGGACCAAAGAAAAAGCCATTTTGATTGAAGAAAAGGCAACAAAAAAAAGACTCGACAGCAACCCATTCCTCCATCATGCTTGTAGCAGCTCGAATGAAGGCAGCCAAGGGATGTTTGAGCATCCAAAACTACACCCACACTTGACGGACCAAGCAAACAAACCACCAAGCACAAGCACAAAAGAAAGAGGTATGGCAAGGGAACTTAGTTTGTTTCGTTGTAAGAAGAGAGGCCACAATCTTAATGATTGTTGACACTCTAGTTTACGTTCCTTTTATGGTATGAGAGGACAAAAGTGACTACCTGCTAGAAAAAGCAAGCCGTCAGCAAGAAGAAGAACATGAAAAAGAAAGGAATGCCAACCAGCCCATGCAGACACAGAAATGTTTGTCAACAATGCAAGTTGACTGGACATTGGGAAGCCAAGCATTGGAGGCTTCATCTGAAACTTCACCCCAAGAACCACACAGCCAAGGGAAAAGTTTGGACAGCCAAGGTTAAGGGTAAGGAAGAGTTGCTTGCACCTACAGCCCAAGGCACGTCAATTGCTCAAGGAAGGCTGCTACAAAATATATGTCTTCAATCCTGGATGGAATTTCCGCAAGGCTGCCAGGAATAGATAGTGTGCTGGAGAAGAAAACGGCATGTTGGTCCTTCAAGTTGAAGCTTTTGGGGACCAAAAACTTGTGAATGGGGAGGTGTGATCCAAAATAACCCTCTCCCTAACTTTGTAAAAAATCCTTGCAAAGTTTGAAGTCAACAATCAACTTGAATACTAAAGGCCAAAAGCCACAAGAAGGTGTTTCATGGTTGGCATTCCAAGGCAGTATTATTATAAATAATGCTTGCTTGATGCAAAGACAGCCTAAGGGAGATAGAAGAGAAACGGAAGCTTGGGAAGAAGAAGAGCAATCATAAAAAGTATGACTTGGAGTGAAGCAACCTGCTCAAAGATCAGACAATAAAGGGGAATCTGACCCTGTCCACAAAGAGCAAAGATTGTCTCTGAACCAAAGCAATCTGAAAATGTTGCCAGTGAGTAAGAATACACGAAATATATGTTGAGACTGTTAGAGTGTATAGCTCACCCTTTGTAACTATTCCTGAGCATATCAGAGCCCATCTTTGTTGGTTTTCCCATTTTAGGACAAATTCTACTGTTGATGTGGCAATTGCTTGTGTGATTGAGTACCCTGCTCTGTGGTATTTTTTTATGTTCTGGTTTAAACTTTAATTAACAGGCTGAGCACTTTAATCATTAATTAGTTGAATCGCTGGTTGGGTTCCCTTGGTGATTAGAATGCTGTGCAAGAGCATGCTACAACATTCCCATGCTTGTGAATTCATGGGATAACAATTCCTTTAATTTCCGCAGCTCGATTTACCACCCACAGCACTATTACCAAATTGTTTGATCACTGGCAAGATAAGTAAATGCAATGGCCTCATATCCAAGTCGTGCTGACTCCCACAGAACTGAATCAATCGGTTGTGTGGTTGGGTTGAATCACAGCACCTTGTGGCTCCCACTTGACCCACAGTTGAATTCTACCTTTTGCTCTGTTCGCTGGTATTAAACCTTGTCCAGTGCTGCCCAAACTGTTTTAATAAAATAGCTGTGTAAACATCATTCCCACACCCCATTTGACCTCTGGTTTATTATGTGAAAGCCAAAAGAACATCAAAACACATTGCTTGGGATTATTTGCCACAGCCCAAAACTTAATTTGCTTGTTCGCTGGTATAAAGCATGGGTTTGTGTGCTGTGTGGATCAATAACCACAGTCCAATCTGTGTTGAACGTTCTGTTTAAACTTTAGACCCTATGTGAACACCTCTCACGGCATTACAAAGCATGGTGACTACCTACAGCCAGCTCTTTGGTCTATTAGAGCCTAAAACGCCAATGCACAGTGCAGCCGTACTTTCCCAGGCTGGGCATTTGATTACCAGCTACAGCTATATGTGAATGGGATTTCAATTAAACATGATGTATGTTGATAATGCCTCATGGAATATGTTGATAATGCCCTTTGGATATGGTGTTTGATAACCAGAACGGAGCTTGTTTCACCCTGTTACTAACTACTTGTATTAAAGGTTGGGCAGCCATATGATAGTTTCAGCGCTGGACTGGAATATTGTAAACAGTGGAGTTTATTTTATTCTTGGCAATTAGGCCATATTACACTTGAAAAGTTGAATCTGTTACTGGAATTAGTTTTGGCTTTCCATAGCAAGCAAACTGAGCAGAGAAAACAGATATGCACAAGTCCATCACCTTCATCGTAATGAATTCACATTGAAGGAGGCATGATTTTAGCCTATTCGTGAATTGCAGAGACATTTTATTTCTGCAGTAAGCGTCTGTGTGGGTGAGACAGACGGACCATAGGCCTACCATTTACGGATCAATAGTTTTGAAAAGAACCAAATAAATTTCTCGCATCTATTCCGTTTTGTGATTGTATCAAATTTTGTATTGCACACATCAGTAACAAATAACAAATTGATGGAGGCGTGCATGGTACATATCCTAAGTAGGAATGTACAAAATTCATACATAACTTGTTATGCAAGAGAGATGTACAAGCAAATGTTGAAAAACTCAACTAGGTAAAGGACTCGTCAAGGTGTAAGAGTTCAACTCATGATCTGCAAAACTCGACAACAAAAATTGTTCAAAGTGATTGTTTTTATTTTCCTTTCGGTGGCATTTATATTTGACATTGGCAAGCTTTTGCATCTGCTTGCGAGTTGACCTCCCAGGCAACAAATAACATGAGATTAACTCTCAAGTCAAACTCTGACTTGCAAGTACTCACGGGTCAAACTTACTCCCATCAAATTGGACATGCCAGCAGAGGGTCGGACTTAGGGAAAACTTAGCACAGCAACAGGACCAAGCAAAATTTGATTTGGGAATACTCAAACAACTAAACAATTTTTCAACTATGGTAAAACCTACAATCCAGTCTCTTCAAACACATGTTGCAAGGTGTTATTTCAGTCAATTCATAGGATTTAAAGTTCTCAAATAGGTGAAGGCCATTGCTCAAATGCTAAAGTCCCTCCCTATTGATTTTGAATTTGAGATGGTGAGACCTGGTGTTAAAATTTACATGCAGCACTTATCAAGTGCCTACACTTGGAGGATGTACACCAGCCACCCAGACCCCTATATCCAGCCCTAGCAGTCCCAATGCCATAAGGAATTCTCCGAATCACATCAATTCACTTCTCTAGATAACCACTTGCTGGCACCTCCTGAAACAAAGCACAAAGAGTCTAATTTCCGCATCGCTTGAGATAAAGTAGGCCTTACACATATCAATGGAAAATCCCTGCTAGAATTCTCTGCTGGAATATTTGGTTTGTATCCAAAGTACTTTTTCTTTCTTCCATGTCAACCTAGCATGCAGTTACACTTTTAATAGGAAAACAGTGAACACTCTTGTAATCAAACTTTAATTGAATTTCAAACGTTTTTGCATTTAAGTATTTGATGTCTGCATTTATAACTGCAATCCATCAAGCCCGTCTTTCTTATGTCAATAAGACCAACAGTTTTTCTAAATATCAAGCACATCCAAAGTCCCTGGTCAAGACAAGATACATGTGTCTCAAATAGATAGCAATGATGAAACCAAACTCCCAATAGAAACACATGCTAGACTGGTCATGACCTCAAATTGTAAGGTAAATTTTAAAAATCATGCGTGAATAAGTATTTGCAATGTAAATACAAAATACCTAGTGGGGTCCAATCAAGCAATAACTCGGGTTAGGTAAAGTCCATGTTCACAACCTTTACCTCTGCTTATCATGGTTCTTATGCAGTCAGTGCTGGCTTGTACCAGCCATGATGGATTTCTACAGTTTTCTTTCTTCTTGCAAGTCTAGACTTTCTATGCCCTCCTGTGTTTCTATGTAAGGTGCCAACTTTTACTGCTTTATCAATAGCTGAATATGCTTCTGCTATCAGCTTCTCAATTGCTATTAGGTCCTCAGGACTGGGTGAAGTAGCTTTTTTTAGTTTACCAAGAGCTTCAAAGACCTGAAAATAAAACATGATATCCTGAATCAAACAGCTTTATATATCTTAACATTTGCAAAGAAGACTGAAATGTTCCCACATATGCAACTAAGCAATACTATATCGTTTGAATATGGCAGGATTAGACAATTGAATTTTGGCATGTCTGTCCTAGGCCTTGGCTAAATTAACAATGGAGGTAAATGCACTAAAGGAAAGAATCATACAGTAAGAGCAGAATATCAACAGTTTTTATCAAAAGCTTGGCGATAAACGTGATGAAATATTGCACTTTCCATTCAATTATAAATAGATCGAAATGTTAATTATAATGGTGAATTAATGATTCTATACCATGCAATTTTATGCATTCAAATTTCCCTCTACAATATAGGAGTAATTTAATAAGTGGACTAACTCAACTTTTTTAGTGAGTTCATTTTTATCTGGTGAGATAAAGTTCTGCCTTGATCCACTATTTTTCTGAAATCTCAACAATCTGGGTCTTCCCAAAATGGACGAAAGTCAGCTGAACTGTAGTCTAGCGGTAAACATGTGGGAGTTTACCATCATTGGCCCAGGTTCGATTCTTAGCCAGAAAATAGGGAATCCTCATACTGACATGCCCAGGAGTGCAGTTTCATTAACTTTGACCTGATTCCAGTAAATACGAAGAGATTCCAGTAGTGGGTTGGGGGGAAATGAGTCCCCAACTCTGGCCAAAAAATAAGGTGTTATGGATAACAACAAAAGAATGGCCAAAACCCCTGTTATGCCACAATTTGTGGGACATCCCTTTTTCCAAACAAATTTTTGCTTCTGAGCAAGATGCAAACCAGAGTATCGACGCCTATCTTTGCTGCTCTTGGGCCTTCCCCTTAGAAGGATGGGATGTATGAATGTGATGATCAGTGATAAGCCAATGTCTACTGCTATGCCATGCCATGATGATGAATTTACTTATGATGACATGCTGCTATTGCTTTAGTTCATGAATTGACTGTCTGATGAGTATAGCTAGTAGTATCACACTTTCAAGTTGACGAGGGTAGTAGATCCTAACATTTTGTGTGGATGCTATGCCACTCCGACATTATTTAGTGGAAGCTCGCTGAACTCCCTCAACTAGCATCTCTTCCAAATCAATGAGCTCCCCCTGTAATAAAAGAAAAGGGCTACAACCGACTAGAGGGTGCATCTCTGTAACAGTTTGGTGAAACACATGGCTTTTACTTACTGACATATATAGCCTTGGAGTATTTTTTTTTTCCTTTTACAACAAGTCAACCAACTCATCTTTTGACCAATAATATCACTTGTTTAACCTTGGTTTTCCCATCTTGTCCGCACCATTGAAGAAACTAATTCTTACAAGTAATCAGATGTTATCATGGGATCTGGCTAGCAAGTAAATCGTACATCTCAAAAACTTGTTTGAAGACACTTGTAGTGAAGGTATATAATCATGTATACATGACTAGCTATATGATGACTCCACTTGACAATTAAATTGCATCTTCTAAAAATTGGTCCATGTGGAAACCCTTTATTGTTGGCCTATCGGTGACAAATATGATCCTAGTACATCTTGTTCAGTGCTACAAAGAATTCATCGGGCCTTCTTCAAAGTTTCAAAGTTTGCAAAACCAATGTATCAATCTCTTTGGGTGTTAAAAGGTGGTGAATCCATATATTCAGTTCTAGAGAATATTATGAGGATGTAAAAGCATATTTGGATAGCCATTTGGCCACTTATCTAGGTGTATGAATTCAGATTGGTCATTACTGCCTCCAATCAATCATTTCCAAAAAGGTGGTCAGCTTCTCCCTAGAGACTACAGTGTTGATTTTCATGGATGTGCATAGGAAAGAATGACTCAGTGTTTTGAAGATCTGAGGGTAGATCTAGGCCCCTGTTTGGCCCTTCTACAGCCTCCAATTTTTGCATGTTAGAACGCTCTTCCAGATTAGTTTATTCCATAGGGACTTATTTCGAGTGTCGGCAAGTAGCCTAAAAACTTCATGAACATGCATGGGAAAGATTTAGCCATCAACTTGACAACGACTTGGTTGATTTGGGCACCCAATCGGCCCAACTACACAACTCATCAATTTTCTTGACGGGCATTGTCCATCTAGGCCCTTTTTAGGCATAGAGGGTGTTTGCAGGCTTATCTCATAGAGGGTGTTGCAGGCTTATCTCAGGCTATTTCAAGTTGATGACGGATTAATCGATGGCACACCTAAGGTTTTCATTTAAAAAAGCCTAAGCTTGTGTCTAACTATTCATTAAGAGGCAAAAAGTGTACTTTATGTTCTAATTCTTAGTTTGAGAGGCACCTTTTGATTTATTGAGATAAATTAGACTAAAAAACCTGAGTCGATTTGCCTAAGTTGACTAGTTGCACACATGTTGAGGCAAATTTGGATGAGTTGGCACTTTGGCACCCATGTGAAAGTGTATTAAAGGCATCTAAAGCAAGTCTAAAAGAAAGATTAATTCCTAGCCCTTGATGACATGGAAGACTTGGTTTCTTGCATGGAGGCTTGTACTTGACTTGAGGATGCCTGAGTTGAGAAGTGATCATGTAGGTATTGTGGACTCGAAGGTACACATGGTTTATGAGGCAGAAATGGAGCTTTGGAGACCTTTAGAGGAGGAGTGATGGACCTTTCTTGAGGAGCGTTCAGCCTTGGAGCCTTGCTTGTTAGATGTGCATGCCTTAGAGCTTGACATGTGTCACCTAGAGTTGGAGTGCTCCACTTGTGGGCCTATCTTGTGTAGAGTTAGGTTGCTTTTAGTGGACTATGTCCACTTTGTATTGTTGGCCTCTCTCACCTTTCATAGAAATAAAGGGAGGAAAGAGTCTTTCCATCGCTTCATTGTTGTTCACTCGTGTAATCACATACTTGTGTTAAAGATGTGAGAGCTAGGGAAAAATTATAAATTGTGCTCTTCTTCATTTGTATTTGCTCTCTTGGTATGTAGCGCTAGGGCTCCTAGAGGAATTCGAAGGGAAGACTAAAGTTAGGTTTTTTTCCTTAAGGAGACAAAGAAGACTAGGGTTTGGGATAAACCCTAGAAGAGCAAATGAAGCATTTGATCTTGTAGCTCTTGTGAAAGAAGAAGAATAGGGTTTTGTGGCATTTGAAACCATGGTGCGACTTGGTGTGCTTTTTGTGGAGAAGAGAAAGGAAGGTGATCTTGTACACTTGTGAGATGCAAGAGCAGGTGCCAAGGAAGACTTGTAAATGTGTATGCTAGCTTGTTGATGATCCTTAATGGAGTAACCAGCTTTGGCTAGGAGTGATTGTTAGCTAGGCTTTTCTTATGGTTTCCTTAGCTAGAATTTAGAAAGCTTCACTTGTACCAGCTTGTGATAAGTTGATGATATGTACACGTACTTCATCTTGTTGAGAAATGTAGCTTGGACAAGAACTTCTTGCACAAGTTTCATTGTGAACGTGCAAGAAGTGGTTCAAGACATTTCATAAAATGACCACGTAGGAAAAGTGGGTAATATTTCTATTTTGTAGTTCACTTAGAAAAATTGAAATCTTATGTTTTGCAATTGAGTCTAATAAATTGTATTTCATACATTAATGACTTAGACTAGATTTAATCTAGGTCACCAAGACGAGATTAGGGTTTTGGCAAAGCATAAAAGACAGACAAGATAGAGAATTTGAACAACAGAGCAGATTCAGCAAACAGGAAAGGAACCAGAGTTCAGAAGGAGGACAAAGGGGCAGAGATCATACAGCAGTCATACAAAGCCATACAAAGGTCCTACAAGTCTTACAAGCCGTACTACTATAGCAGCTATTTTCCTCTTTTCTGAGCAAGACGTACATCTCTTCAGCAGGCCATATTGATCTGTTTGAGGGTGATTTGACCGACTGTACAGTAGTTGATTTTAGCAAACTGTGGAGGTTACTTCTAAGCTTTGATCACTGAATGGCAAGTTGATTTGAAGGAGAAATTATGTGTGTATTTCGTTTATGGATCTGCTATTTACTTTTCCAGCTATTGTGTGATTGATGCTATGTTCAGAAATTAATTTATGAAGTCAAATAAATTTTGTATTTGATTTGTTTGATTGAGAACATAAGGACAGCAGTCATCTAGGGTTGAAAACTTTAACACGTCTTACATACATTCACACACACACACAAAGTATTTATGATGTTCAGATATTGTGTACTTGCAGATTTGAATTTCAACTTATGTTATCTTCTTGATTGGATAGATTATAGCACTTTTTCATGCTGATTTGACATAACCAAGAGCTCAATCAGTTAAGTGATTTAACACATATCGAGAAGATAAGAGAGCAGAATTACTGCTGTTATAATCTGTTGCAATAAGACATTTCAAACCTGTTGTAGGCTAGAAAAATATGCCCCAAGGGCTGTAGCTTTGGATAGATTCCACTAATTGTTCATACTGATTTGACATAACATAGAGCTGAACTGGTTAAAATATTTTACACATATCTAGAAGATAAGAAGGCAGATTTACTGTTGTTATAATATGCTGTAATAAGACGTTTCAGATCTGTTATATGCTTGGAAAGTGTGCTCTAAGGGCTTTAGTTTTGTGGTGTTAAAGTACACTTGAATGATATTTATCTTCTTTGGCTGTCTAGTGAATTGGGAGAGATGTGAAGTACTTGAATGATATTTATCTAATTTGGCTGTCTAGTGAATTGGGAGAGATGTGAAGTATTTTCTACTGTAGACTAATATTTCAGAATCAGCCATACAGCTGAAAGTTTACAGGAATAAATATGAAAAAACCTCAAGGTTGAGGTGAAATTTCTGAATTTGCATTAAGTTCAGATTCTCGAAATTTCTACATGGTATCAGAGCATTTCAGAAATTGCTACAATGCCTTCCCGCTGAAGTCTTGTGCTTTTATTGCTCTCATGCAACTCAATGACTATGCTAGCAAGGGTTTCAACTATTATAGTCTAAATCTGCATTTTCCCTAGATCTAGCAAGGGTATTGTGTCCTTTAATTGTTGGATACGGTGCAAGAGCCAATGATATGCCCACTGTCAACTTATCATATCATTGCCCTGGCTCAAAGGTAACCTTTGAGTAGGAATGCCTATGGTTAGGTGGTGAATCAGTCCTCTGGTAATCATTTTCAAATTTCAAAATTTGTATCAATTTAAAGATAAGTATTTGTCAATGGGGCTGTGATTCAACAGGGAAAATAGTGGCATGTCAGGCCATCCACCAAGGTTCAATTCCCCCACAAACACAAATATGCAGGTGTAGTCAATTGCAAGCCCTAGATGATTTTGCAAAAGAGTAACCCCTTGTCACAGCACTTAGACGAACAGAAGTGCTTATGTTCTCAACAGTTAACCCCTCAAGGGAAATTTCTCCTGTGTAAGCGAGCCGCTTGTGATGCCCAACCTCTTCGAGCGAGTTGGAATGCTCCTATTGAGAATAAAGGAAAGATAAGTATCATTTTTTAATCTGTGATATTCTCTTTCATTTTTAAAGGAATGAATTATAATGTTGCATTCAGCATTTAAATGCTATCTTGCATGAATTAAATGGTCCTTTGTTTGCTTGTTTTAGCATGCATTTCACAGAAAACAAGATGATTGTATATTTGGCTACAATCTTCTTCTAAGTTGTTTCACAAGACCATTGTGTTAAATTTTCTAAACCTCAGATCTAGACAAACAAACTCCTAGTGATTTTCCTTGCTCATATTACATTTCAGCTCACTGATTTATTTATAGTGTCGGGATTAATTAGCAGAATTTTTCTTAACAGAAGCAATAACAATGGAAAACAAATCTTCTTAGTAAAATAACAACCACAGAATTTCTGCCCTTCAAACCAGCTTTTCGTTCACAAAATTTCCAAGCTTACAAGGGCTCCCTTACTAGGAAAATGGCCCTAAGAATATACAACAGCAAACCTGGCAAAATGCCCTCCTCCAGCCTGTAAAATTGTTCAACAAACCCTGCTACCTGTTGTTGTGTCATACGGCCTGTACAGCGTTGTTGTATGGCCCATATGAACGCATCTCTCTACAGATTTGTTGATACAAACACACCCTATGCATTGCATGCCCGCAGCTTTGTCTACACAGCCACGATCTGTGAACAATTCGCCTGTGTCTCTGTCTGTACAACTCCTGCAAATCGGTACGGCTTCCGTACGAACGGTGATTTGCTTGGACCTATGCCTAACTGGAATGGTCCACCTGGAAGATTCATCTTCCTGCTGCAATCTCTCTCTTGGACAAATCTAGAAAGCAGAAAGTCCCTCTCTCCAACTCAATGCTTGAGTTTCACTCTCTTATGATTGCGTCTTCTCCTCTCACATTGGTTGTCTTATACTATTGGGATGAACCAAAACCCTAACCCCGATGGCTGAGATTAGATCACATGAAATCAATGATTGAGATTCATTTAATTAACTTAAATCACTAATGCCAAAAACTTAGGCATTTCTCCAAATAATTCCCAATTAATCTAAAAAAAACATTCACTTAAATAACTGACTTTAATAAAGTAAATTTCCTAGGTTCCTGAGAGGTATTAATGACGATTTTCATAAGTAAGACACAATCTCGTGAAAATACATATCTAAGCTACAAACCTCAACACTCCCTCTTAGCGAGGAAGGTATTCTCCACCACTCCTAGCTTATCTATGAAGAAGACAAACTTGCCTTTCACCAATGGTTGGGTGAGAATGCCTGCAACCTGCTCATATGTGGAAATATACTAGAGCTTGACTGCTCCCTTCTAGACCCTGTCTCATATGAAATGATATATGATCTCAATATGCTTGGACCTGTCATGGAATACTAGATCCTCAAAGAGTTTGATACAACTTCGTTTATCACAGTGAATCACTATAGGCTCCAATTCCTGATCAAATAAACTCATAATCAATTTGCAAAGCCAAAGAGCTTCACAACTCGTCATACTCGTTGCCATGTACCCTGCCTCTGCTAAACTGAGTGCTACAGAAGTCTGCTTCCTGTTGAACCAAGAAATAATTGTTGAGACCAAGCTAAAGTAGCACCCTGAGGTGCTCTTCCGATTGGATGCACTCCCTACCCAATCTAAGTCTAAATAACCTTGGAGCTCCACTCCATCGCCTCCAAGATACCTCGACCCATACTCCATCATGCCCCTCAAATATCTAAGCACATGCTTCACTGCTACCTAATGCAACTACCTTGGCTCCACCATGAACTAACTCAAGGTGTTCACACCAAAACATATATATATCCTAGTGTTGAACAAATACATGAAGGATCCTATCAATTGTCTGTATACTCTACGATCCACCAACTCTGAATCTGAAGAATCAATCTTCTTTAGGTTAGATACCATAGGTGTATCCATCTGTCTACTATCCATCCTGAATCTCTTCAGGATCTCCTTTATGTATTTCCCTTGACCAAGGAAGATCTCACCCGATCTCTGCCATACCTCTAACCGCAAGAAGTAATGCATCAAGCCAATATCCTTCATCTCAAACTCTGTAGCCAAATCTACATTGCACCTATGAGAAACAAATCATCCACGTACAACACCAGGATGAGTGGCCTAGATCCAACACGTATGAAGTACAAGTTGGGATCCACCTCACTCTTAGTGAAGCCCATGCTCTACAAGTATCCACCAATCCTGGCATACCAAGCCTAGGTGCCTGCTCGAATCCATATAAGGCTTTCTTAAGCATGCACACATGAGACTCCCTCCCATGTACCTCGAAGCCCTAAGGTTGCTCTATGTATACTTCCTCCTCAATGATCCCGTTGAGGAAGGTTTTCTTCACATCCATCTGGTGAATCCTCCACCTCATGACTGAAGCAATAGATATCACAGCCGGCATGGAAGCATATCTAGCGACTAGAGCAAGTGTCTTCTCAGAATCTACTCCCTCTCTCTAAGAGAACCCTCTCTCCACGAACCTCAACTTGAATTTCTAGATGCTTCCATTTGCAGCATGCTTGATCTTGACGAGCCACTTGGAAGTCACCACAGACTTCCCCTCCAGTCTAGGCACAATATCCCAAAAATCATTATTCATGATAGAGGTGTACTCCTCTACCATGGCATCCCTCCAACCCTGTTGATCAGTTGCTTCCTCATAACTAGAAGGTTCGGAATCAATGATGCTACTCAACAATGCCATAAAGTTCGAAAACTTTCTTGGAAGCCTACTCTCCCTGAATGATCCCCTGGAGGCCTCAACATGCTCCTGAGCATCCCTCAATGTGTGCTCAAACTATCTGGGTCTCCTGACAAAACTAGAAGGAGCTAACTCCTCCTCCTCATGTAAAGGCTGACTCCCTGAACCGATAGTTTGTGAACTCTATTCTCCCTTCGGTGCCACCTATTCCTCATCCTCAACCATTGGAGGAAGCTCATGAAACTTCCTAGATGCCAAGTTCTCCTCGAACTTAACATCTCGACTCACAACTATCTTTCATTATGCTAGCATGAAGATCATGTAAGCCTTTGAGGTCTCATTGTACCCCACAAACTCACACTTCTCACCTAAAGGATCAAGCTTCATCCTTGTCTCCTCAAGAACATGGATGTAAACCAAACAACCAAAGATCCTCGAATGTCCTATTTCTAGTTTCACTCCTATGAATGCCTCCTCAAGAGTCTTGTCCTCCAATATCATGTGAGGAATCTTGTTCTACATATAAACTGTTATGTTACATGCCTCTGGCCAAAGAAACATAGACAAACCTTGGTTATGAATCATAGCCTTTGCAGTGTTAATGAGGAGTCAGTTCTTTCTCTACAGTACCCCATTCTGATGTGGGTTGTATGAGACTAAGTTCTTCCTCTTGATCCCTACCTCCTTGCAAATATCCTTGAAGTCATTTGAGGTGTACTCTCCCCCATTGTCTGACCTCAAGACCTTGATCTTCTTTCCTGTCAAGTTCTCCACTTGAGCCTTGAACTCCCAGAACCTACAGAAGACCTCATCCTTAGTCTTCATGAAGAAGATCCGGGTTTTCCTGGAAAATTCATCTATGAACGTCACATAGTATGATGCTCCTTGCATAGATACTACAAACATCAGTCCACATACATCTGAATGAATGAGATCCAAAATTGCCTTGGACCTACTCTCACTGCTTGGAGAAGTAGTCTTGACATTCTTGCCAAGTGCACACCCTCTACATACTCTCTGCTGCTCAACACTAAAATCTGGAAGACCACTGACAATCTCCCTTAGAATTGGCAATGCCCTGTAATGCAAGTGTTCCATCCTCCTGTGCCAAAGCTCACACAAGTTGTCACTATCATGTACCAAGGCATGAACAGGCTTCCTCTGCAACATGTATAAGTTTCCCTCTCTAACCCCAATCCTCATTGATGTGTCAAGGCTAGATTCCTCTAGATGCATGAGTATTTGCCCTCTCCAAAAGATAACGACAAAACCCATGTCCTTCATAATTGAGACTGAGAGCAAGTTCTTCTTCAACCCTGGTACAAATAGCACATCCTGGGCATCGAATGAACCACCTGACTCAAGATGGAACAAAATTGTTCCCTCTCCCCTGATTGTATACTTGGCATCATCACCAAGCTCCACATGGATCCCTGAGTCTGACTCCATCAATCTGCCAAATAGCTCATGTGCTTCCATCATATGACAAGATGCACCACTGTCAAAGTATCACTCACTCCTAGCAACCGTGCTGGTAGAAAGGCAAGAAAGAAATCACTCTCGAACTCCACAGCAAACTCACTCAACTGAGCCTCTGTAGATGTTGCTAACTATTGTGTCTTTCCCTTTCCCTTCTTCTATGGACACTGAGATGCATAGTGCCCATTCTTGTGGCACGCGAAACACTTGATTTAACTCAAGTCTTTCTTCTTCCCCAACTGTGAGGCTTCCCCCTCACTGTTACCCTTCTTGTTGGAACTCTTTCCTTTTCCCTTCCTTGCCTTGCTAACAAGGACCAAGTTCTCATCGCTACCTCCTTGGTTGCGTGCCTTGGAATCCTCAAGTCTCTTCCTAGATGCAATCATCCCATAACCTCTCCTAGGTGGGGAGTGTTTCCTGAGTATAAAGTTTTTTTACAAATGGTTCCCAAGGCTTGGTGAATCCATTCAATGCTACACTGACAAGCTCCGCATCATCTACTTAATCCCCAATGGCTGCAAGTTGATCACATATCTTAGTGATCTTCATGAGATACTTGGTAACATTGTCAAATCTAGTCATTTAGACTTATCTGAGCTTATTTCTCAATATCATCTTCTTGTTCATGTTGTCACTCTAGAACAAATCTACTAGATCCTTTTACATTGCATGGCTCGTTGTCTTCTTTTCTACATGAAGAATCAGGTAATCCTTCACAACATCTAGGATCACTCTCTAGGCTTTAATATCCTACTTCTCATGAGCTACCAACTATGTTGGATCTGCTGGTGAAGCCATTGCCTTCTCCACAATGTCCTAAAGTTCATGTTCCTTCAAAAGCAATGTAACCATCGCTTTCCATGATAGGAATTTAAATGCCCCATCTAACCAGTCTTCAAATTTAAGAGTGGTTGCTTCCACAACTAGATCTACTCAAAATAATCGTCGTGTGCTTATTCCTTCAAGCACCCACCAAGATCTACTGCTATAGATTTCAGATTTGCTTCTCTTTCAAAGTGTGCATTATGATATTTTAAATTTTCTAAACCCTAGATCTAGACAAACAAACTCCTCTTGATTTTTCTTGCTCAAATATTGAATTTCAGCTCACTGATTTATTTATACTGTTGGGATTAATTAACAGAATTTTTCTTAGCATAAGCAATAACAATGGAAAACAAATCTACTCAGTAAAATAACAACCACAGAATTTATGCCCTTCAAATCAACTTTTCATTCACAATCATTTCCAAGCTTACAAGGACTTCCTTACTGGGAAAATGGCCCTAAGAATATACAATAGCAAACTTGGCAAAATGCCCTCCTCCAACCTGCAAAACTGCTCAGCAAACCCTGCTACATGTTGGTATGTCGTACGGCCTGTACAGCACTATTGTACACCCCGTACAGACGCATCGCTCTACAGATATGTTGATACAGACGCGCCCTATGCAATGCATGCCTGCGGCTTTGTATGCACAGTGGCGACCTACAAATGGTTCACCCGCGTCTTTGTTCATACGACTCCTGCAAATCGGTACGGCTTATGTACTAACTGTACAGGTGGTGATTTGCTTGGACCTCTGCCTAACTGGTAAGTCCCCCAATAAGATTTATCTGTTTGCTGCAATCTCTTTCTTGGCCAAATCTAGAAAGTAGAAAGTCCTTATTCTCTCCAACTCAATGCTTCAGTTTCATTCTCTTGTGATTGTGTGTCTTCTCCTCTCACCTTGGCTACCTTTTATATTATTGGGATGAACCAAAACCCTAACTCCGATGGCTAAGATTAGATCTCACTCACTCGAGATCAATGGTTGAGATTCATTTAATTAACTTAAATCACTGATGCCAAAAACTTAAGCAATTCTCCAAATTAACCCTTATTAATTTAAAAAGACATTCACTTTAATAATTAACTTTAATAAAGTGAATTTCCTATGTTCTTGAGAGGTATTAATAATGATTTCCATAAGTAAGACACAATCTCATGGAAATACCTATCTAAGCTACAAACATCAACACATTGAAAGAAAAATACTCTGAGCACAATAAGGATTGTAGCAGTGCAGTGGACATGAAATTCAGACTGACCCCACTATACAACATCGAGTATGCTACACCCAAGCCATGATGAGAACATAGACACCTAATAAGCATTGTGAGAATATTTCACCCCGCAAGGAGCATTTCTCCTATGTAAGTGAGTCACTTGCGATGCCCAACCTCTTTGAGCCAATTGGAATGCTTCTATTAAGTTTAAAGGAAGTGTTACCAAATTTGGCCTTATAAATTCGAGTGTTAATCTACAGTACATATCATCCAAGGTGAGCTCAGTGTTATAGAGTTCACCATTCAGCATCGACAATTCATGAGTACGTTACAATGTGGATTAGTTAGTCAGTCCATTGGTGCGACATCAACGGTTCGTGAATTACCAAACTTGGCACATGTTCACATGTCTTTATTATCACGGGATAGATGGTTGAACAGAGTTTGGATAGGTTGTTTCTCTACAAGTGTAGGCAGGGCATATATCTTAGGTACATATGGACAGGTGATACAGTAACAACAAGTGCCCCATACTTGCAGATACAATCTATTATTCAAAGTAAGTATGGGAGGTTGAAGACCCCCGCATGGTGTAATCACGATGAGTTGTAGTGTTATATTTTACATGATCTAATCACGTTTTTGGACATCCTTTGGGGAGATGTGCATGGGATTCATTTTTTAGGCAAATATAAGAAATTGTTGTTTTTAGTAATTGTCATTTTTAGCAACTGTTATTTTTAACAAGTTTTGGAGACTAGTCCAATTAACTATTTGATTTCATATTTGAGGACCAAGTTGGAAGATTTGCTCATTATTTGAATTTCATCAGTTTCCAAGGATAGTCTTTTTGTGACTGGATATGTGAGGACCCAATATGGCTAACGACATCAGGTCTGATTTCAGGCCATTCTGAGTGTTACCACCCGTTTAGCACAGGATGATTAGCAAAGAGAAGATGGCAAAGACCTAGGGAACCCTACGTTCCACAATCTAGATCAAGCACTCTTCTAGTCCATATTTTTTATTTTGTACATCTCTTTTTCCCATGGTCAAAAGATAATGATTGTAAAATGACATGAAATCCTATTATATGTGTAAAAGGTATAGGCCAAATGGATCACCTGTCTTAGCACTACTCTAGAGTGTTTTTTTCACCTAGACGAACTTAGATCCTAGTGATCAAATTTTATCTAGGTTTTTGTACTCAATCCTCCAAAGCCATGAGTATGTACTAATGCATCTGCCCCAAGATGGTGTCGAACTCCTTGGTTACCATGTCATGCATTAGTGTGTCACCATAACTTTCCTTGTCAAAAGTGTCTTTTAAAATCCCTTGAGGGGGTAAAAATGTAATAATGTTGTAATATGTGGTCAAAGGGGTTGTTAAACACTTTAATATGCGTTCTAAACCCCTTTGGATACACTTTAATATGCGTTAAATATGGTGTCATTGAGACATTTTCCTTGATAAGGAAAAGGAATATTCTTTTTCAGGGGGCACTCTCCTTGAGCTCCAATTCACTACCAAAGCATTGCATGTTTATCCAGTCAAGCACAGTTGACTCCTCATCTCTCCACAGTTCACTCCAGAGGTGGCGCATCAAGGCCTACTCAATCCAATTCTCTCCAGAGGTGGTGCATGAGGGCCTACTCAATCCAATTCTCTCCAAAGGTGGCACATGAGGGCCTACTCAGTGTCAGTTCACTCCAAAGGTGGTCCATGAGAGCCTAATTTGTCTCAATCCACTCTAGAGTTGGCATGAAGTCTCCTAAAGGTGGCGTATTGGGACCTAGTAAGCTCTAGTCATTCCCTAGAGGTGGCGCACTCCCTATTGCATGCACGAGACATCTAAGGGGGCGCATTCTCTCCATTCTTGTTATAAAAGCAAGCATCCCTCTCTCTTTTTGGTTATTGGGTGAAGCTAAGAGCTCATTTATAATACTCTTTGGAGATCAAGTATTGTGTTAATAAGAAAGGCTTTGGAGGCTACATTAGGACCATCTTTTCATATGTGTGGATGCTAAGCTTGTCATGTGTTTATGAGGTAAATTGTATCATTGTGGTTGTTAATTCATCTCTCTTATATTAGGCATTTGAAAGAGTACTGCTACTCAGTAGGGTAAGGTTATTTCTCAAACTGCATGCTTAGTTAGAACCTTATTGTAAGTTGCTTGTAAGAGGTTGATTTTAGTACTTTTACCTTCAGTGGGATTTTGCTATATTAATCTCTTGCTTGTAGGCTGCACCATTAAGAGGATTGAAGAGGAGATGTGATCTCCTTTACAGTTTATTTGCGTTTGCAGGATTACTCACTAACGCAACTTTCTTTCTTCAGTGACCCTTTCGGACAAGGCCCACTTAGCTGGTCCTATTAACTCTAGTGCCATTCTTCTTGGCACCTCTACCTCTCTCTTTTCAACTCATTCATTATTTCTACGTTAAATCACAAAAATCCTAAGAACATTGATTTGCATGCTAGATCTATTTGTCAAAATCATAGAATAACTTGAGGTAGATCATCTAAATAGCAGTCTTTTGCATGCATGTTTTCTGTTTAGCCTTGCATGCTTAGATCTGCCTGTTTTACACCAATTATCTGCCTTATCACTTATGTCTTCTGAGCTTACAAGTGGCAGATTTTAATAGGGAAGTAAAGTACAAGCACAGGGATATTTTCTCGCTGGTCTAACAGCCTTCAAAACAGCCCCTAAATGATTGTTCACTTGTAGTTGTTGTTTTTAGGGCCTAGTTCCATTTACCTTTTCAATCTACCTTGTTGCCACTTTTGTAGGATGAATAACCATGGTTTTGCAGGGTAAAGGGGCAGCTAGGTGACGATCTCTGCATTACTGTTTGTTGTTCTTTTGCAGCCTCTTTTGAGCAGGTTTGGACAATCCCAAGGCAGCCTTTAAGGATCAGCCTTGTGCCTTCAAGATTGGCAGTCCATCGGCACACCCACCAGGCAAAATTCCTACCTTTTGCTGCTCAATTTCTATCATAAGGTAAGTATTTCTTCAAATTGTCCATACTGCAAGTAGTGTCTAGGACATGTGTAATTTGCTTAAAGTTTGCTTAAAGGCACTAGTCTTCATTTTTATATTTTACTTCATGCTTTGAACACTGGTAGATTAGATTCACTTTTATTAAAAAATAAAACTCCTAAAATTCTGTTTTGAAACAAATCCTCCTTAAAAAATCATCCTTAGATTCTTTTATTAGGGACCACCCCCCGGCTTTGTTTAGGAGTTGGCCTAAACGGAGGAGTCGAGTGTCAAGTGACAATTAATCTGACTCGAGGCTTTCCCCCAAGGCTCGGCTTTGTTTAGGAGTTGGCCTAAACGGAGGAGTCGAGTGTCAAGTGACAATTAATCTGACTCGAGGCTTTCCCCCAAGGCTGTACCCAAAGAGTTTGAGGTTTTTCTCACCTATAGATGTAGTTTCAGTGGGAACACTGAGCACTTTGAATTTTCAAGGGCCGGTTGCATTTGGCGTTGTCTATTTTTAGACAAATGGGGCCCACAATGAGATGTTGGCTATTGTTAGACAGTATTGCATAGTTGCACGAGTAGCGCTCCCGAGATTTTGGCAACCCGTACCCGGCGTTTCCCCGCTCTTGGGAGCTTGGGAGCTGGTACAAAACATCCCCTTTTTTATGGGAGCTTCTTTGGGAACTTGGGATCTTTTTGGGAACTTGTTTTTGCCGCTCCCTTTTTATTGGGAGCTTCTGGAAACTCCCAAATAGACAAGGAGCTTCTACAAGCTCCCGACCATGTGGAGGCCAAAATCATAAGAAAAGTGTTGAAAATCAATTGAATGGTTGAAGTTTATTGTGTTAAGAAATCACCAATAATAAAAATTTCAGTTGAATCTATCAATAATGCCATTTTTTTTATTTTCAAGGTTATATAAATAAAGAGGGCCCACACCTCTTAAATGTTTAGATCCATTCACACTCAAAATATAAGTTGCAAGTGTACTTAAGTGAATACAAATGGATCTTTTACAATACTAAGATATTGAACAACTTTAATTCATATCTCAAATGATTATAGCTAGCTTACGTNTAGAATCACAAGCCATATCAAACTCAAGATACCAAAAAATTTGAAAGTTTGTTAGTTGAACTTAAACCAATCAAGTTCATTCACATTAGAAGTAAGTAATAGTTACCATAAAAAAATGCAGAGGCACCCAAAGACTAAGCACTCTTGGGAGGAATAATATAGATGGAGTTGGAACAAGGAATTAGAAAAATATTGAATCTTATGATGAAGCTATTGGTGCTTTGTACACATATATGCAACCTTCCTTTACAAACTCGTACAATGAGATTTGTATAATGTGGACCTAGAGGAGTGAGCAAATTTAAAAAGAATGAATTTCATGACACTACTAGAGGATTAAGAGCATAAAATAGTTTAAGCTATGAAATTAATCAATTATGTTTTTTTAACTTTATTCTTTTCAAATATATTTTAAAAAATTAATATACATTATTGCCGCTCCCAACCCTACATGTTTCCTGCAAATTTGGGCGAAACTTCTAGCCGTATTGGATACTCATGTCTGCGTACCCAACATATCCACGCTCCATAGACTTGTGCAACATAGCAGTATTGAGCCCTTGGAGGCTTGCATATGACCCTGATTGGTGCGATCTCCTTGGCGATTCCTCATTTGACCTTGAATTGACCTTTGACTTTGTGGTGAAATAACCCAGAAGACACACCTTGCTATCTTTTCCTTATCCACTTTCTTATTTTTATATACCTTTATCTTTTCTTAAAAATATCCTCATCCACTTTTCTATTTCCATGCCTAAAAATAATCTAACTTAATTTGCAATTTTAAAAGCCTAAAATCCTGATTCCAAATTAATCCTCCCATACTGTAAGGCTTAATTTTGGGGATTTATTTCCTTCTAGGCATGTAAAAAGTGCATTAAAATAAGTAATTAGCGCATGCATGTGTAGTTTATCTTAGATGGTTATTATTGGAAGGAGAGGGATATTTTGAGGATTATTTTCTTCATGCATATGTTATTTTCGTTATAATTGGAGAAGCTAATTTTATCTTTTCTATTTATCTCTCTTCTCTCATTCACTTCCTATATTTTCTATGAAGCATAAGGAAGAAAGGAGTCTTTCTTTCAGTGTTCCGCCAAGTTTCTGGGACGGGGGGCATGGGAGCGGGGAAACGCACATTGGGGACGTGTAGAGACACCCCAAAATTTTGGGGTATTTTGGGGGACGGGGGGGCGGGGAGAC
>LPNX010803758.1:118960-137435 GCA_001517045.1 Pseudotsuga menziesii
TAAAGCTCAGACTCTTGAAAAAGAAAATCAAAGATTGGACTCATCATAAGTCTCTTGAGATGAAGGACAAGAGTATTCTTATCGAGACTAAAATTCACAATCTACTTTCCTCTTCCCCATCGGGTATTTATTCCTGTGAGACTCTCTCTATTCTAAATGCTCTTCAATCAGAGCTGAAGAAACTGAGGGATCATGAGATCCTCACTGCCAAACTTAAAAGCAGGATGATTTGGGCTACTCTGGGTGATTCTAACACCAAATTCTTCCATTCAGTGGCCATTGCCAGGAAAAGCCATAATACGATTTGGGGTCTGGAGAATGAGAAAGGAAATTTGGTTGAACATGATCAAGACTCAAAGGAGTTGGGAGTTAGACACTTCAAAAAGATTTTCTGTGATGATAACCTTACCACCATCTCTGCTCAAATGAAAATCATCAGCCTCTTCCCCTCTTATATTTCTCATGAGAATCGGTCAACTTTTACCTCCAAGGTTTCTCTACATGAAGTGGAAAGGGCTCTCAAGTCTTTCAAGAAAGACAAATCTCCAGGGCCCGACGGTTTCCCTGTAGAGTTCTTTCTCGCTTTTTTCAACCTTATGGGGGAAGAGCTAGTGAATTTGGTGGAAGATTCTTGTTTGGCCAGGAGAGTCCTTCCCTCTCTTAACTCGACCTTTATCACTCTCATTCCTAAATCTGACAAACCTTTAACCTTTGCCGATTTTCAACCTATCTCTCTCTGCAACTTGATTTACAAGCTAATAGCCAAGGTTGTTGCGCTTCGTCTAAAGCCCTTTCTTGATCTTTATATCTCCCCTCGGCAGTATGGGTTCCTTAAAAACCGCCAGATTACTGAGCCTATAGCCATTACCCAAGAAGCCCTTCACTCTGTCAGATCTAGAAACAAAAGTGTTCTCGTCCTCAAGCTAGATCTCACTAAAGCCTTTGACAGAGTCAATTGGTCTTTTATCAAGCTCATCCTTCTGCAAAATGGCATGCCACTGGAAGGCGTTAACTAGATTATGGGTTGCATAACTTCGGTAAATTTTGCTCTGCTTATCAATGGCTCCCCCTCCCATTTCTTCACGGCCTCACGCGGCATCAGGCAAGGATGTCCACTTTCACCTCTCCTTTTCATCCTTGTGATAGAAGGCCTCAGTCTTCTTATTGAGGATGCTCGTAGACATGGTCTGGTAAAAGGGATCAAAATCTCACAACAGCTCTCTCTCACACACCTGCTTTTTGTAGGCGATGTGATCCTTTTTGGGTTTGGCACCTTCGAAGAATGGATAGCATTCAAGGTTTTACTGGATACCTTTTGTGAAGCTTCTAGAATGCTAATAAATTCAAAGAAGTCTTGTTTCCTCTACAACAATGTAGATGATGGGACGATCTCCAGAATCACTCGTTCCTTGCCTTTCAAGACCCAACTCATGTCCTCTGGGTTCAGTTATCTCGGATATTTTACTAAACCCATGGGTTACTTTGTTAAAGACTAGCTATGGCTTGTAAAAAAAATTGAAAACAGGATTTCACACTGGTCCTTCAGGTTTCTTTCTATGGGGGGGGAGGCTGGTTCTTATTAAAGCAGTCCTCACCAGCATACCAGTGTACTGGATGGCATTAGCCCCCATCCCAAAATCCACTCTAGGGAAACTTAAAAGTTTGATTTTTTATTTCCTTTGGGGCACTAAGGGAAATAAGAAAAAGTTCCATCTGGTTGATTGGACTTCCTTATCCAAACCCACATCTCAAGGGGGATGGGGAATAAAAAACCTTGAATGGTTCAGCATCTCCTTAAGGATCAAAACCTTCTGGCAAGCCCTCTATAGCAATGGTCTCTGGTTTAAGATAATAACTGTAAAATATCTAAAGAAGAAGATCGTGTTGTCTTGGATTCCTAGAAAGGATTTCTCTGTCATTGGTGTATCTACTATCTGGAAAGGCTTCATAAATTCTATCTCTTAGTTGGGATGTGGATTAATTTGGATGGTAGGAGATGGTAAAAGCATAAGAGTTGGCCTAGACCCGATCGCAGGTTTGGATACTAGTTTTACTCTGCCGAAGGACCTCCATGACTATCTGGAAGATTACGGTATTATTTCTCTGGCTCAGGCCAGAAATTACTCCTTGGAAGCCCCTTCTTATTGGCTCACTGCATCGGATCTGGATTTAGGCGGAGATTGGTATCACATTTGGAATGATTATATTAAAGGGCTAGAATATGGGAGGATACGACTCAGGTCCAATCCTGACTATCTGCTTTGGTCATTCAAGAATTTTACAGGCTCATTAATGGAAGCTCTGGTATATGATTGTGTGGCAGAACACTATTCGGAACCACTGCATGATTCATATCCACTTCACCAGACTCTTTGGAAACACAAAATTCCTGAAAAGATCCGCTGCTTTATATGGCTTCTATCTAATAACAAGGTATTAACCTGGGATCAGCTCAAAAACGGGGCTTTCAGGGACCCAATCTCTGCATTCTTTGCAAGAAAGATGAGGAATCGGTACAGCATCTGTTTATGGATTGTTATTATACAAAGAATACCTTCGAAGCTGTATTCGAACATTTCGACTCCCGATCTCTACATAATGCCTCTGTGGGATTATCTGTGCGTCTGTATCTGGAACATTGGTTTCGAGCTCATCCCATTGATTACACCAAACTATACCTGCCATTTTTCATCTTCTGGGCTATTTGGAAGCAACGGAATAGATGTATTTTCGAAGGAATTACTCCATCTATTTATTGGGTCCTTCATCAAGTTGAAANCTATCCCTGCCATTTTTCATCTTCTGGGCTATTTGGAAGCAACGGAATAGATGTATTTTCGAAGGAATTACTCCATCTATTTATTGGGTCCTTCATCAAGTTGAAATGCTCTTTCATACTTTTTCTGTGCCCGTTAAGAAGTTTAAGCACAGAGTCATTGGTCTGCCTCCAATGATACACTTTTCGTGTGGATTTTTTGATGGTGCAACCGCCAAGAACAAAGGGGGGCGGGTTTTGTATTACATTTAAGCAGCTCTCATAGTATACATTTCTCCATGGGCTGCGGTAGATGCACTAATACTAAATCTGAGCTGATGGCTTTATGGGCTCTCCTCACGGTCTCTAAGATCATGGGAATACCTCTTCTCTCCATCTACGGCGATTCCCTTGTCATCATTTCATGGGCTACAGGCAAGAGCACTCTGAACTTACCTCATCTGAGTCACTGGTGTGATGATATTAGAGAATTACTGCAAAACTTTCGGGGAATGATCATGAAACACATATATCATGAGCATAACCAGATCGCTGATAGTCTCTCTAAAAATGCACTCTCTCTTGACTCAGGTTTTGGGAATTTCAAGGAATCCCTGAATGATAATTTTACTGATCATGGTAATTTTCAGTTATTCTAGATTGTGCTGGGCCTTATTCTTTAAGCACACATTTTATAGATATTATTTGGGATCTCAGCAATACCATGAAGAGATCCTCAGTCATCTTTTTATGCTCACGATCCATGTTGTTTTCTATCCATTTCTGGAAAATGATAAATATCTGACCTGTCTATACAGGAGTGATGATAAAAGCCTGCAACACATCAAGCTTGTGCTATGATGACCATGTTATGATGACAGGGATCCGCCTTTGTAGAGAAGGACACCTCATTGCTTGAGCTTCTACATGTAGAATGACTCTCTTGACTGAATGTATATGATGATCTTTGATTCAATAGAATAACAAGATCTGGTATTTTTTCTACTGAAAAAAAATAATATCCACTCTTATCTAATTAAAAGTATTACATCTTACTCTAAAATCACATATATATATTTATATATAGGGTTTTGGAGTAAGATGTGAATAGTTTTTTATTTAAAGGCATCTAATATGAATAATCCATTACTCAAAGGTATCTATTATTAGTTGAAGTTTATCTCTTTAGTGATTATGAATGGTTATTTTAAGTGGTATGGTTTTCTTTATTATCAATTTAATAACCAATTATTAATGGGTTATTTCAAGTAGTATGGTTTTCTTTAGTGTAGATTTAACAACCTAGTTTTTATAGATTTTATCATCTTCCAAAAAAAAAAAACTTAGAAGTAAATGTTTACAATAAATTATGAAAGATAAATAAAGAATAAAACTTAGAAGTAAATGTTTGCAATAAATTATGAAAGATAGAAAGTATAATGCATATAGTCCTTTTTTTCTTTTAATAAGCACCTATAACATCATGGTATGGCGAAAAAAAAAAAAAAAAAATTAGAAATAAAGGTTTGCAATAAATTATGAAGGATGCAAAGTATGTTTCATGTAGTTTTTCTTTAATAAGCATTTATAACATGGTACGACATATGGAGAGTGGTTTTGATTTTCTTACCTTAGTAACACATTGTAACACCACTAAATTTCATAAATAAATAATTATTTATTAAATGTAACTTTAAAAATTCCTAGGAAATAATTCCAAGAGATGTTATACTTCATACTTACTATGTCGTGATGATAATGGCTTTATTATAATCTGCAAGACTCGTGTGCCTATGTTTCGTGTTTTTCATCAGCATGTCTCTTTTCTATGACAAAATGACGTTAGTGTCTTGTTACTGTAACTACTTTTAAACTCTTCGCCAAGTTGTAGAAAATGTTTTTCGTTCTTCCAGTCTTGTTCCTATCTAGGAGCTAGGAAGAACAAGCTCGTATGTCTTACTTAGCCTCCATGGCTAACGCATAAACCTTGTTTTCCTTGTGCAGGCAGGAGTGGTTTAAAACTTTAACTACTGAAACAAGGTTCTAAGTTACAAATCCATCGTTCCTTTTAAAACAAGGGGTAAAAACTCCAAGGGTTTAACGGAACTTCCCCTAACATCAACCCAAGAAGCATCCAAACAAGACATTCAACCAAGTCCTACCAAGCATTACTATACACAAAGCAAAAGATTACAACCTATTAATCAACCCTTGCATATAACCATAACCAAGGGGCATAACTATACCTTGTATCGTAGGTTGACCAAAAGAATAATATGATGGGAGATGACAAGACTAATGTACGTTGTGTGTTTAATGATTTTACTATCGAGCGATGTGAAGGTCTTAAATGTCTGCAAAAAGGTTTAGTTCGAAACCCTAGGGGTTTAATTCGATTCATGGGAAATGTCAATCTTCTTGGTGAAGTTCTGCTTGGGTTCTATTGTCTTCCAAACGCTGCAACTAGCCTCTGGTTTCTCAACCTAAAAACTCTTATGTCCCCAAACAGAGGTAGAGGAGCCATAGCTCTCGACCCTCGACACTATTTTAACTAGTACACAAATGGGCAGTTCGTTGGTGCAGTCTGTATTCTTCATTACAATGATGCCTGGTTTGCTCTGGTTACGAAGATAGGTAAACACTACCTCTATCATTTTCCAGTATTAATTATTCTTGTTCAAACTTTTAATTTATAAAATCATGGTTCTAACTTTTTATTTGTATGTGCAGGAGTAAAACATTCTCTGCGATAAGGTTTTGGTTGGATACTGACCGAGAGGTTGTTTACAACCCAGTAAGACTTATGGCTTTGCCCTTCCTAGCTCTGTGGTCAAAACTTTATGGCTTGTTAAGCGATGTTCCCCATGGCTTTGGGGATTTTTCTCTGTGTCTGTTCTTTTGTAATCCATGAACTTAGTTGTTGTCTGTGGAATCATATCGACTATGCCACATCTATCATCGTGTTTATAGTGTATTTAAAAAGCGTTCTACTGCTACATTATTTTGATGATGTAAAGATTTTAAAAGAGCCTGTGAGGGCTTCTACAATGCCATGTAAAATTGTAACTTCTTTTTATTTAAAGCATTACCACTCTGTGCAGAAGATATTCTCTATTTCGATTATCTGCTATGCTTGGTGTTTTTACAGTTTGTATAAGTTTATACTAACATGGTCGTGAGGCCTTTATATTGTCGTGCGTGTTTTTATAAGGGTCGTAAGACCACTGTCAGTTTATTTGAATCAAGCAATGGTTTTATGTTTTGGGGAAGACCCGTGATGGTTTTACACCTATCTTGATTTTACAAGTTTTGGAAAAAACACTGTATTATGGTCGTGAGGCCTTTATTTTGCTTTTTCGTTATGTAAAAAAAATTCAGAGAAGGTCGTCGAGCCTCTGTCAATAGATATCATTGTTTGTATAAAAAGGGGTTTACATTACCTGTACTTATATTGTGGTTACAACAGTATTGTAGCTTGGTTTTGATGTCGTAGCATGTGGTTATGGAGATTCTAAAACAATGTTGCAAATGTTTTTTAAAGTTACTCTGTGTTGGTTATTTATTTAAGTTTAAGTCTCGGTTTAAGTTTGCAGGTTTACTTGTGATGTATAACTTAGTGGTAGAAATAGATTTTACAGTTTTCGTTGTTCTTTTCCTTATAAAACCCTAATGCGGCCAAGAGTCCTTTATAACACTGTAAATTATTATGGCCGTGAGGCCTTCATCATGTCAATTGAATTTTATTGGTTTCATAGTGGATAATACAGATATTTAAAGCAAAAGAAAATAAGCCCTAAGGTTGTTTGTAATTTCTTCTGTAAGTAATTATCTTACAGATGACAATACAAATTCGGCTTATGGCCTGTAACTAGTGTTGCAGCCTGTCGATAAACTCAATTTGGTATTTTATGCTAAAAGTTTGATTATAACAGTGTTAAGGGTTTTAATTAACAACTAGAATGTAGCCCTAGTTTGTAAAGAATATAGTGGTGAAATCTAAGTTGAAATGTTTATAGCTATAAGACTTTAAACGTGTGCATACTCGTACATATTGTATATTAGATTCAAACCCTTGATATGTTTATAATAAGTATTGTTTGGTTAATTTTAAGAAACTATAAGACTAGCTTACCGAGTTATCTACCAACATAGATCCAAATCCTAGGCTCTATCAAAGGCCGAGAGAGATCAAATCTCTCAAGGTGCAAACCTCTTATTAAGTATTGATTTGATTCAAACCAAAAGACACATATTTTTATTTAAAGTCCACATATAATATTTTTATTATTAATATTTAATATTATTTATGGTCGACATATAAGATTTTTATTATTAATATTTAATATTATTTATGGCGGACATATAATATTTTTTATCTTTTATTTTTGTTAGGAACAAACATTACAACATCTTCCCCATACATGGTTTTAAAACCATGTGCAAGGCCCTTTCAAAACCATGGGTTGTTTAGGAGGCCTTGCACATGGTATTAAAACCATTTGCAAGGCCCTCCTAAACCATGTACAACAAAACCATGGGTTGTTTAGGAGGCCTTGCACATGGTTTTAAAACCATTTTCAAGGCCCTCCTAAACCATGTCCATGGGCTGTTTAGGACAAGGCCAACATTTTTTTGCGGATAATTCATTTTTTTATTTTTATTTTTATTTTGTTAGGTAGGAACATTACAACATCTCCCCCATATTGTGTTGCTTTTTCTGACCGACATTTTTTGGGGGGGATAATTAAAAAAAAAATTATTGTTTTGTTAGGTAGGAACATTACAACATATTCCCCATATTAGGTTGTTTTTCTAGCTGACATTTATTTTGGATGATAATTAAAATTTTATTTTGTATTCTTTTGTTAGTAACAAATGTTACAAGATCTCCCTCATACTGGGATGTAGAGCGCCTCTCGACGCAAAGAGTCTTATTTAAATTACAATTCGTTTGTCTTATATATATATATATATATATATATATATATATATATATATACTTCTAAATCTCTGTAACTATAAATATATTTTATTTTAAAAACTAAATTAACAGAGGATAAACTACTAAATTTAACACCATAATCGATTGAAAATAAAGTAGAGGTACTATATTGAAAATGCAGTGAAAACGAAACCTCCATTAACGAGGTGTACTTACAAAATAACCAGAGCAGTAAATTTAAACCTTAATTTTGAATAAACAGAATTATAGATCTCTTCTCTTAGAACATTTTTTCCAAACAACTTTCAAATATAGAGTTCATAGCATATCCAAATATCCTACTTTCAACTACTGAGCATATTGTTAAATAAAAGTACTTACTTAGAATTAAATAAGGTAACAGAAGAGAAACTACTAAATTTAACACCGTAATAGATTGAAAATAAAGCAGAGGTACTATACTGAAAATGTAGGGAAACCAAAACATCCATTAACGAGGTGTACTTACAGAATAACCAGAACAGTAAATTTAAACCTTAATTTTGAATAAACATAATTATAGATATCTTCTCTTAGAACAATTTTTCCAAACAGCTTTCAGATATAGAGTTCATAGCATATCCAAATATCCTACTTTCAGCTACTGAGCATACAGTTAAATAAAAGTACAGACTTAGAATTAAATAACAGTTAGAACATGGATAATATGCAGAAGGGGACAAACACCCAAAGAAGATTGTTCCACCCAACCTTCTCCTGAAGCATCCAAAGTTATTTTCTTAGGACCCCCGAGCCTATTCACTGAACCACTAAGACGAAGATCACTGGATAATAGCCCACACAACAACTTGCTATAACTCAGCACTCAGTAGCAAACTTAACTCAAAATTCCACTTTAGCTATGCCCTCATCAAATTCCTTGTGTGCTTGACTTTTTTAGTTTGCAGCAATCACAAGGTACATTCACTTGAAACAGAATGAGTGGTGAGCCTCCTGCTCCATTTGATGGTATTTATAATATTTCTTAGGTCTTTGGGTTAGTTTTGGAATTAAATAAGGCACCAGCTCAATTCCCCCTCTCACAGAACATGACCACATTTTTAGGGATTATGCTTCCTGCAACAACTAGAAAGTGAAATGATAGTGTTGCCACTTGTCAACCAACCTTCTACAACTGCTCATTCCTCCTAATGGGTCAATGAACACGCATTCAACAATCTCTCTTGGATAGGTGTCTCTTCTATTTAATTATTAAAACAAATAATTCTTCAATTACAGTTATCCTTAACCAACTTGGTCATAAAACTTTACAATGAATTTAACATAATGTTTTCTGAAATAAATAATAAATATTTATTTTTCAGTTCTAGGTGTGTTACACACACAACAAAATAGTGTGTTTTAAAATTAATATGTGATCAAATAGGTTGTAAATGAACATCATCAAAAACATTATAAGTATCCCGGATGCGGGTGTTCTGCATGGCGATGATGGATGTAACATAAGAGAGAGGGCACGTGCCAGTGCAAGTGGAAGCCCCTCCCCTACACTCCCTCGTGCTTAAATCTGGTCACATTGTCCTTGTGGCTACATTGAGAGATGCCTCAAGCATGCAGACAGGACCTCACTCTGCTAACCTAGTAAGAATTTGCTCTGCCATGGTGACTTTCACATGGCCCCTGTACCTGCTTGACCATCCTAACCTCCTTGCCATGTCGTCTCGTACCTAGCCTAGGTGCCAGCGGACTCTTCACGCATAGGGGAAATGTTATAATAGGTGGAAACAGGAGATCCATAAGCCTGAACAGAGCAAGTGTGTCATCATGCAGAGGTTCAAACACTCGTCCCCTGATCTCCATTGCTGGCAACTTCAACCAATCCTAGTGCATTTAGACTTACGTTCAGCGAAAGCTGGGAAATGGGAAACTATTGCCTAGCATCCCAAGGCTCAGGACAGTATCTGTTTGGCTTGGTTCGTCCCCATCTCGCCAATGATGTCTTCTGTTGGGAAAGACGTGAATGATATCGATTGGGAGGCTCTCTTTCGTGATGAAACCCCCGGCCACATCCGCGACTCCATTGCATCCATGGAGACTAAAATCTTCTTGGAATTCTAACTCAGGATTGGGCCATAGGTCATGATTTCAAACTATTGGCATCTCAAGTTCATTATATCCAGAGCCATGAGAGAAAGGGAGAGCTTTGGTGATTATGTAAAGCTTACGGTCAACACCTTCAAGGAAGATGTCGAGCGAGGTCTGATCCACATGACAGATCTCATGCAACTCTTGGAACCACCATTCCAACACACCAACAAGGACACCAACGAGGCTGGGACCAACAAAGCCAATGAGGATGAAGCTGAATCCTCCAAGAAAATATAGCAGCCTCACTCTATGACTCATGTTATGCTCTCTTTTGTTATGTTAATGGTTTATTCCAGTACTTGTTTCTCCTTTATCTTATCTAGATGTGTGAAGTTTCCAATGTATAAAGGTTGGGCAACCAACACTGTGTTTAGATATTCGGTCTGGACTCTTCTGCATATTTCTCTTTTTTGGTTTCATGATCGACGCCTGACTCCATGCTTCTGCATATAGAACCGACTATGTATCTGTTTTTATTCAATTAAGCAATAGATTGAGTACTTCTTACTGACCCAAAAAAAACATTATAAGTACAAAAACTCCGAAATATGGACAACTAAGTTTCAAAAGAAATGATTTATTCACTGTATTTTCAAAGTGAAAAAAGGAAAGAACTTATTAATAAGAAAGTTTAGTAGTTCTTAGAATGGCATATTGGTTACATCTTTGACAATGGGCTAGGATATGGACCCCATCATGCATCAAACCCTTTGCTAATGAGATTTAGTAATGTTCTTGATGTCTTATCCAAATGAGGATGAAGTTATATTCTAATTTTATGGTCTCAATCGTTCTATGTTGTTTGGTAGATGATTGCAAGTCTCAACAAGTTTGATGATAATATTTCATGCCAAGGCATCACTCATTGTTATTAGAATACTTAAAGCTTTCATATGAGAAACTGCTCATAATGGAGTGACTCATGGAATGTTATTATGCTCACAACAATTTTGAGGAAACGATTGTTTGACAATGTAAAAATTAGCTAAAATTAATCATTTGTATTTATTGTAATAAATAAGAAATTTACATTCTTTGGTAGAAGAAATCCTTCGTACAACACAATTTGTCTTTATCTTCCACAATTTCAAAAAGGTGTTTCCCATATAAGTTCATTCCATCAAGTTGTATTTCTGACTTGTTATAAGATATCAAGAATCTTTACTAATCATTTAGAGGTGTCTGTTTTGATGAACTCTCAAGTGATAAAGAGTTTTGTAATAATACACCACCGAGTTTAGGAAGATGGCTATCATGTTGGGTATATCACCTAAGATGTACTCCTCAAGTATCTTGGGGGGGGGTACATAGTCACATACAGAGGCAGGTGATTCTCTTCAAGCTCAGTTCAATTGATGAAGCATGTGTACAAGCAAAATACCTATAAAACATAAGCCAGAAGAAACAACAACCAAGCGGTTCAAAAAAAAAAGAGAGTCAAGATGTTACGAAGGAGGGTAAGAAGAAGTGGAAGGGAAAGGAGAATAAGACTACAATCATAGCACATCGGTGCAAGGATCCGAAAAACCATTGTGATATTGATGGTCACACTGAAGGAAAGTGTTGGAAGCTACATCCAAAGTTGAACCCCAAGAATCGCAAGGAGGATTCCAATAAGAAGAACTTTCTAGACACTGAATCAAGTAAGGAGTTAGAAAGCAGCTATGATGTGGATGAAAATATTACATGTACCACAATGCATAAGGAGGTGAATCTAAGTAGCCTTCACCCTAATGAAGAGAAAGAGATGATGAAACTCTTCCACATCAAGATCTGGGGTAAAAAGGCCAATATTGATGCTCAATTCGATTATGGTTCATAGGAAAACCTCATATCATTAGATATGGTATGTAAGCTTGGATGGAAGTACATAGTCATCCCAGTCCCTACCCATTGGGATGGGTAAATAAGGATGCATAAATCAGAGTCATGAAACAGTGAAAGATAAAGTTTGCCATAAGTGCAGAGTATGTTGATGAAGTGGAGGTAGACTTAGTACCCCTGAATGTTTGTGGTGTAGTGTTCGAAAGCCCCTACATGTATATGAGGGATACAATCTTCATGAGGATAGCTAACCAATACCGCTAATCAAGGACATGAAATCCTTCATCATCAACATGCACAGAGGTAAATTGAAGATATCTCTAGTAAGTGCCAACCAAGCAAAAAATTTGATCTGTTCAAGTAGGAAGTTTGTATTTTTTTTCTTAAGACAAAATCAACAAGAAGGTGAAATGGTAAAGTGAAGGAATCCCTAAAGGGTTGTACCAAAGAGAAGAAAAATCAACTGGAGAGCCTTTTGCAAGCATACAAAGAAGTGTTCCAAGAGACTAAGGAGATATCTCCTAAGAGGGAGGTGGAGCACGAAATACAATTATTCTTAGATTCTTCATTTCTAATCATCAGATTGTACAAATAGTTTGTCATAGAAGAAGATGAAGTGAATAAGTAGTTGCAACAATTGTTGGAGTAGAGCATGATCCCCAAAAAACACATCAATAAACTGTGTGACATCCCTGTCCCTCAATCTGACCGACAGGAGGGAACGTGAACTAATTTGGGCTCTACAAATTTCGCAAATGATCAAAATTACAAATTTATGACTTCCAAAATGCATGTGCAATTGTATGAATAAAAAACATAGTGGAATAACTAAATCTACTCACACACACACAACTTGCAATTTCTATCAAAATCATTACAGGCATATAAATAAAAATCATTGCACATCACAAACAAAAGAGAAACTTATCTTTAACAAAAAAAACATCCAAGCAACTGGTTGTGTAAAAGTGATTTTCCACCCAACCGTCGACACTTTGTCCAACTATACTCTTTCTTCTCTCTAAGGTCACCCACAAGTTGGGCTATGAGGACACCAGGGAAAATTAAATATCTACAGGATTCTCTCACTCAGCCTACAACCCATTGTGCTCCCTATGCTTATCCAACAACTCATACAGATCCCTACAAAGATCTCACTCAGCCATCACAACCATGGCACTCCTTCCAACTTCCCCACACAACACAAGGAAGGCATTTCCATTCATTGATCCATAGTTTCCTCAGGAAATCCAACCTTTACAATGCTTACTAGTGTGTGTAGTAAGAGTCCACTCTACTGTGTGTTGTTGGAGAACCTCCTGTAGTATAAATTATGGCTTTGTAAGCACCCTAGCTTTCCCAACCTTTATGCTCACATACAACCATCTAATTTCCTTCCCAAAATTCATCCTTGTCTCCACATTTGAATTTATGGGTTACACACAGTCTAGTAATGGACATGAACAATAGTGGGAAAACTATACGTAGTGTAGGAACATGCATGAGAGAATGATATATTGAGTGTTGAATCCAAGGAATATGATATGATTGTGAAAAGACAACTGATATTGCTTCTGACCATAAAATAAAATAACTCCTGACAACTGACAGAACTGTTACCACCCCCATGCTTCAATAACTACATGAAGTGACTTTCCCCACCAACCCCACACATCCATTCAATGATTTGGTTTAATAATCAAGGTGAAGTAATTGGATCATTTAAAGCGCATAGAATATTTTGGGATGAGTTCTAAGGTCAACACTTGGAAGCATAGGACTTAGTTTCCCCGTAGGTCCCTCTTCCTCTTCCCCTTTGGTGGAATCATAGCCCCTTTAATGCTCTTTACACAACCATCTTGGACCATTTTATTAACTTCCAAAATAATATTTACATACATCTAGAATTGGCATGATAAGCCAACCATAGGGTCCAAATAAAAATATATACATTACATGCCTAGACATTCACTAGTCGGGCCTTGGTCTTGAGCTTCTCAGTAGGAATTCATACTGGCATATTAAATCATTTAAATAATTTTGATTAATATATTCCACGCCAAAATTGGGGTATTACAAACTGCTTTATTTATTAGGCCATTTCAAACACTTAATTAATTTCTCAAATTCCCATAAATAAGAAGAAATTTGGCAATTATAATAACATATCATAACTGGAATTAAACAATTCAACACATAAATAGGTATGGAAAACCAAATTTGATATCGGAGTTCATCATACCCCCGACTACATCTTTGGGCTCTAACAATCGTCGAACCAATTCATTAGTTCATCAAATGTAGCAAAATTACATCAACTTTGTAATTATGTCTGTTAATTACAACAACATATAGCTCCAATGTCATTTTTTACATTTTTCAAAGAACTCCTCTAGCACGCAGTATGAGAAATTGTCACTTGCGCTACCTGGATCCACCTCGAAACCTTGTTGTTAAGTGCATTGGATATTGCTTAGTGTGTTTCTATCAACTTCATTCTAACATCTGAATTGTCCATCTTATGCACTATCAATCTACCCATCTGAACCTCTCAAACAAAACTCTCTCTGATAGTTTTGAACTGCCTAAGTCTGAATTTCTCAGTTCTTTGTTCATTACATTCGAATTGAACTCTTGATTGGTTAATCATTCATTCAATCATCGATTAATCTCCATTCCACGTTGATTGATCTTCAAACCAAACTTGTGTGTTCTTCGTCTCTCTACCTCTTTCTCTCTGCCGATTCCAAGTCCAAATTGCATGTTAAATAACAGATTGGATTAGTTTGTGGATCTGCACGTGGCGTTTTGGATCCATGAGCAACGTGCCCAATCGAGTATGAAATATGATTTCTTACTCAAATTATCACTCAAGATAATATCAAATATCGAATACATGATCTTAGAGGCACAAATTATGGATCAAATGCAAAGATCCATGCCCAAAAAATATCTATATCTAGTTAAAAACCAAATCCGCAAGGGAAACTCCCAAATTCAATCTAGGTCATTAATGTAGATCAGCACTGGATATTCTGGACCATCGATCTCAACCATTTCGATGTCTACGTCGATCCCGACCGTTCTAATCCAGATTGTGGAAGTCAGAAGTAGGAACTCCAAACAACACATACCTTCTTTGTCGATGTTCTGATCCCAACTGTCAGAAGTCGAAAGTTGAAACGCCAAACAACACATACCTTCTATGTCGATGTTATGATCTTAATTGTTTCGATCCTGACTTTTCCAATGCCGAATTTAACAGTGCCGACTACTTCGATTTTGACTTTGTTGATGTTGCCTAGTCCAATCCGATCGTTCCAATGATGATTATTCTGACGTTGGAAGTCAGAATTAGAAACTATCAAACCAACTCCCATAATAACTATCCTGACTCCCAACTCCTGAGTGTTCCGATCCCGGTTGCAAATTCAGAAGTCAGAACAAGAAATATCAACTTCTCCAATTTTCATCCCAACTACCAATTCCCGAGTGTAGAAGTCAAAAGTTGGAAATAACCTCTGCCACTGGGTTGCCAACTCGGAACACCAACTCAACACCTGCTAGCTACCATGTCATATTTTCTTGTTATGTGGCATATAATCATGCTTCCAACACAGAGTATGGTCCACCTATAGAGTCCACGTGTCACATTGTGGTTGTGCCACATGTCACCCCTTTTGCCTATTTTCACCAAAACTTCAAATTGTGATATCTTTCGCACCTGTAGTCCGTTTTTTACAAAACGAGTATTGTTGGACAGATCTCAACAATCTCTATAAAACCGTGTGCTTCCAATCAACATTTGATTTTTTTTTGGTCACTTGGGAGATCCTCATAAATAAAACCTCCCCACTAGAAAGCTTTTGGACCACCAAAAGCTTGGACCCTTACAGTTTACATTCAGAGTTTAGCTCTTCATTCTGTTGTCAACTTACCAAAGGCATACAAACACTTTGTTGTACATAAGTGATGTTATAACATTCATGACTTTTACATTCTACCCTTCTTGGGTCTCATACATAAAAAGTTATTTACAAAATTTACAATGTGATAAATTTACAACAACAAAAAGCTATCAACTTTGCAAATAAGCTACCCATTTATGAGTAAACTATAATAAATAATTTCCCTTCTTATGTTTATCTTCTTCATGAATTGTCTCTTGGACTGTTGTAGCTTTATCAAATCTTCCATCAGCTACCTTTGTCCTTGTGGGATCTTGCACAACTTTTCTCCAATGCTTTACAGGGGCAAGCATTACTTTTCTTCCCTGCTTTATGCGAAGCTCTGAGTGTAGTTTCAAACACTTCTTTACCCAATGTCCACTCGTTTTACAATGAGTGCAAAAGCTCCATGACTTCATTTCTTTCTTTCCTTTCTTCTTCTTATGTCGAGGAGGATGGTATTCATGTTGTGTCCCCTTCGTGGTTGACATGAATTTCCTACCAAAATCTTGGACCCTTACAATTTACATTCATAGTTTAACTATTCATTATGTTGTCAACTCAACAAAAGAATACAAACACTTTGTTGTACATATGTGATGTTATAACATTCATCACTTTTACATTCTGCCCTTCTTGGGTCTCATACACAAAAAGTTATTTACAAAATTTGCAACATGAGAAATTTACAACAACAAAAAGGTATCAACTTTGCAAATAAGCTGCCCATTTATGAGTAAACCATAATAAAGAATTTCCCTTCTTATGTTCTTCTTCTTCATTAACCATCTCTTGGACTGTTGGATCTTGATAAACTATTCCATTAGCTACCTTTTTCCTTGTGGGATCTCGCACAACTTTTCTCCAATGCTTTACAGGGGCAAGTATTACTTTTCTTCCATGCTTTGGATGAAGCTCCGTGTGTAGTTTCCAACACTTATTTACCCACTGTCCACTCATTTTACAATTAGTGCAGAAGTTTTGTGACTTCATGTCCTTCTTGCCTTTCTTCTTCTTATGTCGAGGAGGATGGTCTTCATGTCTTGTCCCCTTCTTGGTTGACATGACTTTCCTACCAAAATCTTGGACCCTTACAATTTACATTTAGAGTTTAACTCTTCATTCTGTTGTCGAATCAACAAAGGAGTACAAACACTTTGTTGTACATAAGTGATGTTCAAACATTCATCACTTTTACATTCTACCCTTCTTGGGTCTCATACGCAAAAATCTGTTTAGAAAATTTTCAACATGAGAAATTTACAACAACAAAAAGCTATCAACTTTGCAAATAAGCTACCCATTTATAAGTAAACCATAATAAATAATTTCCCTTCTTACGTTGATCTTCTTCATGAGCTGTCTCTTGGATTGTTGGATCTTGATCAACTCTTACATCATCTACCTTTTTCCTTCCGGTATTTCGCGCAACTTTTCTCCAATGCATTACAAGGGCAGGCATTAATTTTCTTCCCTACTTTGGATGAAGCTCTGGGTGCAGTTTCCAACACTTCTTGACCCAATGTGCACTCATTTTACAATGAGTCCAGAAGTTCTGTGACTTCATGTACTTATTGCCTTTCTTCTTCTTATGTTGAGGAGGATGGTCTTCCTGTCGTGTCCCCTTCGTGGTTGGCATGACTTTCTTCTACAAAGACATTCTCTTCCAACATTTGGCCTCACAATGGTTATTGAAATTGAAAAAAGTGCATGGATATGCATACCATAAATTACGTGCATCATATCCAGACTTCTTTTAATCAAATAAAACGTTGGAATAGTCATGTTTTTAATACTTTTTATCCTTGGTGAAAAACTAACGAGAATAAGTTGTCTTCACTCATTCCTTGGCATACTTGTCTTACTTTCGAGAAGTCGTGGACTTTTTATCATGAGACGATGATGTGCCATCATTATGCTTGTGAGGTTTCAATAATAGTTTAGGGTCTTTGATTGAAGCACCTCTTGCTTCAATTGCCTTAGAACATTATACATATCCCAAACCTTCATAGCGAGGCCTTTCCTCAACTTCTATGGGATTACTCATCCCTCGGCCATTGATGTCAAGTCCTCTTCCATCAAAGCCCATTTTGGTTATCAATTTAAAACCAAGGCCTTTCATATGCTTTTCGAATGCACTAAACGAAGCATCTACATCTTCATGGGGTGAACATGATGAAAATGACAAATTACTTACAATGTATACCTCATTCATGGTTTATACATCTTTGGTAGAATTTTGTCTCTCTTGCAAAGTGGACTCTTCATTTTTCTCAACTTCATCATTGTTCTGAGACTTTTCCAACATCTCTTCCTAGGCTTGCAACTCAAGTTGCATTGCTTGAAATCTCTCTTGCAAATCTTGAAGATTGTTTTGCATCCCTTGCTTATCTTCCTCAGATATTTGTAACAATCTCATCAATTGAACATTTTTTTCCTAAATTGTCTAATTGATTTCTTCAAGTTCATGAAGCCGTGATTTCTTTTTTGATGCTTTTACCATGTTTGTCTCTTCTACAATCAAGACACCTTCACTTCCAAAATAGAAAAATCTAACACAAATATGTTAATCAACCTTTCATACAATAACTCGAATTATCCTCAAGCCAAATGGAAGGGTGTCGAATTACAATTTTCAACAAGGCTTAGGCATACCAATGTTTCTCACTCAGTATGGATACAAGACCATTACAATATTGCCAACAACCCATCATGCCTCTTACTCTCATAAATTCTAGGAGTGGAAACAAAAAGCCTTTACAATGTTTCCAAGCCAAATGACAATTACATCAAATTTTAAGTCAATATCTAAAATGCAATGCAATATATATATATATATATATATATATATATATATAT
>LPNX010803770.1:10242-191753 GCA_001517045.1 Pseudotsuga menziesii
GATATCCTCTACCAACTTTTGGAAATACCAAGTTCTTTTAGCATTCATTATCATCAAGGATTATGTAGACTAGTCTATTTTTTATCTTGAAGTTTTGTGTGAACAGATTTTCATAGTTGTTGGCAAAGTAATCTCTCGCCGTCAAGTTTAGTTGAGAATCAATAGAGATTGGACTACTAACATCAAGTCATCAACATCTAAATCTCCAGCTTCTTGTTGTTATTCAGCAAGTAGGGCCTTGACTTACTTGGATTCTTTAGCCAGTAATGTGTGACCCTCTTCATTGGTATGACTCTCCATTTTATGATAAGATTACAGAACTTCTTCTTGCCATTGCCAGAAAGAGTTGTGGAACTAGTTGCTCCTATATTCTATCCACTTTTGGTGGTTACCTTTTGAGTGGATCGATTAGCCTTCAGCAACTTAGCTTCAATCTTGAAAGCTAGTTGAAAAACATGCTCCAGTAAAGAAATCATGAATATTTCTAAATCTTTTCTAATGTTAGGACGCGAACTAGACATGAATTTGATCCATAGGGTATCCTTGGGTTATTGTACCTCAATTTTGATGAAGAGCTTGCTGAAGACCTCAATGAACTGTTGGGCAATATTACCAGGAAGTTCTTAGAGGGCTAAAATTGCTTCCTAACAACTACTTTTACATCATCCTAGTTGTTGATATATTGTTGATTTTAGGATGCCGAGGTCCTAGTGTGAGTCTACCACCAATTTAGTTCAAAAACTGTAACTGCTCTTACTACAATATATAAGAGTAGACCAGCCATAACATCTGATATTTCCATGTACGAGTTAAATTCCATTGAAAAAATTAATTCACATACTATTCAGGAAAATTGATCAAGATACACTATAAAGTACAACAGAAGAAATATAATATGGCACAGTAAGTCATTTTAGTAGATCAAGTGCTCATGATTAGTGAGGATAGGAGCATAGGCATGTAAAATAGTTAGAGCCATGTGAACTGGAGTATTAAAAGATTAGATTAGATTATATAAATTTTTTATTGTGTGTGTTGTTGTAAAGAGATGAGACTATTTAGTTTTTCCAAACTTCAGGATGTGTGCTATTTCTTTAATTCATTACTTCTTTGAATTTTTAATTTTTTCTCTATTTTAAAGGTACAAAGAAAGAGGAATTTATGCCAGATATTGATGATGGGAAATCCAGATCATTTTTTATGAAATCTTAAAGGAGTCTACTGAGAAAGAACAGTTTACAAAAAATTATAATATCCAAGAAGCAACTGATGAGGAAAATGCAGCAACACAAGCGGATTTGGAAGCAATTGATGATCCTAATGGTTTAATGACTACTATTTTCACGAGTGCACCTAGTGCTATAACCAGTGTTGATATTAGTTTACATTATTATTAGACGAGTCCCTTCACTATGAGACTTTATTCTCTATCTTATGAAGTGAAATTTAAAATAATGAAAGGCGTTATGCTCGTTTATCAATCTTAGATGACTTGACAAAAAATTCAGTTAAAAAATCACCACCTACAACTTACCTGGAGCTTATATTGCACCTTTTCAAGGTACTAATTTTCCCCTTGACAAGTAATCTAAATGTGACAAACTGTGAAGTGAAAAGGGTGGTGAATATTGCACTAGATACAGTCAGGAATATTGCACCAAATTTGAACATTTTAACTAACTATGTGATACTTTCATTTTAACAAACATTTACACACTATTGCTGTAAGTGACTGTCACTTATCATGTTTTCGAAGAAAGACACCATGCACTAATATTTTAGTATTTACATTAGCAACTAATTCATGACATCAAATGCATTAAGCAAAATCAAATCTGAACATATCAAATATGAGAGAGTTCACATGCGTGGGAATAAAGCGCTGAAATGACTGAGTAAATAACTTGGTGTGCACATAAATGTTGCTACAGAGATATCATCTCCACCATAGTTACTTTTTCACCAAATGATGAATTAAAGTGATGTAGATGGCCTTGAAAATGTTTGGTTTTCAACACAAGAGACACCCTTCATAGGGTAACGCTGCTGCAGGTTTAGTTCACTTAATAGTGACAGTCTCTTCTATTACACGACTTGGAGGTATTAGCCATCAAAAATAATTCTTAAACAATCCAATATTTCAAGCAATCATCCATATCACACAGAAATACATCTCCTTGGTTGGCTCACTTACTATCAGATCAGGCAAGTCAATCATTCTCTGGTTGGTGTCTCAGTAAAGCTGGTAGGGTTCGACCGATCAGTTGGAGGTTTTAACTCGCCCTAGGGTTTTGCCTAAGCGGCTTATGGTAAGTAAGGACTCATAGAAGTATCAGGAACTAGATTCAACTACCACGTTGAGTAATGAAAGCATCGAAAGAGATGAAATTTCATTATATTTCATACACTTTGCCGGCCTCGACCCCTCCTATGAACAGATCTCCTCCACTTTGCCCTATGTGTGGCCTCGGCCTCTCCTGTGAACATATCTCATACACTTTTCCATATGTGTGGCATCTGCCACTCGTGTGAATAGATTTGCTGATTAGATCCAATGGAACTTTGATTTGATCACAATGGAAAATCAAAAATAACAATGGAGGTTAACAATATGAAATGATTAGGGAAAATCCAAATGGGAAAATGGGGAAATTGGGTTCCCTCTCAAAATTTTGCTAGTTTAAAATTCCCTCGGATATTTCAATTTTGCCACCAAATTTATCATCCTTTCAAATTATTAGGGCCATGGTCACACCATTTGTGCTGTAAAGACAGCCACCAATATTACACAAACATAAACCAAAGCATATGACCATTGGTTTTATGCTTTTCATAATTTAATAAGATTATTTTGAATGTTTTAAAGGGGAGAATAAACTCTATAGCTTTATTTCCCCAAGAAACTTTAAATAAAATGGAGTATGACATTAAATGAGATTATCTATTGTGATAAAACAATTTAGGATAAGACATATTGTCTAAATATTTATGTGGAAATTGCATTAACCCTAAAGCTTTATATTGCAATTGGAATGAGAGTTCATGTGAGAAAAATTTAGGTAATTAAAGTTTTGGTTGTTGATTATATTTAACAAACATATCTATAAATCAAAGCATTTTTTTTTTAAATATGAACACTGAAAAACCATTTATGGGTTTAAGACTTCTTCTTTAGGAATTATTTAATTGTAACAATTGTATTTAAAACCAAAGCTTAATTATTCTTGGCAATTGGATCTGTCATAATTAGAAATAAAATCTCACCTAGACTCACATGATTGCTTCAAATTATTATTTTTATGGTTCTTTTATAGGTATCGCAAGGGTAGAAAGAGTGGGAGGGAATCTCATTAGCCTTGCTGGAAATACAATAGTTAGATTCCCTTAGGGGCTTGGAATTGTGTCAAACAACCATGCAAAACTATACATGTTTGGACCAATTTTATTGCATGACCTTTTGATCAAGAAAACTATAATATTGGGGGATTCTTTATTTATTGTCCAACAAATGTATAAGAAAGTGATTAGGGAAGGTATTATTTACCAAAGAACCTTGCACATAATTCATCCAAATTTGGAGGGGATTTGTGATGTATAGTATTGAGTTTAATTTACAATTAAAACATCTCAATAGACTCATCTACCCAGTTAATCATGTACTTTGAAAATGGAGATCATGGCATGTGGGTTGGAAAAAAGAAACCTATTAATAGTGACACAGACAACTCAAACACAACATGTGCATCTAAAGTACATTAAGTGATAAACCTAGGAAACAAGCCATTGAACCTAGAATCCTTTCAGAGGTTAATGTTGGGACACATGTAATATCACCTAGTTATGTGAAGAAGTTGGATCTTATGTTAGCTTGCATAGGTTTCAATGGTACTGATGGAATTGACCCTCCTTGAAAGGATAAAATTGCTTTTCCGAGACCATATTGCTTCATAGGCACAGGAGCACTCCCTCTAATTTGAACACATTGCACAACAGAAACATTGCTAATGGGTATGACATAAGTTGCTCTAGCAATCCTTGAACCAAGGCGCTCTACTGAACCACTAAGAATTTGTTAGTATGATGTGGAATTTCTTCGTTACAAATTAAAATCTATTACGATTGGAAGAAATGAATGGAAACACAATGACAATACAAAGGGTTCCCATTGATTATAGAATGGAGCTATAATTAGCTTAAACAACGCATTTCAATATTGTATGATATAAAGTTTTTCCATTACAAATTGTACTCTGTTGTGATTTGATTCATGGATTAAGTGTTGTGCTCAGCTTCCAAGTTTGTCACATTCATTTCCTTCTAGATTTGAAACCCTTATCATCTTGGAGTATATTGAATAATATTCAATAGATTGAGCAAATGAATTCCTTATAGCATATGCAACAATATGTTGTTGACCATATTTTCCCCAGATGGAAACTAGGTATTACCCTTCTCTTGGGGATTGGGAATTGAATCAAATAATATGGCGGAAACACTTGCTCTTTGGCAGGGTCTGAAGTTGGCCAAAAATCAAGGATTAAAGGACATTGTAATGATCGGGGATTCTCAACTCATCATCCTAACCCTAAATACGAAAATTTTTCCTGAATACATTAAGATTCGATAGATGGTCAAAAGAATCCATAGTCTCAAATTATCTTTTAAAAATATTGATGCCTTTCATGTTCTAAGGAAAAACAACGCAGACTTAGCTGCCAATGCGACCTCCTCACTGGCTCGAGGGATCCTGGATCTCAATGGAAGCATCTCCTAGAGTGCAATACCTTAAGTGATGGGCACCCATATGACCTGGCCTTGATGAACTACCTGGGGATCAAGGGTGGAGCTGATGCTTGTCATTCCATTCTGTGGCACGTGGTGGAACAAGGAGGACACGTGAAGGCTCGTGGAGGTTTGAATGGATTTCGTGGGAATTTAAGACTGTCATGCTTGGATTAATGCTTCTCGAAGGGAGGATACACCATTCTATACTTCCCTCTCCCTGCACTGATTTCATTCACTATCTCCATTCAAGCCATGAGATTGCCCTGTACTACCGCATCAGTTTGCATGATGATGAGGCTCGATGCTGCAACTATTAAAGGTGGCGGATGGCTACTAATTTATCACTGTTGGTTAATTTGGGAAGCTCATGCTCCTACTGGTTCTAGGCGTCAGCTACTGATTATTGTCTCCATGCAATCCTCCCTCGAATCCTTTGCATCCTCCCTGGACAGGAATCTGGACGACGAATTGCGGACACTTAAGAAGAAGTTGAAAAAAATGGAACGAATAGTCCACTACATGGATACCTAAGGTGGTCATAGGTTGGAGAATGTAGATCAAGAATTAATTCATTTGTGAAAAGCGTTCGAACTCAGGATTTCGAAGACTGAGCAAGTTTTTATCAGGTTCCTGGCAGATCTATAACTCAAGGTGGATAGGCTGGAGTTGAAGGTAACTAGACTCGAATTGCAAGGAATTTCCAGTTCATCTGATCATCCTGAAGGACTCTCCGGCAGTCACTCGTAGTCTCTGTTAGCCATCCATTTTGGAACCCTGTATTCCCTACCCGCTTATATTTTACTGTTTATGTTTATATATGTCTATGTTAGTAATATTGTTCTAGAGTAAATGTAAAACTATTTGTTTGTCGGTCTCACTTGGGATGAATTTGCCACTTTCTCAAGGGTTCCTTTGTACTAAGACTTTATGTTGTTGCCAAAACTATGGAAGTACTGAATTTTGTGGCTCTTCTAGTGGTTAAACCACTGTTACTTAATATAATCATTTCTGTGTTAAAAAGAAATGTTGTTGACTCATTTTGTCATCTTTGATCACTAGTCTTATACATGACCACATCTCACTACAATGTGTTGCATAATAACCCCTTCACAAGATTTATACCAATAAATGTTTATAAGCTCTCTGCATCGTATTTCCCTAAGATTTATAACAACAACATTTGTGGAAATGTACCTCCTTACATGGGACACATGCAAGTATACCTTCTTCCCAAGGACATGTTGAAGAAATTTCCTAATTTTCTTCTTTTAGACGATAATCTCAGTTGTGTCCTTCCTTTTGAAATATGAGAGATGATGAAACTAGGAAAGATCGATCTGAAACCGCAATATTCTCACTAGAACCATTCCTTGGATGCTTTTATATCTCAACAAATCCTTCAAAAATAGGCAGTTTAACTAAGGTTTTAGATATTAGAGAAAACTAATTGTTGGAAGGAACCATATCACCAACTCTTGGCCATCTTGTGATGTTGCTAACAAGTTAAACTTGATTATATGGCTGATGTGGAAACACTTAACTATGATGATTTGGATAGTGTTTCAAAGATACAAAATATACAATAGTGTTTATAAAATAGTTTGCTAAAAGCATATTCAAAACATATTTCCTCAAGCATTGCAGCAAATATAATGCTTTCTAACATTGGAGGAGTCTTGCCTCTTGGTGCATTTCTGTAATGTCTTGGTGGTGAGTGCTCGAAATAAATCCTAAAACTTGAATATCTACCACATCAAAATAAAATTATTGTGTTATAAATTCCTTCCAACTTCGTAAATTTAATGAGGCTTTATGAATGCATACAAAATTGTCCCTTTCAGAAATATTCCTTTCACTGAGGTGATGAGACCTTAGGGAAGAGCGATCTAGAGATGGAGTATGATAACGTCGAGCATAAGAGTAATGCTGGTTGAATCCATGACCTCTTCTCACACGTTTAGGTGTGCCCTCTAGGCTAGGAATTTTTGCAGCAGTCTGACTTTGATTAGGATGGGGAAGTGTACTCTTATCAACAACAGGACTATGACTTGATCCTCTTGACAACCTTCTTCTTGGAGGCCCTCTTTTACTTTTCAAAGGCCTTTGAGCTAGGTTTTGTCATGAATTCCTACTCAAACTCCTTTTTGGACTCCTTCTTAAAGGAATGGAAGCAGTCACACTTGGGCTCCTACTTAAAGCCTTGTGACTTGGGCTCGTGCTTACAACCCTGCGAGAAATCACACACTTGGGCTCTTGCTCAAACTCATTTGGGGACTTCTACTCAATACCCTTCTGGGACTTCTACTTAGGATCTTGCTTGAGATTCTCCTAGGACTCTCACTTTGGCTCCTGCTCAAGCTCCTTCTTGGGATTCTTCTCAAGCTTCATCTAGGGCTTTTGCTCATACTCTTATGAGGGATCTTTCCATGACTCCTTGGAGAGAAAATTCCATTTATTAGATTAACAAGACAACAAATTGCACAATGTACAATTATACAACACCAAACTATATGAAATAATATATATACAACAATATAACATTTATGGTCAGTTAAAAATTCAGCAATGGCATATCATGATGCTTACAACTTAAAAGATAAATGTACCTTCATCAACTACAGCTATACTCTTATCTTTTCCTAGAAATATTTCACCACAATTAGAAATATTAACTAGAACAATATTTCTTCCTTGATCTGCAGTTGATAATAGCTCAATTTTCTTCAGTACATCTATTCCCTCAACAACTCTTCCAAAGAAGACATGCTTGTTGTAGATAATAAGAAAATGGACATTAATTATATGAGAGTAAAACAAAAAATAGAGATGGGGAGAGGCAACATATCCAAATTATTCAGACAAATGTTAGCCTCACCCCCTTAGTAGCATATAAACCAACTGAATTGGACTGAAGAGAACTAACTACAAATATTGATCATAATTTAAAATTTCAAATGGTAAAAATACACTGGTGTCTAAAACCCAAAGAAAGTAACCCATTATTTCAAGGTAAAGGAATCTTGTATTTCTAAAATATGAAATTTACATATGGTGACACTCATGAGTCATGGATAAAGAGAAAATATGCCGATCACAACCAACATGTAAAGCTGCTCAGACAAATGGGTGAATACAAAAAATCATAGATATGGAATCAAGTATATACCCATCAAGATAAGGTGTTGCTGCAAAAGTAATAAAGAACTCAGAACCATTGGTGTTCTAAGATATGAAATTTCCATATGGTGACACTTGTGAGTCATGGATAAAGAGAAAATATGTCGATCGCAAACAACATGTAATGCTTCTCATACAAACTCAGGTGAATACAAAGTCTGTGGGACTTGATGGATTAATACTTTATGGAATCAGCAAAACAATTACTCATTGAGTGAACAAAATAAAAATGGAGCAAAGCCTAAGTATATCTCATCAAAAGAACCACTGCCAATTTTGTGCCCAAGTGTACACTTGTTGTTTATGTGTGACTCCATGTCATGGGATGTCACAATTTTAGACCCTATGTGCACACATTCGAGGTTAATATGCAATTCTGGTACCTACAATCATGTCCCAACACCCCCCCACACACTTAAACATCTACATGTGTTCTATATTTGTGCATACACTTTGTCATCATGAGATTTGTGGAAATGACCATATTTTGATGAAGATACCTACATTGAACTAGAATATGAAAATATATATATGCATACTGATATTTAAAAATTTTCTTGTCAAATTATGGTTGTCTCAAATGGTTCCCTTTAGCAGTAAAGTTCATTCTACATGCAACATAGTATAATTGCTTGACAAAACCAGTGAACCAACAACATACTTGGTTGTAATGATAAATAATCAAGTTATATGTAATCAAGCACTAGCAAAATAAAGTCAAGAAATATAACAAGTATACCATATTTGGAATATATTGGGAAAATTGCTTGTAATGGAAAGCTCAATAAAGGGTGGGGGTCTTGTATTTCATACCTGTAAAAATGACCTTATGGTCACTGGAGGCCAAAGAAGCCTTGAAGGTGAAAATATAGAGTTGAATTTGTTGCATCCTACACCTGAAGGAGGAGCTTCGAAATGGAATTTGATAACAATTAAGGAATATGCAAGAGTTCTACTTCTTGATGAAACCAACCTATTGGCATCGATTCCTTGTTGAATGGTTATCAAAAATACATTTGATATTTTTCCACTTGCATATTTAGCCTATCAATACCTATGTGTTGGAACGTTGAATTCTCTACCATCTCTTACTAACGATCTGAACAAGGAAAATTCCTTTGTCGTAGTAGTGGATCTAAAAATTCATGGAATATTGAGAAATGTAATACTGTGAACAGGTGACCGAGTATATTAAAAAATGTTTAGTAATTGAGAGTAATATTAGTAATGGGGATTTACAGATGTTTGTAGAAGTAAATATCATTGGGACTCTATGGTGTCGAATCCTTGATCTAGCAAAGTAGTAGGTCCACATTACCAGCATTCAAATCCCATATTTTGAAGATCAACAATAAAGATCAACCCCATATCCAAGGGCATCAAATCGAGCATTTCCATGCAGTCATTTAACAGGTGGTATTCGAAGGAGGGACAAATATCAAAGTATAGGATGTTAAAGCATATTTGGGTCATAGATTGAACACTTGAAAGCTACTAGATTCCAAGAAATAATCTCTAGATTTATGGAAATAGTGGGGAATATATCCTCAAATTTCAGGTAGAATATTAGTTGACAGTTTGTTGATGTATATGTAACTTCAGAATGTATTTCAGTTGTATTTCTGATATATTGTAACCCTATGTTTATTCTGAGATGTACTTGAGTCATGTCATGCCTCGATGTTCCTATAGAGAAGATCTATAATGTAAACAAGTAATCTCAAGTCATTGTGGGTAACCCTCCTATTGGTTAAGGGTTAAAGTCCCCGCAGTTCCGAGGGGGTTATTAGACTCTCCTAGTGTGGTAGGCCCTAGTACAGTTTAGTCAAGTTGGGAATTAGTATAAATAGAGAGCTTGCCTCTCTGTTTATTACATATCTCATACACACTTAAGTGTAGCACATAGTTGAGGAAGGAGAAGACACTGGGGCTAGATAGAAAGAAGGTTACTGCTTTCGAGAGATCACCTTACTATTTTGGGTTCTACTTTTGGTGCTGATTCTATCTCTGAGGAATTTGCGAGGTTTTCACCATTTATGATTTCCCCGAGGATAAACACTGTGTTCATTGTCTCTTGTGTTTGATTGTTGTGCTTGTTATTCTGTCATTTAAAGATCCTAATGTATTGCTAGCTTAATGATAAAAATCTAACATGCTATCAGAGCTAACCTGAGAAGAAGACACTGTGCAGCTGCGGGAACTAGGGATTCCTACTTAGTGGATCTTCCTCCATAGTTTTTTAGCAAAAGAAGGTTGGATTAACTCTCCTCCTTAGGGCACATATTTCTGTCGAAGAAGAATCCAATTCTGAGGTTTTTCAGTTTTGGACCCAACATTACTGCCAGAAATTAGGGATTTTCACATAAGAGGAATTTTTCAATGAGCCTAGGCTTGGATTGATCTCCTCTACAAAATCAAAGTTAGGGATCAAATTCAAAGCATTTGGCCAGACAAAACTCCAGAAAAGAAAAAACCTAATTTTCTATTGATCCAGCACTACAGGATTTCAACTCCAAATCCAGATTCGACATCTTGACCTGGTAAGATCTAAATATTTTGTATTTCCATTTGAGGTTCTCGATTAAGATGTCTCATCATACCAAGCTTGATGAAAAGCTTGAGGGAGCTGATAACTTAGCCTGGAAGTATAGGATCTTCTTGGTCCTGGAAGAAAATGAGTTGGACTCCTGTATCAATGAGGAGGTTCCAGTTCTAGAGGGAGATGAGGCTAAGGCCTTACATAAGAAGAAGTTGGTTATGGAAAAGAGGATTATTGCTGATTCAATCAAGGATCACCTCATACCACAGGTGTCCTCCCTCAAGACACCTAAAGCTATGTTTGATGCCCTAACCAAATTGTTTGAACGGAAGAACATAAAGAGGAAGATGACTCCGAGAAACCAATTGAAGAATGTAAAGATCCAAAATACTGAGATCATCCACTCTTACTTTACAAGGGTATCTCAGATCAACGAAGAGCTGGAAGCAGTAGATGAAGAAGTGGAAAATGCAGAAATTGTGATGACCACCTTGAATGGTCTCCCTAGATCATGGGACTCTTTGATTCAAAGGATCTGTGCTAGAAAGAAGTTAGTCAAATTCAGTAGACTATGGGAAGAATTCTCTCAAGAAGAATCTCGGATAGCAGCTCGAAAAGAGAAGATGGGAAATGAAGATCAAGCTCTCACAGTTCACTCCAAGAAAACCAGAAGGAACCATCATCACTCTTAAGATCTCACACCCTAAAAGAGATCTATCTACCATCAGATGTTACACATGTGATGAGAAAGGTCACATATCCAGATTCTTCCCTAATAAAGGGAACTTCAAGAAGAAGAATGAAAAACAAGAGAAGACATCATGCTCATGCTGCAAAGGATGATTAACCTTCCACAAAGAGAGTCAGACAAGAAATTGATTCTTCAGGTGATGAAGAATATGTGCTGATCTCTGCTCTTACAGGAACCATTTCACATGGAAGCAATGGTTGTCTCATAGACAGTGGTGCTTCCAAGCACATGATAGGATTCAAAGAATCGTTTGTGAGGCTATTTGAACATGAGTCACCTCACAAGGTGAAGCTTGGGTTTGACTACCAATATCCAATAAAAGGTAGTGGTGAATCCTCCTATATACTAGACTCTGGAAAGTCTATGAAGATGAAGAATGTATTATTTGTTCCAGGACTAAAGAAGAACCTACTCTCCATATCTACATTGGATGCAAAAGGAATGAGGGTTGCTTTCGTAGATGGCCAAGTTCTTATGTGGCCAAAGGGAAAGATTTTTGACGATGCAATAGTGATTGGGGAACAAGAAGGAGGTCTATACAAGTTGAAGGGTCAACCAAAACAAGATTTGGTTCATGACTCAGTAGAACCAAATTAAATTTGGCATAGAAGGCTTGCACACGTGCATTATAGAGCACTACCACTTGCAACCAAAGTTGTTGAAGGTCTTCAAGAAATTCAAGAAAAACATGATGGAGTCTGCAAAGGATTTACGAAAGGAAAAAATACAAAGAAGACATTTCCAAGTAGTGAGAGAAAGGAAAAAAGAATCTTGGAAATCATCCACTCCGATGTATATGGACCAATGTCATCAAGTTCTCTAAGTGGGTATGCATACTATGTTTCTTTTATTGATGACTTTTCTAGGAAGACATGGATTTACTTCATGAAGAACAAAGACGAAGTATTCAGGAAGTTCAAGGAATTCAAAGCCTTGATCGAGAACCACACTGAAAATAATATCAAGACTTTTCGATTAGATAATGGTGGAGAATTCACTTCAAATGAGTTCAAAGAACTATGTAGAGACTCATGGATTAATAGGGAGTTGTCCACTCCTTATAATCCACAACAAAATGGGATTGCATAAAGGAAAAATAGAACTATCATGGAAGTTGCAAGAGCTATGATTCATGATCAAGATCTTCCTATGCATCTTTGGGAAGAAGCAGCCAGAACAACAGTGTATGTACAGAACCGTACTCCTCACAGAGTACTCAAGAACAAGACTCCTGAAGAAGTCTTCTTCGGTAATAAACCAGAAGTCAGCCATCTAAAAATATTCCGCTGTCCAGTATACATACACATTCCAAAAGAAAAGAGGACAAAATTAGATCCTTTAGGAAAGAAGGGTATATTTGTGGGATACTCTGAAAGCTTGGAGGCTTACAAATATATACTTCCCAGGGTTCAAGAAGATTAACATCGATAGGGATGTAACATTTGACGAATATTTAGCCTACATTAAATCCATAAAGAAACCTACTGAAGAACTTGAAGAAGCAGAAGCTCCCAGAATTCATGATACAATCATGACCGAAGAAACTCAAGAAGAATATCGAGAATTTGAAGAACCACAAAGACCTGTAGATCCACCTCAGGAGAAGAATCCTCACAACAGGAAACCTGCTTGGGTACAAGAAATCATCCAAGGTGTGGAAATATATGGGGTTTCAAAAGAGAATCTTAGAGAAAGAAAGAGGACCAGATCCTATTCTAGTTATGTAGCATTACTATGTGATTTCATTGATAAAGAACTTTCCAATTATGAAGAAGCAGCACAACAGAAAGAATGGAAGGATGCTATGATCGAAGAGTATCAATTGATCACGAAGAATGATGTTTGTGATGTTGTCCCAATACCAGAATGGAAGTCAGTTGTAACTTCCAAATTGATCTACAAGATTAAGCATGTTGTAGACAATATCATAGAGAAATATAAAGAAAGATTTGTTGCTCGTGGTTTCTCCCAGAAAGAAGGAATATACTATGAAGAAACCTTTGCACCTGTAGCCAGATACACTTCCATCAGATCGGTACTTTCTCTAGCTATAGTGATGAAATGGAAGATACACCAAATGGATGTCAAGACTGCTTTCTTGAATGGTGTATTGGAAGAGGAAGTGTATGTGGAGAAGCCACTCAGTTTTGAGATACATGACAGGGAGTCTCATGTGTGTAGATTGAAGAAATCCCTGTACGGCTTGAAACAGGCACCCATGACATGGTACGGTAAAATTGACAGCTTTCTATCCAGTTTGGGATTTACTAAGAGTAAATCATATTCCAACCTTTACTACAAGGTTGAATATGGCAACCCAGTGATGCTCCTACTATATGTAGATGATCTGTTTGTGACAGGTATGGATGGGTTGATTGTTGATACAAAGAGAAAGCTTGTTGCTGAGTTCAAAATGAAGGACTTATGTATGATGCATTATTTTCTAGGTATGGAGGTGTTGGAGCAGGGTCCCACAGCTACAGAAGAAGATGCTAGTTTAGCGAAGAGATAAGTTTTGGCGGAGAGAAGATAAGATAGAGCTACGACGCCGTAGCACATGTCCAGCTACAGAGCAGAGACGGAAACCATGACGAAGAAGACGGAGAAGTCAAGGAAGATGACTGTACCTGAGCATCCGAGAAGAGAGAGCTCACCCACTGCATTGAAGGCAGCGAAGAAGACAGGAGGGCTCAACAACCCTCATAAAGGAAAAGGAGCAATGAGGCTGAAGCATTGAAGATGAAGGACAGGAGAGCGAAGTGGTGCACAGTACCCATGATCAGCGCCGAGAAGCATGGAAAACTGCAGAGAGCTGTGGTATGACGGAAAGCAACTACCTCAAGTATAGATATGGCCGACTATCACTAATTAGGGTTTGAGTTACTGTTGGGACATGCCCACAGTGTTGTAATGGGAAGACCTTCGGGCTTCCTATAAAGGGATATATTTTGTATTGTAAAAGGGTTGGTTCATTCAGTTGTTAGTCATTTGTAGATTATTAGACTGTTGTAAAATCCTAGCTCTGGTTCTCTTATTAGTGGTAGCAATCTTACTGTAACCAGTAGCTGGCTTATAGAGCATGCATGTAACGATCCGCAGGGATTGACAGAGAGGGAAGAGTATATTGTAGGAGAGCAATATAGAGAAGAAAAGAGATCTGAGAGAGAAGATCTTGAGCTGCATATGCGGTGCAGTAGAACTGTGTTTTACCTTCCCCTAAGCTATAATAAAAACATAGTTCTGTGGACGTAACTTCCATCCTGGAGGTGAACCACATTAAAATCGAGTGTGATGTGATTGGATTATGTGTTATGTTTAATTATGCATTTATCAGTCATTTCATGGACTTTGTTTACAGTTTAAATAAATGAATGTGTTAATCAGTCACAGCAATATAGAAGGATAAACATAAGTTGAAGACTTTGGCATGTTGTATGTGGGTTCATTTATGCTTTGCTTGAACAGTCACTAGTCATAGTATTGAACAGCCTTGTATGTTGAGTCTTGCACGTCGACACGAGCAACGCTAAGTGTGCTAAGCCGCGGAGGTAGGATATCGTAGAGAGGTGATACCACACTGGCAGAGGAGCTACGATGCGCGATACCACATGTTGAGGACTTAGCATTGGGCAAGAGCTGCGTGTCGAACGGTGCGCGACGGTGCGGTAAGGTTGGAGATATCGCGAGTCAGTGGAAGTGCACGACGTAGAAAGGGACCGCATGGTAGTATAAAGGGAAAGCTCGCGGCTAGAAGAGCTGCGAGACGAGGAGATCGTGCGATGTGAGTAGAAATAAACCTGATTATAGTAAACCTGGGTCTGCCCATGATAATCAACAAATGGTTCTGTTTCTAGTTTTGAACAACTGAGTGCTAATGTTCTGTTGGCATCCTACTAGAGAAGAGTTTCACCAATGGCTGGAGTCAAACTTAAAGGAGTTTGCCAAGAAAGACAATCGGAGCCCTAGATTGAGCACAAAGGGCTCGTTACAAAAGCATATCTCTTCAGATATACATGCGATATTTTTTGCAACCTATGGAGACGAGCTTTACGACTGGTTATCAAAGTTGACAGATAATAACATATTCAAAAAGAAAAGAAACATTTTCTGGACACTGGAGCTGATTCAGACCGTGCAGAGCCTCGATAATCCCATTACAAGAGCAGTGGACTTCTGGCTTGCGAGTGTGCTAGAAGGATTTGTTACAAAATTTGCAGTTGACCAGAGAAAAAGCTTTAGCGAGGCTGAGCGGTACTTCTTCAAAGGATATCATGGTAAGTACCTAAAATCTATAAAACTTGTCCATCAAGATGCTGCTACATGAAAAAGGAGTAATGGACATGATTTCAGATGAATAAGTAAAGATAGTAATGTCACAAGAGTTTGAAAGTGATTTTGATGACATTGGACGAACACGTAGTGGCAAGAAGTATAAAGTAGCTTTCAACTCTCTTGTATTTGGAGACAGTTCAGACAATATTAGGCAACCGAGTCATAGTACCACAGAAGAACCAGAGGGGGATATCCCTTACCATCCCTATACCCCACAGAAACAGACCGGGACTTAGAGTAATCCTGTAGGTACTCCATCCAGTAGCTCATAGACAATACCTACTACTGCTACACCGCCTTCACCTACACCGCCGAGTGGTAGTAATCCAGTTAATCAGAACCCACCGCAGAGAAATAGAATGGGAGATGATATGAAGCTACCTACCTTTAAGGGTACAGGAGTAGAGGACCTGGAACAGCATTGGTTTCTATGCGAAGCTATGTGGACCATTAAACAAATCCACGATGATAACATTAAACTTGTATAGTTGGTCACCACATTGAGAGAATGAGCTTTAACATGGTATATGAAGTACGCTGCCACACCCAGAACACTCGTCCAAGTCAGGACTGCCATGATTAAAGAGTTCAAGAAACCTAATTATGAGTCTCAGTGTATAACAGAGCCCAAGGATATTAAGTAGCTACCATCAGAGTCAGTATGGGACTTTGACCAGAAATTCAAAGCTCTTATAGACCAAGTAAGCTTTGAGCTTGCGCCAGAGCAGCATAAGGAATGGTTTATTGCAGCGCTGCTCCCTCACATCATACTGCCACTAATGCAGTAGAAACTCCAGACGCAGGATGATGCGTTGGAGATGGCGATGAAGCTAGAATCTTCACCTTTAGCTGAAACTAGTGCAGTCATGACAACTCTACAGAACCAGTTGGCCAACCTCACATTATAGATACATGAACTTAAGAAAGGGAAAGAGGTTATGCAAGACATATGGTGCTTACGATGTAAAGCACAAGGTCATACCAAAGACAACTGTCCAGTCTTTGCAAAATATTTAGCGTCAGGGGCTCCTAACCCCTTACCCCAAACGCAAGGGCCATGGTGTGATATATGCAAGACGTGGGGACATCAGCCTCAGCAATGCCATCTGCTTCAGAAGTATGTACAGACACCTAAGAACCTATACTATGTCTTCTGCAAGTCCATCGAACATGATGAACAGAATTGTCGAGCCTATGATCTCATGTTAGATAGAAAACATGACGTGTACAGAGTCCAATCAGAAACACAGGGTCTAGCAGCAGGACCACAACCTGATCCGGCTTATGGTGGACGTGGAGGAGGATTCAGAGGATGAGGACATGGAGGAGGATTTGGCCGAGGAGAAGGTTTTGGCCGTGGTCGCGGACCAATCACTTGTTATAACTGTGGAGTTATAGGGCACTATGCTAGGGACTGTCAGAGCCCCACCACCACTTATAACTACTGCAAATATTATGATCATAATATAGAGGAATGTCCTACCTTGATAACTAAGATCAGAGAGCCTAAACCAGCAGCACACCAGAACATCCAGCTTATTGCTGCTGAGATGGATGAACCAGAACCAAAAGTTAACATTGTGACTCGCAGCGGTGCTTCCACCAGTGGGACGTCGCAGGATATCGAAAATAACACAAGTCAGCATTGGGTGCGCAGAGCTCCTAGTAAAGCAACATCACTTGACCTGCAGAAGAATAAAGAGACATTTCATGAAGCCAAGGCTTCCTTTGATGAACCTACCCAATCAGGATCGTAGGTACCGCCATCTAAGGGTGTACCGTAGCAAGCACCTTATGGCGATAGCCCTGAACAGATACCGCAGGCTACCACATCGAGAAGATGCGATGAGGATGAATTGACAAGAAGCGTACAATCCTTCCTGCGTAGTTGCTTGAAACTCATGAGAAATGAAAAAGCTATCGACAAGCTCCAACGCATCATAGATCAGTGTCAGCAACCTTATCTCTCGAGAAGTGCACACTGCGCTGTTCATAATATTACAGGACATACAAGGACCAGAAGAGAGATGAAGCTCACAGCACAGATTGGAGAGTTCGAAATGGATGAGGTCGTCTTAGATCTAGGATCAGAGGTGAATGTTTTGACTAAGCAGACATGGGAACAGATGGGTAGCCCTCAGTTAGTCAGATCGCCTATCCACCTGAGATTAGCTAACCAACAGCGAGTATCACCATTGGGTCGACTACCGTAGGTGCCAGTTGACATTGATGGAGTTCGCAGTTTTGCGGACTTCAAGGTTATAGAAATCATTCGTGACAGTCGACCGTATCCAGAATTATTAAGTATCGATTGGGCGATCGGTAGCAAGGATGTCATCGACCTAAAGAGAAGACAAATGACCTTTGAGGATGCGCAGATCCGGGTCATCGTGCCGTTGGCTCCTCACCAGGGTCCTAGATATATTGAACCTATCCGAGCAGAGGAGGAGGCACGTAACATGGATAGTCTCTACCAGATGACTGCGAACCAGAACGACTACATCAATCCAACCGCAGAAGGGAACATTAGTTGGTAATGGGACAGCTCATGCGCATCAGATTCCGATGTTGGTCTAGAGAACTGGCAGAACAGACTTTACGAAGTCTCAACGCACAGATGTGCATTTATGAGTAAGTCACTACGATGGATTGGCGCAGAGATCACTGATATTCCATCATATCATGGTCTAACAGATATCCAGGAATTCCTTGAGCAGTTTGAGCAACAGATTCCTTACGAGCAAAGGATCATAGCTATGGACCTTGTAATACGAACCACACCTGCAAGATGGTGGTATGCGCATAAAGAGAATATCGCATCATGGGATGATATTAAAAGATTGATGGTGATCATATTTTCTGTCGACAGAAAGTACGTCCAGCAGAACTACACAGGAGAAACTGATCCCAGGACACACATTTAGACATGTGAACAGAACTGGTCGAACATTCCCAAGGATGAATGGGTTCACCGATTCATTCACACATTGGACACAGTTCCAAGGAACTCGTACACAGAGACCAAATTGCACAAGGGGATGACCACATGGTCACTTATGACAGACAGTTTCCTACTCACCTTCGCGTTTGAATCAGAACATCCAAGTGTTTCTCAGGCCCTAGACATAATCAAGATCAAGATATTTGAGGACTGTACCATCTCAGTGCAGGCTCAACCTGAGTGGGTCATCCAGTTGCAAGCCGCGCTTGAGTGCTATAATTTGGCAGCAAAGTCAGACAATGAAGATAATTATGAGGATGAGGATCCTCGCAACACCAACATTCTGGAGTCAAAAGGGACTCGCGATGTTGGGGGACCACAGTTAGAGATTCCAGCAATCACCGAACCCATTAAGATTAAAAATATCAATATTGTCACAGACGCAGAACCTAATTTTGCCTCTATTGGAGACTATTGGAATGATGAAACAGTAAGACAGATTGCATATTTTTTACATGACTATCAGGACCTATTTCCCACCAAGTTCACAGAGATGAAGGGAATAGTTGGAGACCTGGGAGTTATGAGGATACCATTGAAGGAGGATGCTAGACCAGTCAAGCAGCGCCCATATAGATTGAATCCACGCTACAAAGAAAAATTTAAGGATGAGATTGATAAGATGCTAGCAGCAGGCATCATTGAACCAGTGGAAGAAAGTGAATGGGTTAGCCCCATGGTCGTACAAGAAAAGAAAACAAAAGGAGACATCAAAATATGTGTCGATCTGCGCAAGCTCAACGATGCATCACTTCAGGACCCATTTTCGACACCGTTCACTGATGAGGTATTAGACAACGTTGGAGGATAGGAGGTCTGCTCCTTCACTGACAGCTTTTCAGGCTACCATCAGATCAGAATACATCCAAAAGATCGATCCAAGACGACCTTTGCAACAGAATGGGGCTCATTCTAGTATACGGTAATGCCCTTTGGTCTTAAGAATGCACCAGCTATATTTTCTAGAGTAGTAGTTGTTGTATATAAAGAATACATCCATAAATTCCTAGAAGTATATTTCAATGATTGGACTGTATTTGGACTAATCGACAAGCACATAGGAGACTTAAGACTGATGTTAGAGAAATGTAGGCAGTACCATATTTCTCTAAATTTAAAAAAATGTATATTTTGTGCACCATTCTGTATTTTGTTGGGTCATATTGTGTGCAGACAAGGCTTGATGGTAGATCCCGCGAAGATCGCCATCATTGTAAATATTCCAGCACCCAACTCAGTCAAGCAATTGAGGACAGTACTTGGTCATATCGGGTACTATAGAAAGTTCATCAAAGGCTACGCAAAAATTACAGCACCAATGGAGAAATTGCTAAAGAAAGATGTAAAATTCCTATGGAATGAGGAATGTTAGCAGAGTCTAGACATAGTTAAGGAGAAGATGGTTACAGCACCCATATTAGTATTTCCAGACTGGACTAAGCCATTTCATGTACATGTGGATGCGTCTGGCATCGCACTAGGGGTTGTTTTAACACAACCAGGAGAAGGAGATATTGACCATCCCATAGCATATTCCAGCAGAAAGCTATGATATGGTGAGAAGATTGGTTCCTTCCATTGTCAGATGTATGTGATGATCCCACATCCAGTATGAAAAAGGACTGGCTCTATGAAGACACATATAGTATGAAAAAGGACTAGTCACTGTGTAGATGCCACATCTAGTATGAAAAAGGACTAGCTTTGTATAGACCCATCTAGTATGAAAAAGGACTAGCTCTGTGTAGATGCCACATCTAGTATGAAAAAGGACTAGCTCTGTGAAGACACATCTAGTATGAAAAAGGACTAGCTCTGTGTGGAAGTCACATCTAGTATGAAAAAGGACTAGCTCTGTAAAGACTCATCTAGTATGAAAAAGGACTAGCTCTATGTAGATGCCACATCTAGTCTGAAAAAGCACTGGCTCTGTGTAGAGGCCACATCTAGTATGAAAAAGAGCTAGTTCTGTGATGATACATCCAATATGAAAAAGGACTGGCTCTGTAGATGTACATCCAGCATGAAAAAGGGTTGGCTTTGTAGAAATTCCTATGATGAGAAGAATCAAGAGATAGCACCCATGATGATGACCTAGTGATGATCCAGATCGAGTGATGATGATCTAGTAGTGATGATCTAGATCCAGTGATTGTGTCCAGTGATGATCTAGATCGAGTGATGATCCAGATCCAGTGATGATGCCCAGTGATGATCCAGATCCAGTGATGATGCCCAATGATGATCCAGATCCAGTGATGATGTCCATTGGTAATCCAAATCGAGTGATGATCCAGATCTGATGATGAAGATGACTTGAAGATGAAGATGACTTGAAGTTGACAAGGACTCGATGATGATCCATAAGATACAAAGAAGAAGACTTGTGCTGAAAATTGTGTCGAAAGAATACCTTCCTAGTTAAGAGGGAGTGTTGGTGTATATGTAACTTTGGAATTTATTTCACTTGAATTTCTTATATATTGTAACCCTATGTTTATTCTGGGATGTACTAGAGTCATGTCATGCCTCGATGTTCCTATCGGGAATATCTATAATGTAAACAAGTCATCTCAAGTCATTGTGGGTAACCGTCATATTGGTTAAGGGTTAAAGTCCCCGTAGTTCCAGGGCACTAGGGTTAGTAGACTCTACTAGTGAGGTCGGTCCTAATAGGGTTTAGTCAAGTCGGTAATTAGTATAAATAGAGAGTTGTCCTCTCTATTTATTACACATCTCATACACACTTAAGTGTAGCGCATAGTTGAGGAAGGAGAAGACACTAGGGCTAGATAGAAAGAAGGTTACTGATGTCAGGAGATCACCTTACTATTTTGGGTTCTACTTTTGGTGCTGATTCTATCTCTGAGGAAGTTGCGGGGTTTTCACCATTTATGGTTTCCCCAAGGATAAACACTATGTTCATTGTCTCTTGTGTTTGATTGTTGTGCTTGTTATTCTCTCAGTTAAAGATCCTAATGTATTGCTAGCTTGATGATAAAAATCTAACACATTGATAGTCAAACCTTATATTTTAAGGGAATCAAACTCAACAACGGTACTAGTGTTTAGAAAATAAAATCAACGAAAGTACTTCGAATTTATCAAATCAACTCCAAGTGTAGCATTTCCTAGCTCTATGTTGAATGTTTTTCCTGTCGAAATTCATGGCACAATTCATGTCACTAACCTTGGATTCATATATGGTGCTATGCTATTTAGGTCGTTTTTTTGGAGGCTATTATTGGCGTTATATGGGATGCTTTTGTGGACGTTAATTGGGATGTTAATTGGGATGCTAATTGGGATACTAATTGAGACGCTAATTGAGATTCTAATTGGGATTTTACTTGGGACACTAATTGGGACGTTAATTGGGATGCTAATTAGCATCCAAAATAATGCCAACTTTTAGAAAGGGACGCTAATTGGGATTCTAATTGGAATGCTAATTGGGATTCTAATGGGGATGCTAATTGGGATGCCAATTGGGATGTTAATTGGGATGCTATTTGGGATGCTAAATAGCATCCAAAATAGCATCAACTTTTAAAAAGGGACACAAATAACGCCATTAAAAGTGCCATCCCATGAAAAAGCATCCACTTAGTCCAAAAAATGATGAAAAATACACTAAAAGGGATAGTGGACGCTAACAAGGAAGCTAAAAGGGACGCTAATCATAGGGTTTTGTTGTAGTGTAAGTTGTCCAAATTGGAACACTTTATTCCAGTTAAGTTAACATACAAAGTAGTTCACATTGCTGACATATTCCTAAAAGGGATATTTCAATTGCATGGGATACCTAAGGAAATCATCTCGGATCGAGATACAAAGTTTACCAGTAAATTTTAGAGATATTTATTCTCTGACTTAGAGACATAGTTAAATTTTAGTACCGCCTACCACCCACAGATAGATGGGTAGACAGAATGAGTAAATATGAATTTGGAGGACATGCTTGGAATGCACGTGATGAACAATCCCAAAATGTGGGAGTATTATATACACCTCACAGAGTTTGCATATAACAACGAATACTAGCACTTCGCTAAAATGAGTCCTTTCAAAATACTCTATGGTCGAAAGTGTAAGAGATTGGTGACTTGGGATATCCCGGTGGACAAGCTCATGTTAGGGCCAGGTTTACTAAAATACCTAAAAAAAATAATCACCAAAGTCTAACAAAATATCAAGGAAGCACAATACCTCCAGAAGAGTTATGCAGATAAAAAAATAAAGGATAAATATTTCCAAGTCAATGAACATCTTTATTTAAAAGTAAAATAAATAAGAACCTCAGTGATCCTGGGAAGGTGCTGAAAGTTGGCACCAAGATTTTGTGTACCCTTTGAGATATTGGTCAAGAAAGGGCCAATGTTGTAGAATTAACTTTACCTACTCATGTAAAGGTTCACAATGTTTTTCACGTATCTTTATTGAATAAATATGTATATGATACTAAACATGTGATTAATTGCTCCTGGCTACAGGTGGAACCTGAAAGGGGAGTTTATGCTAGAGCCCCTCCACATTTGGACAAAAAGGAAGTACAACTCAAGAATCGAACTATTTTCCAGATGAAATTGCAATGATAGCACTTTGGGCCTGATGAGGCCACATGGGAGAATGAGGCCACCATGAAAGAGGCTTACCCCTCCTTATTTCATGATTTCATTTCTAGTCCCTAGAACACTAGGACATTGTTTATCTAAGCGGGGAGGGATGTAATATCCTGAATTTTGACCTTGACTATATGTTGGAGACATTTACCATCATACACACTCTTTCGGTCAAATTGGCCTAGTTAAACCACTATACTAAGTTTAATTGACATCAGTGGAGCATTAATTACCATCATCCCAGTCACTCCCACGCCTACCTACAGTAAAAGAGGATAACTTAGCCTTCTCCTACAGTCAAAGAGGCTAACTAGAGCACTCCAGGGGTGATCTGTGTGACATTAACGCACCTAATTGCTAACTGGTGGTTACTTTTAGTTCAACCATTCAGTTACAGACAATTAAGGCGTCTCCATTCATTAAATATATTATTTAATGATTATTTATTATTATTTAATGAACTGGAGTCAACAAGGTACCTCCACCAACTTCTGATGGCCAGTTCAGCTTCAATTAACCTCATCAGGGTTCATTGGAGTCATGCAGGACTAGCACTTGATGGTTGGATTGCTATGACATGTGTTTGATCTCCTTCAGTTGAGATTCAGTCATTTATTGCACTTCGACTTCAGTTAGGGTTTGGTGAGTCAATTAGGGTTTTGGTCAAGTGGTTAACTGAGTGAAATTGCATGGCAAAGAGTCAGTTAAGCTAGACTCACTCATTGAATTCGAATTGTCCCTTAGGTATTCGAATTCTTCATGGAGTTAAGCCATTGCTCAGCATGGAAATTGTAACCCATTATTGTTTATAAAATATACAGAGAGGAAACCTATTCTGGTTCCAGTTATTTCCAATTCACGAATATTTGTTAATTATTCTTTAATGATTTTGATTACTAGTTCCTAGATCATGTGCAAGAATTAATATGGTATCAGAGCATCCGGCGGGACGAAGAAAAATCTCTCAATAACAAGCTTTTTGATAGATTTCTCCATGAGAAGTGAGCAATAGCTCAAAATTCTAGCACTACACCAGAAGCGAAGGCTTACCACTCAATATCCCAAGTAAAGAACTTGTTGATCAAGCTTGCTTGATTGACTATGCTGGGTGTGATGAAAGCCTAGAATGTGTAGGCTGTCCGACCTTATTTTTCCCTTTCTATTTTGATTTTCAGGTTTCTACAGGTGAAGCATTAGAGGAAATTTCAACTCAAAATGGGCCTCCTAAAATGAACTAATAAAATAATATTTATTAATTTTGGAGGAAGAAAAGAAAAAACTACTTTTTTGTTTGTATTTTTGACATATCTCCCTGTGTTTTTACTCAAATTTCAATTGGGAGAGCTCGTTGTATGTGGAATTAAATTACACATCCAACCAGTACCCACTCGGCACACTCTTGACGGACCCCGCTACCCCAAAAACAAGAAATACCTGAAAAAACAGAATGATGACATCATCATTCCGTTTTTTCAAGTATTTCTTGTTTTTGGGGTAGCGGGGTCCGTCAACATTAGAGGAAATTTGGGGTCTAAAATGGGCCTTATAAGAAAACATGCCAAAATAAGTTTTTGTGAGTTGGAATTCAAGAACCAATAGAATTTCAATAAAATGAGTCAACCATAATGGTTGAATTGACATATTTGTCATTAAAAAAACTACTTTTTTTGTTCGTATTTTCGACATATCTCATTGTGTTTTTACTCAAATTTCGATCGGGAGAGCTCGTTGGATGCGGAATTTGATTCTGCATCCAACGAGTACCCACATGACATACTTTTGATGGACCCCACTACCCCAAAAACAATAAATACCTGAAAAAACGTGATGATGACATCATCATCACATTTTTTCAGGTATTTCTTGTTTTTGGGGTAGAAAGGTCCATCAAAAGTATGCTGTGTGGGTACTCGTAGGATGCAGAATCAAATTCTGCATCCAACGAGCTCTCTCGATCGAAATTTGAGTAAAAACACAAAGAGATATGTCGAAAATACGAACACAAAAAGTAGTTTTTTTCTTTCTTCCTCCAAAATTAATCAATATTATTTTATTATTTTAATTATTATTTTATTATTTTAACAATTATTTTATTATTTTCCTTAGGAGGCCCATTTTAGACCCCAAAATTCCTCTAATGAAGTGTGTCAAGTGGGTACTAGTTGGATGTAGAATTTAATTCCGCATCCAACGAGCTCTCCCGATCTAAATTTGAGTAAAAACACAGGGATATATGTCAAAAATACAAACAAAAAAAGTAGTTTTTTTTATGATACCTATCCCCAAATTTATATTAAAAAAATGTTTAAGACCTATACGGTATTTCAAATTTAAAGCAATTTCATTGGCTAACACATGATGACATGGAATTTGAATAAAAGTTAAAAGGCCCATTTTGAGTTGAAATTTCCTCTAATGCATTCGCTATAGCAAATCCAGATGGCCTCCTCAGTACCTATGTTGACTCCATTCAATTTCCACACATGGAAAGATAAAATGGAAAATCAGCTGAAATGCAAAGGACTCTTTAGAGTCACCATGGACACTGAACCTAAGCCTAGATCCGGCATAGAAAAATCAAGATTCTTGAACAAGAAGGATGAAGCCTTCGATTTCTTATGCCTCTCTATTTCCGATGACCTTCTCTTCCATCTTACGGATCTGAAGACACCAAAAGATATATGGGACAAATTGGAATCTCTGTATGGAAAGCATGATGACATGAGAGTTTATCAACTCGAAAATGAACTCATGTCTCTCCAACCTTCCAATTTCGAGACTCTGAATGAATTCTTTACAAAGTTCAAGAATACTGTTTTTCTCTTGAAGCAATGCAAAGTGGAGAAGGAAGATGATCTGCTCATCCTAGCCATCCTCTCCAAAATCAGGGTTGATTATTCAGTTTTTCTTTGTACATTCCGTGCGGGGAAGCTCACAACACCTGGATGGAAGATGCCTACACTCAATGCCTTCATTTAGTCCCTAACTAGTGAACATGACAAGCTTGTCCAGATGGGGATCATTCGATCTTCCCATGATCAAGCCCTCCATGTATTGGGGCCCAAAGATATGAAGGGTAAAGGAAAGCAGCAGAAAAATCAGAAAACTAAATTTGATGCTCCAAAGCTTAGATTTGAAAATCAGCAGCATGATGAATCTTCCGGCTCAAGGAAGAACAAAGGAAAAGGGCACAATGGGAAAGAAAAAATCAGGTGTTCTTACTGCGGGAAGGGTTTTCACCCTGAATATGCCTGCATGAAGAAAAATATTGATGAAGCAACCTCTCTCCTTGAGAGGAATCACATCAATCTTCCGTATAGCTTTCAGAGGAGAGATCACCAAGATCGGGAAGCACATCATGAGAAAGGTCATGCCCTCATGGAAAGCACTTCGAAGTCCAAATCACTGCTGATTGACAGTGGATCTTAGAATCACATGATGGATGAAAAAGACTCCTTTTCATCCTTGGAGACCAGCAAATCCATGCCCATCCACTTGGGAGATGACTCCACCATCATTACCAAAGGACAAGGTACTGTATATCTAGAAAATGTTTTTTTTTTCTAATGTTTTGTATGTACCATCTCTAGCAGCAAATCTCTTTAGTGTCTATCAAATGACACATACATGAATTCCTAAGAGGGTCTCTTTCAGCCCAAATGATGTGGAGATAACAGAAATTGCATCCGGGAAACTCATTGCAAAAGGCCATGCAAATCATCATGCAAAATCCTATGAGTTCTCTCACTTTGTTGCAGATGCAAAGCCCACCGCTTTGCTAACTCATGGAAATGAGGTTAGTAGGCTGTGGCATGAAAGGTTTGGCCATATTAATTTCAAATATTTGCAGCAATTATAGAAAAACTCCATGGTTGAAGGCCTTCTGGTCATCAAGGAAACCACAGGAGTCTACAAGGGCTGTGTGATTGGAAAACACCCTGAACACAAGTTCGATCGCGGGAAGGCAAACCGAGCTACAAGCATATTGGGGCTGATACATTCTGATATCAGTGGTCCAATGCCTGTCACAACCATGAATGGATCAAGGTACCTCCTTACCTTTATTGATGATTTTTCAAGGTATACATGGGTTTTCTTTCTCAAAAATAAATCAGAAGTATGTGACAAATTTTCTGAATTGAAGGCTTTGATCGAAAATGCCTCTGGGCTTAAGATAAAGATATTGAGATCTGATAATGGAGGGGAGTATGTTAGTAATGATTTTCTGTACATATTCTCCTAAAGTGTTATTCAGGTCCAACATTCAATTCCCTACACTCCCCAGCAGAACGGAGTAGCGGAAAGGAAGAACCGGTCTCTCAAAGAGATGACCACCTGTATGCCAGAATCAAAGAAGCTTGCTGCAAATTTGTGGGATGAAGCCATGCATGCTGCAGCATACATTTAGAATAGGGTGCCACATTCATCAATTAAAGGAAAGACTCCTTTCGAAGCATACTTTGGACACAAGCCAGATGTGTCGAACCTACGGGTGTTTGGGTCCACTGCATGGGCCCAGATTTCGCTTGATAAAAGAAGGGCTTTGCAACCGCAGAGCATAGAATGTCTGTTTATTGGATATCCTGATGAATCTAAAGGATTCAAGCTTATAGATATCAATACCAAATAGATCATCATCAAGAGAAGTGTCAATTTCGATGAGCCTCTTCAGGAGGTGGAACTAGTGGAGGAGAAAACTGCTGAAATTCCTTCCTATTCCACTGAATATTTGGATGATGAAATTGGGGGTGATGACCTTGATTTGGATCCTTCGATTTATGATATAAGTGTGCAGCAAAGATCAGATACTGAATTAGAACCTGAATTTCAAAATCATCTTCCTACATGGGCCCAACAGACACTCTCCTCCGCAGGAGACAACATTGGAAATCCGGATGATCCAAGAAGAACCCGGTCTGATTTCCAAAGAGAAGGTATTGCACTCTCTTGTTCTGATAATTTGCTGTCTGAAACTTGCTATTTGATGATTAGTTCAGATCCAAAATCCTACTACCATGCTCGGAAGGATCCGAGATGGCAAGTTGCCATGGATGAAGAGATGAATTCTCTTCAGAAAAACACTACTTGGGAGCTAGTTCCTCTTCCTCCGGGAAGGAAATTGGTTCAATGAAAGTGGATGTTTCGGACAAAGGTTGATGCTGATGGAAGCACCTATAAATACAAGGCAAGGCTGGTAGCAAAAGGCTTCTCTCAGGTCTAAGGAGTGGACTACCATGAGACCGTTGCACCGGTTGCAAAAATGGACTCCATCCGCCTTGTTTTGGCTATTTCTGCATCCAAGCACTGGGAGGTGCATCACATGGATGTTAAGTCAGCCTTTCTACATGGATATATTCATGAGGAGATATACATGAATCAGCCTAAGGGATACATCACTGATCCATCTTTTGTTTGCAAGCTAAAGAAGTCACTATATGGGTTAAAACAGGCCCCAAGAGAGTGGTATTCCAAGATGGATGCCTTCCTTCTCTCACAAAAATTTCAGAGATGTAGATTAGATCCAAATGTGTATTTACAGCAGTATTATGGTCATATAATTATCATTTTTTTATATGTTGATGACTTACTGATCACAGGTAGCACAATTTCCTCCATTTCAGCCATCAAAACTTCTCTCCACAATGCCTTTGAAATGAGTGATTTGGGGCTTCTAAAACATTTTTTGGGGCTCGAAATCGAACAAAATTATGATGGGATTATGGTCACTTAGTCAAAATACATTTCAGACCTGTTATTAAATTTTAACATGGAAGAATTTAGGCCTGCACCATTCCCTTTCCTTTCAGGGATCAGCCTTGAAGAAGGAAAAAGCACACCTCCCATGGACTGTACTATCTATCAACAGCTGATTGGTATCTTGTTGTACTTGACACATTCTAGGCATGATATTTGTTATGCTGTGAATGCTGTATCAAGATACATGTAGCATCCTCATGATCTTCATTGGAAGGCATCCAAGAGGATCCTCCAGTACATTCAGGGAACCAGGACCTACGACATTCACTATGCTGCAGACTCCGAGCTAGAGCTGGTTGGATACACAGATTCCGATTGGACGGGTGATTCTATTGATCGAAATTCAACTTTTGGATATGTATTCATGTTCTGTGGTGGCCCTATTTGCTGGTCAAGCAAAAAGAAGGCTTCCATAGCACTATCTTCAGCAGAGGCCAAGTATCGAGGAGCGGTGAATGCTTGCATCCAAGCAGTTTGGTTGCAAGACATTCTTTCAGAGTTTGATCTTTGCAGTACTTTGTCCACTGTCCTCTTTTGTGACAACCAGAGTGCTATTAAGATATCCACGGATCTAGTTACCAGGCAGAGGAACAAACATGTAGAGATTCACATGCACTACATCAGGGAGCTAGTGCATGACAGGACTATCATTCTGCAATACTGCCCGACTGATGAGCAGATTGCAGACATATTCACCAAGAGATTTTCATAAAAGAAGTTCACTTACCTCTGTTCACTATTGGGGGTGAGTTCATCAGGGTGATCCAGACTATTTTCAGTGTTTAGCTTGAGGGGGGTTTTTTCCCACTGGGTTTTCCCTCTTTTCCTCACTTAGTTTGTTTTGAGCATTGTTTCAGTTTCAGCATTGTACGGGGTGACCTACGGCCTTAGTTTCCAGGGCCCTAGCATTTTATGCATCTATGTTTTCTAACTCTTCCTGAATATAGCTTAAGAGGGGTGTTGGAGACATTTACCATCATACACACTATTTCGGTCAAATTGGCCTAGTTAAACCACTATCCTAAGTTTAATTGACATCAGTGGAGCATTAATTACCATCGTCCCAGTCACTCCCATGCCTACCTACAGTCAAGGAGGATAACTTATCCTTCTCCTACAGTCAAGGAGGCTAACTGAAGCACTCCAGGGGTGATCTGGGTGACATTAATGCACCTAATTGCTAACTGGTGGTTACTTTAAGTTCAACCATTCAGTTATAGTTAGTTAAGGCATATCCATTCATTAAATTATTATTTAATGATTATTTATTATTATTTAATGAACTGGAGTCAACAAGGTGCCTCCACCAACTTCTGATGGTCAGTTCAGCTTCAGTTAACCTCATAAGGGTTCATTGGAGTCATGCAGGACTAGCACTTGATGGTTGGATTGCTATGACATGTGTTTGATCTCCTTAAGTTGAGATTCAGTCATTTATTGCACTCCGAATTCAGTTAGGGTTTGGTGAGTCAATTAGGTTTTTGGTCAAGTGGTTAACTGAGTGAGATTGCATGGCAAAGAGTCAGTTAAGCTAGACTCACTCATTGAATTCGAATTGTCCCTTAGGTATTCGAATTCTTCATGGAGTTAAGCCATTTCTCAGCATGGAAATTGTAACCCATTATTTTTTATAAAATATACAGAGAGGAAACCTAATCTGGTTCCAGTTATTTCCAATTCATGAGTATTTGTTAATTATTCTTTGATGATTTTGATTCCTAGTTCCTAGATCATGTGCAAGAATTAATACTATATTGGGCATGAGCCCCACTCCACATGAATTACTTTGATGTTATGTTTATATATATATTGGTCGTATGCTCCACTTCACATGATTTATGTTGATTATTTATATATAATGGGCATAAGCCCCAATGCACATGTTCTATTGTGTTATTATATGATTATATATGTTGGGCATAGGCCCTGATGTTCAAGTACTATTGTTGTTGTACTGTTCATAATCCTTGATGTACTGGATTTTTTTATTATGTGATTGGGAATAAGCCCTAATATATATACTAAGATGATTATACTAATTTGTCACAGTGGTCTAGGAACTGAAAACACAGTCTCACAAAGAATTCAGACAAATATGCATAAAATTGGCAAAATGGTGTTGCAATGGAAGTAGTAGCTCTATATAATCAAATGAAAGAATGATGATACAATACAATGATCATGCCATATCCATGAATTTCAAGAAAAGTTTAATTCTCAAGGAGTTCATTCGAATTGAATGAGCGAGTCTAGCTTAACTGAATGTAAGCCATAGTTAACACTCAAGTTAACCATTGATCAAAACCCTAATTGATTCAATTGAGTCCTAACTGAAGTCGAAGTGCAATAAATGACTGAGTCTAACTGAAAGTAGCTCAGACACATGTTCCCTGCAAGCCAACCAACAAGTGGTAGTGCATCAATGACTCCAATGAACCCCGATGAGGTTAACTGAAGTGTAATTGACCATCAAAAGTGGTAGGAGGTGCCCCTGTTGACTCGAGTTCATTAAATAATCATTAAATAATCAAATTAATGAAGAGAGACACCTTCACTGCTCGGTTTAATTGATTGTAACCATCAGTTAGAAATAAAGTGCATTTATGACACTCAGATCACCGCCGGAGTGCTCCAGTTAGCCTCCCCGAATCAAGCAGAAGGCTTAGTTAGCCCCCTCGACTGAAGGTAGGCGTGGGTGTGCTCATGCTGATGTAATACAGTGCTCCTCTGATGTCAATTAAGTCAATAAAACTTAGGATAGTGGTTTAACTAAGCCAAATTGACCAAAATGAGTGTGTATGGTGGTAAATGTTGTTGGGGTTTGGACCTTGAAGGTCCTTAATTTTGGCAACTCCACGGTTTTGGTGTGAAGCTTGTAAGCGGAGTTGCGGCCCAAAATAGTCTTACGGGCTTCGGGGTTGGCTTGAAGCCCCTCTTTTTGTAAATGTCCCATGGTTTTTTGGGTACCTATGGTTTAAGCCCATGGTATTGTAATAATGCACTTGTATAAATAAGCACTTATGTAAAGGAGTCAAGGGGAATTTTTAGAAGCTTTTTTGTGTTATGATGATGTGATGTGAAGAAGCTAAGGTCTATTTTTGGGTTTAAGAGTAAGTCCCAGCTGAGTGTGTGGATGACCTCTGTAGCTGAGTGCGCAGAGGGTTTTGGAAGAAAGGTTCTGCAACTAAGTGCATAGTTTTGGGCCGTTGAGAAGATCTGTAGCTGAGTGCGCAGATCAGAACTGTGTTGTTTGTAAAGTGTTGAATATACATGCAGTTCTGTGGACGTAGCCCCTACACTAGGGGTGAACCACGTATATCTTGTGTTGTGGTGGTTCTTTTTATTTCTGTTCCTGTTATGTTTTTATGCATTTAAGTATATGAATGGTAAAGTAAGATAATTTGCTAAGTATTAACTTCGCTGTGAATTCCCAGTTAAGGGTTAAGCAAGAAACTGCCTTTTTATCTAAAATGTGAAGCTATTTAAGTGAATGTTGAAGCTCTGTATTGTATAATTATTCTTTGTTAAGGCTAAAGGTACCGTAATATCCCTCTTTCGCCTGCAGAAACCTGATTCTGCGGCACCACATAGTTGTTTCGGGTGATACTACAACCTATTCACAGGTTGTTGCCGAAAGGGCCAACACTGTGGGTCTGTTTGTTGGTGCGAAGATAAAATCATAAGAACCCAGGTCTGCCCCTGCGCCCAACAAATTGGTTTTGTTGGGGCAAGAAATAGTATCTTCTTTAAGAGGGATCTAACGTTGTACCTGGAGGGATATGTTTTGGAGGCCCTCAGTAAAAGAAATCAATGACTGGGTTGGAGATACTTATTTGAAATTTGCTGAACAAGAGAATAAGGACCCTCGTCGCAGCTCAGATGACTTCTTGCAAAGGTGTATTTTTACTGATATTTATGAAATTTTCTTTGCTAGTATCCACATAGAAATGCACCAGTGGTTATCCAGGTTGGCAGAAAGAAAGACAAACTTCAAAGAAAATCAGTCTCCAGACTAGACCCCAGAAAGAATTAAGTTGTTGAAAAGTGTGAACAACGCGGTCTCAAGAGCTGTTGACTTCTGGACAACGCGAACCCTTAAAACATTTGTGATGGAGTTCGCCATCGACACACATACTTCTTTCAGCGAAGCAGAAAGATAGTTTTTCAAAGGACCAAGGGGTAAGTACCTAAATTCATTAAGTCTGAAAATTAAAATACTCTTGGCTGAGAAAGGCATATTGCTTATCCAATCAGATTGCTAGATTTATTGCTACTAACCTATGTTTGGAAGCGAAAGTGACTTCGACGAGCAAAGTGGTTTGCTTCGCAATGATAAAAGATACAAGGGAACCCTTGGATCCTATATCCTAGGCCAGAACACCGATTATACCTCATTAAATCCAGAAGACTCTGAATCTAAAGAAACCCCTCTTGTTGGAAACCCTCATATAACTCTGCAACGAAGATATGTTATCCCTGAGAACCCATCCCAGTCTGAAAGTAACCCAAGCCCAAGTAGTCCTTTCATAGGTCAGTCTACCTCAGTAAGTTCCCCTCCTCCTGTTACCAGTCTCCCCCTTGTTACCAGTTTTCCTCCTCCTCCTCCCCCTCCTCCCCGCCTCGATTCCCTATGGCCCATGTGAATGATGATATCAAACTACCAATCTTTAAAGGAATTGGATCAAAGGATCCATAGCAGTTTTGGTTCTTATGCAAAGCTGTTTGGACTGCTAAGAATATTATGGATCAAAATACAAGAAGAGCACAGCTGGTCACCTCTTTCAGAGACTGAGCTTTGACCTGGTTTATGAAGTTTTCCAGTACTCAAAACTATACCTTGGATGATATTAAAAAAGAAATGATCAAAGAATTCAAGAAGCCTAAATCGGAGTCACAGTGTATAACTGAACTAAAATAAATTCAGTAGAAGCAAGGTGAATCAGTTTGGGACTTTGATCATAGGTTCAAGGTTCTGTTGGATCAAGTTAGCTTCACTATTGGACTAGAATAGCATAAAGAATGGTTCATTGCAGCACTATTGCCTCATATCAGGACTCCACTTATGCAACAGAAGGTTGTTGATCAACAAGAGGCATTGGAAATCGCTATGAAACTTGAAACAACTCCTATTGGAGATAATTCTGGAATAGCCCAGATGCAGGCACAGTTAGCGGAAAAGGATTTGGAGCTTTGCGACATGAAAAAAGGGAAATCTATTCGAGAAGAGGTTTGGTGTACACGATGTAAGACAGAAGGTCATGACAAAGAACAGTTTCCTACATTAAGAAATTATTTGAATACTAGTGCACTGACCCCGTTTAACCCTAATGTCCTATATTTTGAGATCTGTAGAACAACTAGCCAGCATCGACCTGAAGATTGCTATCTGCTGCAGAGATATGTTCAAGTACCTAAGAATCCCTACTGCAAGTTCCGTAAGTCAGTTAGACACAACGAAGATGAATGTCGTAGCTTTGACCTCATGAGAGAGCGAACCTATGATCCTTATAGGGTACAAACCGACACACAAGGCAATGATGGATATGGTTACCACGATGGTGCACTTGGTCGAGGTAATTTCAAAGGTCGTGGTCGTGGTGGTATGATTGGAAGAGGATGGGGCCAAATTATTTTCTATAGTTGTAATCAGGCAGGACATGTAGCTAGAGACTGTCAGAACCCAACTACGACATGTCGATATTGCAGAGAAGTAGATCATGTGATTGAGCAATGCCCACAGTTGATAGCCAATATGCAAGAAAGAAATGGCACTCCTACTCAAAATGTTCAGATGATTGCTGTAGAGAAAATACCTGTTCTAGCCATTAACGTTGTTACCAGGAGTGGAACTATGACGCACGTGCAGAATAAGGGGAAACTTCCTGACGAGGTGTGGGTCCATAAGACCCCAGGGAAAATTCCAGCCTTCGATGTTGGACGAGAAAAAGGAACATTTATGGAAGCTAAAAAAGACTTTGTTGATCCGAGAACATCAGTAGCAACTACGCAACAACATCAACATCAGTTACAGTTTCACGAAGCTTCCCCAGATCAAGTAAGTACACTGACATCATTTTTACAGAGTTGTATGAAGCTATTAAGAAATCATAATGCTTTGAATGAGTTACAAAAAGTTATTGCATCTTGCGAACCTCAACAAAGTTCTGATAGAGGAAAAACTGTTAATAGAGTTAGAAGGACTAGAAGAGAAATGAGGTTGCATGCTCAGATAGGAGATTATGACATGACTGATATCATTTTAGACCTGGGATCAGAAGTGAATGTCCTAACTAAGCAGACATGGGAACAAATGGAAAAACCTACGCTTGAATGGTCTTGTATACAGTTGAGATTAGCCAATCAGCAGAAGATTGTGCCCTTGGGAAGATTCCCTAGTGTACTAGTGGATATTTATGGAGTGAGTACCTTAGCATATTTTGAAGTCATTGAAATAATTGATGATAGCAACCCCTATCCATCATTTCTAGGAATTGAATGGGCACTAGACAATGATGTAGTAATCAACCTTAAGAATAGACAGATGACTTTTGAAGGAAAAGGCTTGAGAGTCATAGTACCGTTGGACCCTTCTCAATGAGAAAGGTATATAGAGCCAGTCATAAATGAATATCAAGATGTTTCGGATCATATTTACAACATCACAGCTAAAGAAGAAGACTATGTTAACCCTACTGCTGAAGGTATAATGGATTGGTAGTGTGACAGTTCTTGCATGACTAATTTAGATGAAGGCCTAGAGAATTGGAAGGATCGACTTTATGAGCTACATGGACATCGATGTGCAAGAATTACTAAGTCTATCAGATGGGTTTGCTCACAGACAAGAATCTTACCTACTTTTGATGGCTTGATAGACCCAGAAGATTTTATTGAACAATTCTCAGAACAAGTACCAGATTCACAGAAAATGGCGACTCTAGATTCAGTATTCAGAGCCATAGCTGCCAGATGGTGGAATGGTCATAAAAAGTATATTAATAGTTGGAGATATTGTCAAAAGTTTCTTCACCTGAGATTCATGGATCAACGTCATGAGGTATGCAGGAGATTTAATGGTAAGGCTAGCCCTCAGGAACATTTGGAGCAGTGTTATGAAGCATGGAAGCATGTACCTTGTGAAGAATGGGTACATAGGTTTGTACACACTGTGGAACCTGTAGCAAAGAATTGGTATGCGGAGGTGGAGCTTTGCCATGGAACTGTAAGTTGGGTTAGCCTTGCTGATAGTTTTGTGCTCACATTTTCTATTACTAACGTTTTCCCTACTTTGGATGTAGCTCTTAGGTTGATCCATACTAAGGTGTTTGATGATAAAGAAATAGCTGAGTACCAACTTGATTGGAAGGAACAAGAAGCTAATGCAGTAGAATGCTATAACCTCGCCATTGATGAAGATGATGACCCTCACAACATTAATATTCCTGAGTGAGAAGGACATTGCGAAGTACATGGACCAACAGTCGAATCACCTAAAGTAACTCAGCCCTTGAAGACAAGGAAAGTAAACATTGGATCAGAAGAAATGCCTAAGTACGCTACCATTGGAGATTACTAGGATGAAGAAATGGTGAGCAAAGTGACTGAACTCCTCCATGAGTATCAGGACTTATTTCTGACGAAGTTCTCAAAAATGAAAGGTATCCTTGGTGATATAGGAGTGATAAAAATACCTTTGAAAGCTGATGTGAATCCTGTGAATTAGCGCCCTTATAGGCTAAACCCTAAGTATAAATAAAAAGATAGGATGGAGCTAGATAAGATGCTCACTGCAGGAATCATTGAGCCTGTCGAAGAGTCTGAATGGGTCAGCCCTATGGTGGTACAAGAAAAGAAGACCAAGGAAGAAATCAGAATTTGTGTTGATCTCAGAAAGCTGAATGATGCCTATTTACATGATCCTTTTCCTACTTTCTTTAAAGATGAAGTTTTAGACAACGTCGGAGGTCAAGAGGTATATTCTTTCACTGATGGATTTTCAAGTTACCATCAGATCAGAATTGCTCCAGAGGATCGACATAAAACAACCTTCACTATAGAAATGGGATATTTTCAATATACTCTTATGCCCTTTGGATTGAAGAATGCACCTGCTATGTTTTCCAGAGTAATCATATATGCATTTAAAGAATTTATTCATAAGTTCTTGGAATTTTACTTTGATGATCGGACTATCTTTGGTTTATTGAAAGATCATATAGCCAATTTAAGACTTATGCTGAACAAGTGTAGACAACATCATATTTCATTGAACCTGAAGAAGTGTATCTTTTGCACACCTTTTGGAATTCTGCTATGTCACATTGTATGCAAGCAAGGATTGATGGTGGATCCTGTGAAGGTAGCCATTATTGTGAACTTGCCACCTCCGAAGTCTGTTAAGCAAATTCGCACTACGCTTGGTCATACTGGATATTATAGGAAATTCATTAAAGGATATGCTCAGATTACAGCCCCTATGGAAAAGAAATTGAAGAAATATATTAAGTTTGAGTGGACACCTGAATGTCAGGAAAGCTTGGATATATTGAAAGAAAAGATGGTAGCTGCCCCTATGTTAGTCTTCCTTGACTGGAGTAAGGAGTTTCATGTTCATGTCGATGAATCTTCCATTGCTTTAGGTATAGTATTGGCTCAGTCAGGCGAAGGTAATATTGATCACCCTATTGCTTTTGCAAGTAGAAAATTGTCCACAGCAGAAAATAATTATACTACCACAGAACGAGCATTAGAGGAAATTTGGGGTCTAAAATGGGCCTTATAAGAAAACGTGCCAAAATAAGTTTTTGTGAGTTGGAATTCAAGAACCAATAGAATTTCAATAAAATAAGTCAACCATAATGGTTGAATTGACATATTTGTCATTAAAAAAAACTACTTTTTTTGTTCATATTTTCGACATATCTCATTGTGTTTTTACTCAAATTTCGATCGGGAGAGCTCATTGGATGCAGAATTATGTCGAAAATACGAACACAAAAAATAGTTTTTTTTTTCTTCCTCCAAAATTAATCAATATTATTTTATTATCTTAACTATTATTTTATTATTTTCCTTAGAGGCCCATTTTAGACCCCAAAATTCCTCTAATGAAGGTCTAGCTATGGTTTATGCCTTGCATAAGTTTCGAAATTATTTGTTAGGATCTCATTTTAAGATGTTCACTGACCATTCTGCTTTGAAGTACTTGGTTAACAAACCTGTGTTAGGTGGAAGGATATGCAGATGGTTGATTTTGTTTCAGGAGTATGACTTTGAGATCATAGTTAAGCCAAGAAAACTTAACCTGGGGCCTGACCACTTATTGAGGCTCGAGTCAAGAGAAGAGCCCACTAGTTTGGACAAAGCTCTTCCTGATGCCCAGTTGTTTGCCATCTAGATGGTTGATGACTATTTTCAGGATATCGTTCAGTACTTATTAACAGGTTTTACACCCTTTAAGATGACAACACAGTAGAAGAAGCAGTTGGTGGTTAGAGCAGCTGACTTTACCTTGATAGCAGGACAGCTATATAAGATGGGACCAGACGAAATACTGTGCAGATGTGTCATGGAGCATGAAAAGCCATTGATTTTAGCTGAGGCACATTCTGGAGCAACATGAGGTCATTATGTAGGAAAAGCTACGGCACAGAAGATTCTGACAGCTAGATTGTGGTGGCCTACGATTCATAAGGATGCAAGAGAGTATTGCCACATCTGTGAGATCTGTCAGAGGACAGGCAAACCATCTAGGAGGGATGAGATGCCTCTGGTTCCAAAAGTAACTTTACAAGCATTTGACAAGTGGGCTATTGATTTTTTTGGACCAATCAATCCCCCTACAAAGAAATCTAGAGCAAGGTACATTATTACAGCAACTGATTACCTTACTCATTGGGTCGAAGCTCAACCACTCAAGGAATGTAGCGCTGATACGAATACCAATTTCATATTTGATAATATCTTGTTGAGTTTTGGGTGTCTTAGAATTCTTATGAGTGATCAAGGATCACATTTCCTGAATAATACTATTGAAGCCTTGATCGAAGAATTTCAAGTGTATCATCAGAAGAGTACTGCCTACCATCCTCAAGCAAATGGAACTGTCGAATCCTTTAACAAGATCCTTGAGCATGCTTTGACGAAGGTTTGCAGTGTTAATATAAATGATTGGGATCTTAGAATTCCAGCATTATTATGGGCTTATAGAACCACTTGTAAGAAGTTGAAAGGCCATACACCTTTTAGGCTAGTATTTGGACAGGAAGCACTTATTCCCATGGAGTACATTGTTCCTAGCCTTAGAATATATGCCTTCACAGGGATGGATGATCCAGCCGTGTTGAATGAAAGGCTGGCGAAGATACTGGAACTAGAAGAAGACAGATTCATTGTAGGTTTCCAGCAGCAAGTACAGAAAGATAGAGAAAAATTATGGCATGATCAACACATTAAGAAGAAGCATTTTCAGAATGGTGATCTTGTGCTCTTGTACGATAGTAAATTCATAAAGTTCCCAGGTAAGTTCAAGACACATTGGAAAGGACCATACATAGTTCAGAAAGTTACTGATGATGGTGCAGTTCAGTTAGCTAAATTGAATGGAGAAATTTTTCCCTCCATGGTGAATGGAAGTAGATTAAAGAAGTATAGGGACGGGCCTGTACCCCTTGATCGAGAGGAATACCAAGAAGAAGAGTCTAAGTACCAAGAACAATTGAAATTGGGTACTAGACTATAATAAAGCTGTTCTCGAAGAGCTTTGGCAGATTGTTGGAAAATTTACGAAGTGTCGAAGGTTGTGGAAGAAATTCTGTCATGGATCGAAGTTCGAAGTCCTATCGAAGCATGTGTCAGGATGTGTCGAAGGTAGTGGTAGTGCCGAAGAAGAATGGTATGTTGAAGCTTAAAATGCGACCGTTGGAAAAAATCAGATTTGGCGGCGCCGGTACATTAACTAGATTAACTGCGTGTAATGATGATATTTTGAGGAATCTAGCGCCGTTTGGACAAGATCTACTGCCACTTGGTCATATTTGGTGTCTTTAATGCACAGTTATGGCAGATTTCATCATTGGATTCCATAAGAAGCCACCCAGGCCTACAAATTTTGCATTACGCATTTTCTTGAGTCGATTCCATGTCAGCTGATTGTGAAGTCCAACAATTGTTGAGAGAATTCAGAGAGAGGGGTTTGCAGAACCTTATGAGAAACCCACCTGCGTCTGTACCTAACCAAGAGACTCCCCCAAGGTAGAATCAACCGATGCAGACACGATCTACCAGAAAGAAGTTTAGGGCAGAAGTTCGCTCTAAGCGGAACGAAGAAAGGCCAAAGCCGTCAGGAAAGACACTAGAGGATCCAATGAATCCTCTTGGTTCGGCAAAGCTCCCACCTGAATATTTTGAAGAATTTGGTGAGGATAAGAACATTGCACCGCAGCATCCACCGTATCTCCCGCCTGTTCGACTAGGAGTTCATCCACCGCGGTGGACAACCAAGTTCACGTTACACACCCCTTCACTGCAACAGGGTGTGAAGTTGGTCGGAACGATGACAGGAAGATTAGACCAGCTCAAGTACATAGAACATGATACGAATGATCGTGGGAAGTTTCCACAGTTCACACCTGGGAAATACTTGCACTCCGTCCATTATCCGGAGGTTGGAACGATGTTTCTTGAAGTAAATCAGTGGGATGCTAGCTTGGAGCAATCTGGCTTATTGAAGATGCTGAATGTCCCCCACTTTGGTTGTAGCACACATGTTACTGTGGTGGTCAAGCAGTTATTGGCGTTGGTACATGATGGGAACCTATGGATAGGAAACCAGAAAATTGCTATCGATGGAGAGCTAATTCATAGGATTATAGGCTTGCCAAAGGAAGGGCTTGATCCTGGAATTGATTTTGTCGGAAAGTTCAAGGATACGAAGCTAGCGCAACACATGAAGGACCACTTCAGTTTGACAAAAGGAAACCGAGGCTATCAAACAATGACTATTCAGCACCAGAACATTCGCTTTGCCGCAGAGCTCCTATCCTGCAAACTAATGCGGAAGTGCAAACCTAATGAATTACCTGCCCTGATTGTCAGTATTGCTGTGAACTGTGCCGAAGACTACAGTTACAAATGGACAGAGTACATTTCTAGGGAATTCCTTGCAGATGCCCGCGATGCATAGGAGAAAGGTAGAGCCTTTCATTATTCATGGTTCTTAGTCCTTATTGCACTGGTAGGATAGAGAGAACCTACCAAGGCATAGTTTGTTGATGTGCCTCTGGAGATGCCTGGTGCAGCAAGGTATGCATATCTTTGGGTTTCACAGGATAAAGCCTTACAACAGATGATGAACTACGTGTTCGCCTTCTATTCAATGAATATCACATATGAGATCCTGAAAACACCGCGGCTCAGTAATGAGCTATTTTCTCAGTATACTGGAGTGGCCAACTTCAATGCTGACATGCATAATGTCTTTATCCAGGCTCGTGCAGATAACAAACATACATGGTGGAAGCTACCATACATAGGGAACCAGGAAGACATCCTCGCAGTAGTTTAGCAGTGGCTAGCTGAATGGATGAAGGACGCAGGAACAAGGCCAAACATACTAGTCCCTCATGTAACAGATGTGGGCGCAGGTCCTAGCAAGCCGCAACAGAATGACCCACTAGAAGAGAGCGAAGAACAAGATGAGTCACAACAGAGTGAAGGTGACCATGGTGGAGATGATGGAGCTGATGAAGAAGAAGAGGAGTCAGTCAAGACCATCTCAGAATCTCATCGGCTGGATAAGCGCAAGTCCCCAGAAGTGAAGGAAGTTACTAAGCCTCAGCCCAGGAAGAAAACTAAGGCATCAAAGGGAAAGAATATTGTCTAAGAGCCTTCTTTGATGATTAAAGAGCTTGATCAGGATCTAATGAAGTCAATAGAGGTATTATCCAGCAAATGGGTAGAGTTTGCAGCTACACATGTTGATGCACTCACTGGCGTAGCAGAGCGAGTTGCAAAACTTAAGGCATTATTGGAAAGAACCGCGATAAGCACTGCAGCAAGCAGTGCCCCAGTAGGCGCGCAGCCAGATACTAGACAGTGGCTAGCCAGAAACAATAGAGGACAAGTACCAAGTGCAGCCCTTATAATAACTGACGCAGCATCTCGATCATAGATGAGCATGATAGTTGACATAGATTACACTAATTTGTCTATGTCGGAGCTGCATCTTTGTCAATTGGCACTCATGAAGGAGATCCGAGAACGAGACCGCTACACCCACATGCAGATAGAGAATACCGCGAAGAAGAGTGAGAGCCTTGAAGTGTACTTGAAAGAATCTGAACAGAAGAAGAGGGAAATAGAACATAAGTAGGCTACACTAGCATGAGTGTTGGATGAGGCATGTCGAAGTCTCCCTGACTTCGACATGCAGGCTGAAGAAGAACTGGAGCAAAGAATAGTCAAGCTGAAAGACTATGCATAACAGTCTCAAAGCCAGATAGAGAAGATGCAAGCAGAACATGAGGCCCTGATTATGGAGCTTCAGCTTCGCCTCATTCCTGAGAGTCCACCAGAGGTCAGGGAACAGCATCGCAAATATATTCAGGCCTCAGCAACGAAGATCTCAGATCTTGTCAGTAGTGCATCAAAGCTACTAGACGAAAGTGTTGAGGCCTGGGCAAACTTGCAGGACAACCCAGAAGTAGAAAAGTTGTAAGAAACCATCAAGCAGCGACAAACAGAGCTAGAGGGAGTGAAAGCAGAAATTAAGACATTGCCTCCTATGCAGAAGATGCTTAAGGTAAAGCATAGTAATGAGCTCCAACAAGAAATTGAGTCTTGCAGAAGAAAAGAAACACTGTTAGTGAGCTCTGTGCAGCCCCTCATTAACGAGGCCTTGGAGTTGAGCACTGCTGCCGACAACCAGCTCAAATTCTTGAAGGAGTATGATGTGTTTGCATAGGAAAAGGCCAACGAAGCATCTGCAGAAACATTGCAGGAGATAGTGAAGAAAGAGCAAGCAACTGAAGATATCATGCGCAGCCTCAACAAGCAGTTTACTATCTTCGCCAACAAGATTCTTCCACCCGAAAAGCAGCAGAGTGTCCCGGGATGGGACACTGGTGAGTCTTAGGGCCCTATTGGGGCTCGGACCTTGAAGGTCCTTAATTTTGGCAACTCTGCGGTTTTGGTGCGAAGCTTGTAAGCGGAGTTGTGGCCCAAAATAGTCTTAGGGGCTTTGGGGTTGGGTTGAAGCCCCTCTTTTTGTAAATGTCCCATGGTTTAATCCCATCGTATTGCAATAGTGCACTTGTATAAATAGGCACTTATCTAAAGGAGTCAAGGGGAATTTTTAGAAGCTTTTTTGTGTTATGATGATGTGATGCGAAGAAGCTAAGGTCTATTTTTGGTTTTAAGATTAAGTCACAGCTGAGTGCGTGGATGACCTCTGCAGTTGAGTGCGCAGAGGGTTTTGGAAGAAAGGTTATGCAGCTAAGTGCGCAGTTTTGGGCTGTTGAGAAGATCTGCAACTAAGTGCGCAGATAAGAACTGTGCTATTTGTAAAGTGTTGAATATACACACAGTTCTGTGGACATAGCCCCTACACCGGGGGTGAACCACGTATATCTTGTGTTGTGGTGGTTCTTTTTATTTCTGTTCCTGTTATGTTTTTATGCATTTAAGTAGATGAATGGTAAAGTAAGATAATTTGCTAAGTATTAACTTCGCTGTGAATTCCCAGTTAAGGGTTAAGCAAGAAACTGTCTTTTTATCTAAACTAGGAAGCTATTTAAGTGAATGTTGAAGCTCTATATTGTATAATTATTCTTTGTTAAGGCTAAAGGAATACTAATATCCCTCTTTCACCTGCAGGAACCTGATTCTGTGGCACCCCATAGCTGTTTCAGGTGAGACTACAACCTGTTCGCAGGTTGTTGCTGAAAGGGCCAACACTGTGGGTCTGTTTGTTGGTGTGAAGATAAAAGCATAAGAACCCAGGTTTGCCCCTGCACCCAACAAATGTCTCCAACACCCCCCCTTAAGATATACTCAGGAGAAGTAGAAAACATAAAGTGCATAAGAATGCTAGGGCCCTGAAAACAAAGGCCATAGGTCACCCTGTATAATACTAAAACTCAAACAATGCTCAAAACAAACTAAGTGAGGAAAAGAGGAAAACCCCAGTGGGAAACCCCCCCCCCCTCAAGGTGAACACTAAAAGTAGTTGGATCACCCTGATGAACTCATCCCCAACAGTGAACAAAGGTAAGTGAATTTATTTTCTAAAAATATTTTGATGACGATGTCTGCAATCTGCTCATTAGTTGGGCAGTATTGCAAAATGATGGTCCTGTCATGCACTAGCTCCCTGATATAGAGCATGTGTATCTCTACATGCTTGGTCCTCTTCCTAGTAACTAGATCTATGGATATATAAATAGTAATTTGATTGTCACAAAAGAGGACATTGGACAAAGTACTACCAAGATCAAACTCTGAAAGAATGCCTTACAACCAAACAACTTGGATGCAAGAATTCACCGCTCCTCAATACTCGGCCTCTGCTGAAGACAATGCTATGGAGGCCTTATTTTTGCTAGAATAGCAAATGGGGCCACCACCAAACATGAATACATATATAGAAGTAGACTTAAAAATAATAGAATCACCCTCCCAATTTGAATATGTTTATCCAACCAGCTTTAGCTTGGAGTCTGCAGCATAGTGAATGTTGTAGGTCCTGGTTCCCTGAATGTACTAGAGGGTCCTCTTGGATGCCTTCCAATGATGATAATGGGGATGCTGTATGTATCTTGATACAGAATTCATGGCATAACAGATATCAGGATGAGAATGAGTCAAGTACAACAAGCTACCAATCAGCCGTCGATAAATAGTGCAATCCATGGGAGGTGTGCTTTTTCCTTCTTCAAGGATGATCCCTAAAAGGAAAGGGAATGGAGAAGCTCTACATTAAGCCATGTTAAAATTGAATAACATGTCTGATATGTACTTGGACTAAGTGACCATTATCACATCATAATTTTTCTCAATTTTAATCCCCAAAAATTATTTTAAGAGCCCCAAATTGCTCATTTCAAATCCATTGTGGAGAGCAGTTTTGATTACTTAAATAGAAGCAACTGTGCTACCTGTGATCAGTAAGTCATCAACATATAGAAAAATTATAATCAAATGACCATCACACTATTGTATATACACATTTGGATCTGATCTACACCTTTGGAATTTTTGCGAGAGAAGGAAGGCATCCATCTTGGAATACCACTCTCTTGGGACCTGTTTTAACCCGTATAGTGACTTATTTAGTTTGCAAACCAAAGATGGATCAGAAATGTAGCCCTTAGGATAATTCATGTATATCTCCTCATGAATATCTCCATGCAGAAAGGCTGACTTAACATCCATATGATGCACTTCCTAGTGCTTAGACGCTGAAATTGCCAAAACTAGGCGGATGGAGTCCATTTTTGCAACCAGTGCAAAAGTATCATGGTAGTACACACCTTGGACCTGAAAGAAACCTTTTTCCACCATCCTTACCTTATATTTATTTTTGGTCTCTTTGGGTAGACCCAGGTTTCCTTTAATGTACCAACAAAACCCCTAGCTCGCTGGCCCTTTTGGCGACAGACCGCAGAACGGTCTGAAGTCTCACCCGAAGTGATCTTGGATGGGTTGGATGAGGACTCAAGTGTCCTCAGTCAGGTTCCATAGAATCCTGGTGGTCATCTAGCTCTTCCTAGTCAGCGGGATCTCTCTACGATGGTGACCTCTCTTACTTGCTGGTCCTGGGAGGGAGCGATCTCTTATCGCATCAACGATGCTAGCGCGATGCGCAAACTATCTCCTCTGCTCAGCTCTTAACCCGCGATGTGTCACACCATGGTTCCTCCGCAGTGCGATATCCCTTTCTATACAGTGATATATTTAATGGTAAGGCTTCAATATAACTCTCCCGATCCAATGGCTTTTCTCATAGTATAATAGTTAAGCTTAAACAACCTCACTTAGACTCCTACAGTCTAATACACTTATCATCAACTATACTCAACTTATTGAACTAATATGAAGAAATCACTTAACACTGTAACTGCAACTATCGTGCATCAGTACTGAGAACTCGTATACATAATACTTAACAGATTCTACTCATAGTAATCTTCCACGCTACTGTAACTAAAGATAGCATACAATTACTCATTCATTAACTGGTAGTCACGTTCATGTAATGAATAACAGATAATAGATAAATAAAGCACAGTCACATGAATAGTCACACAACACATTGATTTTACGTGGTTCACCTCCAGGGGGGAATTTACGTCCATGGGAATTGGTTGTTATATTATATCTTGAGAGAGTAAACACAGTTTCGCTGCAACCTGATATGCAGCTAGAGATCTTCTGGGAAACTCTGAGCACACTGCCAGGAGCCCTTCTCTCTTAGATCTCTTCTCTTATATTGCCTTCTCTTACAATATACTCTTCTTCTTCTCTCTCTCTCTCTCAATCCCTACGGATTTTTCAATCCATGTGTATTGTTACATACATGCTCTTAGAGCCAGCTACTTGTTACACTGAGATAACTACTGACTGAATAACAGAACCAGAGCTTAACTCTTACAATACTAAGACACTAGAGACACTCAGCTAGCCAAATGACTCAGAAGGCTAACTGTCTAACTGGATAAACAGCTACCCAAATGTCTAACCTTTTACAATACAAAATACATCCTTATATAGGCGGCCCAAAAGTATAGCCATTACAACACTGTGGGCCTATCCCAATAGTAACCCCAAAAACCTGAACTGTGAAAGTTGGCCTATCGGTACTTGAACTGTCGCTTTCCATCACACCACAGCTTTCTGCAGTCTTCCACGCTTCCCGACGCTGATCGTGGGTATGGGCGCCGCTTCCTCGGTCGCTCCACTTCTTTCCTTTGTCTTCAATGCATCGGCCCATTCCTCCTTTTCCTTTATGAGGGTAGCTAATCCCTCCTGTCTTCGCCGCTGCCTTAAGTGCAGTGGTTGAGCTCTCTCTTCTCGGCCGCTCAGGTATTGTTCTTCTTTGAATTCCCTGTCCCGATGTATCAGCTTTTCCTGTAGCTACGGGACCTTGCTCCAACATTTATAGGTGCTTCCATCTACAGAAACCTTATTCTGAAACATCCACTTGCATTGAACCAATTTCCTTCCCGAAGGAAGAGAAACTACCTCCCAAGTAGCGTTTTTTTGAAGAGAATTCATCTCTTCATCCATGGAAACTTGCCATATCGGATCCTTTTGAGCATGGTAGTAAGACTTAGGTTCTGAACTTATCATAAAATAACAGTATTCAGATAGAAAATAGTTAGGACAAGAGATCGCAATACCTGCTCTTTGGAAATCAAACTGGGTTCTCCTTGGATCATCCGGATTTCCAATGTTATCTACTGCAAAGGAGAGTGTCTATCGGGCCCAAGTTGGGAGATGATTTTTTACTTTAGTTTCTGATTCAGCATCTGATGTTTGCTGTAAACTGATATCAGAAATCAGAGGATCCAAATAAGGGTCATCACCCCCAATTTCATCATCCAAATATTTAGTAGAATAGGAAGGAAATTCAGCAGTTTTCTCCTTCACTAGTTCCACCTCCTAAAGAGGCTCATTGAACTTGACACTCCTTTTGATGATGATATTTTTTTTTGATATCCAACAACTTGAAACCTTCTGATTCATCAGGATACCTAATAAACAGACATTCTATGCTTTGCGGTTGCAAATCCCTCCTTTTGTCAAGTGGAATTCGGGCCCATGCAGTGGACCCAATCACCCGCAGATTCGACACATCCAGCTTGTGTCTGAAGTATGATTTGAAAGGGGTATTCCCTTTCATGGATGAGTTTGGCACTCTATTTTGAATATATGATGTAGAATTCATGGATTCAGCTCGTTGGGCCCAGAAATGACCCCTTTTTGACCACCCTTATCTACCTCTTTTTGCCTTATCCTACTCTATTATGCATACCAAACAAATGTTTTTCCTTCACGTGGTCCCTCAAGTCATGCAGGTATGGTTAATCATTGTATTATTTTATTAATGCTTAGGATTGTGGTAATTAGGGCTTTACATCTTAAATTATGCTAACATATGGTGGTTTTATAAAGATAATTCAAGATGTAAAAAATACAAGTGTAGCAGGACGAACATGCCAAAGAAGGGATGGACATTCATTGCTGAGTTGATCGCCATCCATTCCATCGTTTCCCAAAGAACGCGGTCCAAGGGTATTATTCCATGCAAGCTATACAAGGGTAGCTACAACAAACTGTGACAGATTTGGAGGCAATAGTGCGTTGCTGCTCAAAATCATCTGCAATCCGTGGAGTATCTTCTCAATTAATCATGATGATTATTTCTGGCTCGAATAACAACTTCCCTATATCTTCTTCTCTCATCTTTCCATGACTGTAACAGTTCATTGTAATTAGGGTAGCCTGAAGATCAGAGATCTTCATCATTTCCCTATAATAGTAGGAAGATGTTATGATTGTAATTGTATAAATACTAGGAACTATTCCGAACCAGGAGTTGAAATTTTAACCAAATTATTGTATCAGCTGTGTTTAAGGTTGTGTGCTCATCTGCCACTTTTAATACAAGGAGTTTGATTTTTAGATCTTGGCATTTTAACATGTGTTACTTCTAGCATCTCTATGTGAAGGCTGGGCCCACCTTCTGACAGAGATTGCTGAGTTCATTAGGTATTGTATTTATTTTCTTGTGTGATTTTGTGATAACTTCCTTTATTTACAGTAAGATGCAAAAGTTATCGATTTACCGTGTGTCATTTGAATAATCAGTAATTGCATCTCCTATAAAATTGCAGTGGTGTGGTGTGTCAGTCGAATATATAGGTTAACTGTCTTTTATGCAAATGTGTGATAGTTGTAACAGCCCTGTTCATCCCTAGTTCTTTCAATTTCCATTTTCTTTAGATCTTTGTAGTTTGTTCCTTCGGATTTATAATTGCAAAATTTTATTCCTATACTTCGAATTTCTAGAATAGCCGAATTCAATTCATGTACTTTGGATTTCTAGAATAACTAAATCATGATAGTTGGATGGATCTTTAGATGGTTTGGTAATTAGGGATTTTACTTTCTGCAAAAGTAATCTAGATGTCATTTCGTGAATCTTTTAATTCTATATTAAGAATCGTAAGAAGATAATTGTGATTGCATACTTGAGAAAGTAAATTAGATTAAGTGGATTATGGGATGAGTGTGGCTGAACAGGAAAGTAGGATCATTTACTTACAACATCAACTACTTAGTGTTTGAAGCATATAGAGTGCATATTATCCTTGAAATAAGAGACTTCCCTGGGTTGACAATTTATATTGAACACTCTGTATGTTGGCTTTAATTAACTTCCATATAGGGTGCCCAACATTTTGGCACCATTGCCAGGGAGGATAAGTATTAGACACCATTGTAGTTGCATCCAGTAATTATCTTTATTCATTCCTCTTCAGTTCTTTTTAGTTTGCATGTTTTGGGTTCCATGAATACAAGAAGGGTACAGTGTGACCATCTTATAAATCCCTGAACCCCACAGAACACTAACGTTTCAGGTGGTTGAGGCCGAGGGTGAAATCCAGCATTGGGGAGAAGAACATTCATTGACGACCTGGTTGATAGAACCAATTCTTCTATGAGGGCCTGCTATCAGGAAACACCCATCAGAAGAAGCCATGTCACCCCTGGAGTGGCAGTGTGAGTCTCTACAGTGGAGAACACACGAGGAGCTGCAATGCCCTCAGATACCCCTATAGAAGAAGACATAGTTAGTAATTTAGGATCGGCTAATCGAGATTTGATCTATCACATCAATGGGAAGGTTGTGACTGAAGAGGAGTGGACAAAGTTACATAAGAAATTCAACAACCAGTGGAACGATGAAGAGGATAAAACAAAAGAAAATATGAGTAACAGACGCGATCCCAAAGAGGAAGAAGCAATGGGAGAAATCCATCATCATGAGTGAAATTCCCTTCCTTAAGGGACGGTGGCTACACTTCAATTCCCAATTCAACAGCTAGAAGGGATATCCCCCATGAAAAAATATATCGCCATCGGTGTTGCCTCGCTTTTATGGAAAAGCGGCAGAGGATCTGGAGGAATTTATTTTCGAATTTGACATCCTTTGTCACAGCTATGACTACACCACCAATGAACAGAAGATGAAACTCTTCCATGCCACTCTGAAGGACAATGCATTACGTTGTTTTATGAGCCTGGGAGGTGGAACTATCACTAACTGGGATAGCATGAAACATGTATTCCTGGAGAAATATTAGGAGTATTGCAATACCAAGGATAAGAGATAAGAACTGTTTAAAATGTTATAGAAGGATGATGAAAGTCTGTAATATTTTGTTGAGAAGCTTTTATATAGTGTGTAGAGAGTTGGATAGATTAATATGGGGTTATATGTGCTCAAAATAATCCTACTTCATGGGATTATGGATGATTTCCCAGACATGTTAAACCTATTAGGAAAGGGGGATATATCCAAGGAGTCCTTTGAAAATATTCTAGAACTATGCAAAAGGTATTCTAGGGGGTCTTCTAGGAATAACAGATGGGAAAAATGGGACAAATTAGAACATGATGTCTTTGAAAGAACGTAGAAGTCATATAATGGAGGAGCCACCCATGCAAAGATAGGAAATCTCCTTGAAAATTTCAAAACAAAAATGTTGAGCTCCATCTCCTTGGAAATAGATATTCTGAGGGAAACACAGAAACAAGCAGTAGAGGATGTCACACTAGGTGTATTCTGCCCTAGATGTAGGAAGAACCACCCTTTGAAGGAGTGCCTGCTCGAAAAGGTAGAAGTGTGTCAGCTGTGCAAGCTGAACCATGACACAAAAGAATTCCCATCACTACCTCAAGTGAAGGATGTTTTGTAGGCATCAACTCCAGAGGTGGAACCAGCTTACTTTATTGCACAGAAAAATCCCTAGTAGCCTCAAAATCAAGGTATGAATCTAGAAGTGTTTCCATTTTCGAATAACATGAATAATTGGAATAATATACAGCATATGAACAAACAATTCCCTTCATCTTATTCTAATCCTTGATGGTACCCCTCTCAACCTTCAATGAAAATTTTTAACTCCTGGAACCCTTGGGCACAACCACCACAGCCACCAAACCAACAAAATTCTTGGTCTCCTAGATGAAGGAGTTTCCATCCAGGGAACCAGTTTCCCCATAATCAACCCCCTCCATAGCTTCCACATCAAACGTTTCCTCAACAACCATACCCTCCTCAATATCCTTAGCCTTATCAACAGTCGCAGTTGTAGCTCTAGAATAATGATGTCCCCAATATGTCGATACAACCTCAGTTGCCTGCTCAACCTAACCCTCACCCAAATAATAAATCAGTCCATCAGTTTGAGACTGTCAACATGCCTGCTTGCTCCATTACTCCTGTACCCTGCAATGATATCTGCTTACGATCAAGAAAGGTAGTGGAGCCTTTGATCATTGAGGATGTTCCATCCCCTATGCATGAAGAAGGGCTGAACCCATAGTATTTTTCCAATACAGTGACCCCCATTATTGAAGACACTGAACATCCTACTAATATGACGACTGAGACACAGAAAGACACATTTATCAACACACAGCCTACACAGTTGATTAGGGAACCACCATACCCCGAAATATTAATGTTACCAAAGGTAGTGGGACAACCTCAGTTTAACCTCTTAGGAGAGTTGAAGAATCTTTATGTTAAAATTCCACTCCTTCAGGCCCTTCAAGATGTACCTATCTATGCCAGAACTTTTCGGGATCTAAGTACAAGGAAACCAGGAAGGAAACCTAGGGATCCTCCCACTGTTCATGTCATAGGGAAACTATCTGCATTAATAATCAGAAAAAACCCTCTTGGCCAAATATGATGACCCTGGGAATCCCACTGTCATTGTGCGGATTGGCCGCACACAAATCCCCAATGTACCGGTAGACTTAGGAGCAACAATTAACGTTATGACTATTGAAACTATAAAAAACTTGGGCTTACTAATATCAGGCCAACTCCTACCATTTTAGAACTGGTAGATACATCCACTATTAAACCTGAAGGAATATTGGATGATCTCATTATCTCAGTTGGTTCTTGGGAGTACCCTACTGACTTCTTGGTTTTACAACCTAAGTTGCAGCTAGTAGGACACCCAATGATCCTGGGAAGGCCCTGGTTAGCTACAGATGACGCTTGCATCAGCTGTCGATCTGGGTCTATGACCATATCAGATGGAACCAAGATAAAGAACCACACTCTCTATCCTCCGACTCGGCCGAGCTTAGAAGCTGAGACTCTGTTATGGATGGAGCCAGAGGAAGAAGAGGGCGTTCAACCATTATTAAGGATAGGGAAGGCCTTAACTTTTAAAGATGAAACTGAAGACGATGCCATTAATAATTTCATCAATGAACCCACTTCTTTCAATGAGAAAATTTATCAGATCATGAATTCTACTCTAGGTGAATAGGAACAAGAAAATATCATAGAAGAGGCATTAGTTAGTGACACTCACATACTTCCAGTGTTGAAAAATTCAAAAATTGTTCTTATCAAGGTAGAGTCTGGAAAAACCTTGAATATTAATGCCAGACTTTCCCCAGATGAACAGAAGTGCTTGATCAGTCTCTTAAGAAAACACAAGGGGGAATTTTCCTAGGAATACATAGACATGAGGGGCATCCCCTCTAGTCTGTGCACCCATCACATTTATATCAAAAGTGACTCTCAGCCTATATGCCAGCATCAATGACAAATGAACACCAATCTTAGGGACATAGTGAAGGAATAAATTCAGAAAATATTGGAAGCAGGATTTATATATCCCATTTCAAACAGCGAGTGGGTGTATCCACTCGTAATAGTACCCAAGAAGAATGGTAAATGGAGAGTCTTTGTGTACTGTAGAGAGCTGAACAAGGCAACACAAAAAGATCATTTTCCCTTGCCTTTCATCGATCAAGTACTTGACATCTTATCCGGGAAGAAGCTATTCTCCTTCCTGGATGGGTTTAGCAGGTACAATCAATTCCATATTGCTCCTGAAGACCAGGATAAAACTACCTTCACCTGTCTCTAGGGAAGTTTTGCACACAGAGTGCTTCCCTTTGGTTTATGTAATGCACCAGCCACATTTCAACTAGCTGTGATTGGCATTTTTTCAGAATTAGTTAATGATAGTATGGAAATTTTCATGGATGGTTTTACTTATTATGGCAAAGATTTTGAAGAAGCATTGAAAAATTTGGGAAAGGTTTTAACTCACTGTGAACAGACCCAGCTATCTTTGAGCACTAAAAAGTGCCATATGATGATGAGTGAAGGAGTGGTGTTGGGGATTTTTATCTCTGCTAATGGCATCCAGGTGGACCCCTCTAAAATCAAGGTAATAAAAAATATACCTACTCCTGTAACTAAAAAATAAGTGCGAGGTTTTTAGGGTTTCATGGATACTACACAAGATTTATAGAAAAAATTTCCAAACTTACCTCTCCTTTGTTTTCATTATTAATGAAGGATGTGCAATTTATTTGGAATGAGGCATGCGAGACAATGTTTGTTAAACTTAAGGAGAAGCTGTCCACAAATCCTATCCTAAGAGGGCCCAACTGGACCCTCCCTTTTCACATTTCTTCAAATGCCTCTAATACTGCCATTGGAGCAGTCTTAGGGCAGCAGGATGGTCAAGCACCTTATGTAGTTTATTATATTAGTAAAAACCTATCCCTTGCTACACTTAATTATACTGTTGCTGAGAAGGAGTTTTTAGCCATTGTTTACTCCATTAACAAATTTTCACATTATATCACTGGGTATCCTACATTTGTGCACACTGACCACTTGGCCATCAAATATCTAATGAATAATCCCGTTACTATTAGATTTTTAACATTAAGCTATCATAAGATTAGGATCTTTAACTGAGAGAACAACAAGCACAACAATCAAACAAAAGAGACCATGAACACAGTTTTTTTCCTCGGGGAAACCATAAATGGAGAAAACCCCACAACTTTCTCAGAGATAGAATCAACACCAAAAGTAAAACCCCAAAACAATAAGATGATCTCCCGACAGCAGTAACCTCTTTCTTCCTTGCCCCAATGTCTTTCTCTTCCTCAGCTATGTACTACAACTGAGTTTGGATGAGTTGTGTGATAAATAGAGAGGCCAGCTCTCTATTTATACTAATTACTGACATGACTAAAACCCTACTAGGGCTGACCTCTCTAGGAGAGTCTAATAACCCTAGTGCCCCGGAACTGCAGGGACTTTAACCCTTAAGCAATAGGAGGGTTACCCACAATGACTTGACATGACTTGTTTACATTATAGATCCTCCCGATAGGAACATCAGGGCATGACATGACAAAAGTACATCCCAAAATAAACATCAGGTTACAATACATAATAAATATAAGTGAATACATTTCAAAGTTAAAAATGCTAGGGTAACTAGGTGGTTGTTATTATTACAGGAATTTGATATCACCATTATAGACAGACCTGGAAAAGAAAATGTTGTCGCTGATTTCTTATCTTGTTTTACTAATAGTGATGATAATTTTCATGTTGAGGACTCTTTTCTAGATGAACACTTATTTGCAGTTTTAGCTCATTCCCCTTGGTATGCAGATGTCGCTAACTACTTGGCTGCAAGGAAGCTTCCGACACATTTGTCCAAAAGAGAAAAGAGGAAGATTATTCAACAAAGTGCCAGGTATTGTTGGATAGATGGTCATCTATTTTACACAAGCCCTGATCTTGAGATCAAAATATGTGTAAGAGAAGATGAAATATTCCATATTTTGAAGGCCTGCCATGATGACCCTTGTGGGGGACATTTTGCAGATAGGAGGACAGGAAACAAAGTGCTGAGAATGGGCTACTAATGGCCGACCATTTTTACGGATGCAAAGACATATTTCCAGTCTTGTGATAGCTTCCAGAGGATGTGCCAACCCAATAGATTGGATCAAATGCCTCTTTAACGGCAACAGGTGGTTGAACAGTTTGACAGATGGGCCCTAGATTTTCTTGGTCCTATCAGTCCTCATTCTAGGCATAAATCCTACATCTTGGTCTATACCCACTACATGATGAAATGGGTGGAAGCTGTGGCTTTGGTGAAAGCCAATGACCAAGCTGTGATCGATTTCCTGTTTGGTGAAATCTTTACCCTTTTCGGAGTACCCAAGGAAGTGGTTACCGATGGAGGACCTCAGTTTGTGTCACATCAATTTGAAGCTCTGCTATGAAACTACCATATTCAGCACCGGATAGCTTCACCATACCATGCCCAAGCCAATGGCCAGGTAGAAATCACTAACAAAGTTATTAAATCCATCCTTACCAAAACGGTCAAGATCCATCGGAGATATTGGGCTGACAGACTTTCGAAAGCATTGTGGGCATATCGTACTACTTGGAACAATACTACATGTTTCTCTCCTTATTCCTTGGTGTATGGGAAAAGTGTTGTCTTCCTGATTGAATTTCAAATTAAGACTTTGAAGACAGCTATGGAGGTAAACTTAGATGTGACGGAAGCCCAAACGAGAATATTGAATCAATTGAATGAAATTGATGAGAACCATTTAGCTGCTATGGATTAGACAGTATTAATCCAACAACAGAGATCCAATTGGCACAACCAATTCATTAAAAATAAATTCTTCTCCGAAGAATACTTGGCATTATTATACGATTCAAGACTTAAAAGGGACTTCAAGGGTAAATTACGCACAAGATGGTTGGGCCCATACTTGGTATACATAGTATTTGATAATGGTACAATCTACCTGGTAACCATAGATGAGAATCGTGCACCATTATTTGCTAATGGTCATAGGTTGCGACTATACCATAAGCCCATTTCAAAAGACACATTCAATTCATAGATTGCAGCTGATCCGGACTACTAGTTAGAAAAAGGGCAGGAATCTTTCTCTGCCCCTATCAACCCTTAGTTAATCGCTATAAATATTACATAAAAAAAATTGTACATAAATGAATTGATATTTTTACTATTAATGTTATCTTTTTCTTTTGCACTTGATCTGTTTTTTTTTAAATAAAATGTGCAGGGAAGCACCTAAGGAGCATTGGTCATTATCAGGCCTATTGACCAGGGTCGTCCTTCTATAACCTCCTGCATCAAAAAAGAAATCATTGAACAAATTTGTCATAGCTACAACACTAGAAACTAAGTCCCTTTACCCCATTCCACGCAGCTGCAACAATGTGAAAACTACCTCCCTTTACCCCGTTCCGCGCAGCTGCAACACCGTAAAACTTCCACCCTTTACCCCTTTCAAACAGCTGCAACACCGTAAAAATTTCTCCCTTTACCCCGTTTCGCGTAGCTACAACACCATAAACTCTCGCTCTTTACCCCGTTCCGCGCAGCTGCAACACCGTAAACTCCCACCCTTTATCTCGTTTCGCACAGATGCAACACCATCAACTACCATTAACTTAATTCCTTTTTTTAATTCCAGCAACTGTGACACCGTTTCACTTTTGTCCATTTTCACTTTTTCCGGCAGCTGCGACACCGATCCATTTCTACTTTGTTTCCCTTTTCTGGCAGCTGTGACTCCGCCATAATTGGCTGATTTTTCTATAATTCATGGCCGTGACTCTGCTAAACTGCTTGATTTCTCTATGGTCTGCAACTATGACTCCTCCATTATTGGCAGAATTCTTTGCAACTATGGTTAGTGACTCCTCCAAATACGGTTCCAATTCCTAATGTTGACAATTTTGATTTATATTCCAACATTTATTATGTTTCTGACCAATTTTACATGATGGTTTTGGTTCTCCAGCAGAAAAGGTCATTACAGCATACCTGCAATAATGATTACACTTAAATGGCTACACTTCACATGCTCTACTATTTTCCAAAGGTCACCATTCATCGCATATTTTTGAAGGTATGGTTCTGATTATCTACTTGATTAAGTATTAACTAGATCTGACAATATTAATCATACCTTCCTTTCTGTGCCCATTATTACACCTGCATATCGTTAACCATCCACTCGTACGACTTAATGGCTATTTATGTTACCTGATAACCGCCACCTTTCCTAATTTGGGATAAAATTCCAAACATTCCTATGCTCTGAAACTTTCCGAATTTACCCAATTCCACTCTCAGCTATTCATGCATACTCTGTGCTTTATCCTCCATTGTCGGGATTTGTAATCTGTTGGATTGAGAAACACTTTTGAAGGAAACCAAACATGGGTATCCCAGCTCGGCATGAACCTCCAAACACGCAAGAACTAAGAGGAAATGCCGAAGTTTTCTCTATTTTTGAAGCTACGGGATGGACTGAATTCTTCCAACACCTGAATGGGTTTCATCATGAAACAGCTCTACAATTTTCCTTAAATCTTATAGAAACCCACTCAAAGGTTCGGGGGTTATGTATCGAAGTCTCTAAAGCAATAGTGGCTGAGGTCACTGGCCTTCCTCAGGTGGGCAGAGCCTGGTTTGGACGAAGAACCCCCAATGCTGCAGGAATACAATATTTTTTGAGAGGAGGGGAGCACATTCAATAGTCACGGAGAGGGATAGCATTACAGTCACTGCCTCGGCCATGGGATCAAGTAGCAATTTTCCTCAAGAAGTATATCACCTGTGAAGGTAGGTATCAAATGGTTTATTACTCTGAATTTCCTTTATTATCTCATCTCTGTCATAGGGCCTTACTGAACATTCCATTTTATCTATTAAAGGATTTACATCATATGATGGGGTTTGTTAGAACATCCAAGCATCCAAACTCCTCCCTTACCCACCATGGCCTAATCAAATTAATAATTTTATGGGCCTTATCTCAACGGAACCAAACCTGGGAGAAACTTACAGGTCAAATTTAGGAACCCGCCCTTTTGCCAGGTGTTCCAGTAGAAGAGGAAGTAAAAGTACCTATACTCTTGGGGCCTGCTCAAAACTAAGAAGAGCCTGCCAATAAACAGTTGGGGAGGAAATGAAGAGCAGCAGGAGGTTCAGAGTCCCTCCAATTTAGTTGGGGGGGGGGGGGGGGGGGGGGGGGGAATGAGATTGGATTGCAGGATCAGTCAGAAGACCAAGCAACACAATTGCAGGAAAATGCACAAGAAAACCCTGCAGAGAGATCAAATAATATGGAAGCTCTGACAACAGAGGCTGAAACTAGAGCAGCATTAGATGCTGTGACAGCTGAAGCCGAGGATGTTAGAGCCATGATAATAGAAGAAAACATGGAGGTCTTGACCATTAAATATTCCCCTAAATGGGGAGGAAATCTGATCGAGGAAGAACAAGAAAATGTTTAAACAGAGGAAATCCCTTCCACATCAGCTGCAAATATGGAAAATCCAGCACCACAGAGAAAAAGGAGGAGATCAAAAGATGAAATACGGGCATCACCACCAATAAGATGAAAAAGAACCAGGTCAGTTACAGCAGCAGAAGCAGTAAGGGCAATATGGGAAACCATAGAAGCACAGATCAAATTCCCCACTCTAAGACCCAAAGCAAATGATGCCCCATAGGAACCGTATGCAGAAGAACCTCAAATTGAGGGACTCCTGTATGAAAATGGGTTATTAAAGGAGGAAGTACAATCACTACGAAAAGAACTAGAAAACTAGAAGGAAGCGTGTAGGAAACAAGTGGAAAGGAAGTTGCACACATTGGTTGAGGCTGCATACCAATTAGAAGGATCAACTCCTGTTGAGGATGGTGATGAGGAAGAAAGAGTGGTTTGTCGTGTATGTGAAGAAATCTTTTACCAGTTAGGTTACAAAGTCATAGTTCGTGCCTTTGTGACACAACAACCCGTACCTATAGCTGTGGAAGAACAAGGACAACCTGATTGGAAGGATGGTGAAGCTCCCCAAGAGAAACTCCAGCAAAGGAAAATAGTAGATAAACAGGGTGTTGATACATAAGAACCGAAATGTTTGAATATTCTTGTTGAAATTTCCACCCAAATTGGGACAGATGAACCAGAGGCCGAGGTTATTCCTGATTTTGTTGAAGAAGTTTGCACTGTGACTCATGAACCTTCTCAAGACACAGAACCAATAAAGATGGAACCCCAGCAACAAAATGATGATGAGGTCAAACAGGACACTGATACATAAGAACCAGCATCCTTGAATATTCTTGTTGAAGTTGCCACCCAAATGGGGGAAGAAGAACTAGGGATTGAAAACATTTTGAAATTTAATGAAGAAGTTCGCATTGTGACTCCTGAACTGTCTTAGGACATAGAGATAATGGAAATGGAATCCCAATAGCAGGAAAATGAGGAAGTTAACCAGGATGTTGCTACACAAGAACCAACATCCCTAGAAATTTCTGTAGAGACTCTTAGGTTGCAACAAGAAGTCAATCCCGGGATGGTCATCATTCCTGATTTGGATTTAGGAGAGGATGAACAAATGCAATCACAATCCTTGGGGGACATTGAAATCCTCGAGGAACAACTCCATATTGCAAAATACATGAAAGCAACTCTACAATCCCATCAGCATGAAGAAAGAGAAGAAAGGGGATTTGTTACAAAAGAACCAGAGACCTTGCATCCCATTGTTGAAGATGCAGCTGATGATCAGGTAGATAAGAGATTAAAATTCAGGAGGAGCTTATCCCACAAGAACCAACATCCTCGCAATCAACTATTGAAGTTGCTACAAGAGAACTCCAAAGAGAGGATGTTGTTACACAATAACTAGCATCTCCAAAAGTTGTTTCAGAAACACCTATGGTTGAAGTTATTGCAGGATAAATTCCAAGAAGGGACGCTGTTACAAAAGAACCAGCACCCCCAGAAGCTATCTCGAAAGTACAATAGGTTAAATTTGGCACATCAGGTGATAAGGTATGGACTCAACTTCCTCAAAATTTTATCAATTTGGATTTTGATAATGAAGAACATCCTGAAGAAGAAGAAATCCTGAAGCTTACAAAAGAACTCTCGATCATGAGAATAGAAGTAAGGAAGTGGAGGAGTCAAGTGGAGAGATATCAAGAAGGGATGGTTTCCCTCGCTGAACATAGAAATACCATCAGGGAATTGAAGGAAAAATGGGAAGAAGAACTCATGACCTAGAAAATCCATGGGGAGGAGTTACAGAAGGAGCTAAAGGAGCTGAAAAAGATTAAATCCATGCAAGTGGAAAAAGATCAGCTGTATACTCTTTCTCAGGAATTGTTGGGTACCAGAGTACCATCTTCCTCTTTACCCTGTATTTTTACTTGAGCAGTTCATTTGTTTTAAACTGAGGGTTGTAAAATAAGGAAGTCCATATAAAATAGCAACCTCATCTAAATTCCTGGAAACATTTATGGGAAGTGATCTTGAGGACCAGAATTTGCTGTGTGAGTTTTATTTGCATGAGTTGGCTTTCCCTTTGGATCGTCATTCGAATCCTATCCCTTTCTCAGGTGATGTTTAGCTAAGGGATTTTACCTCCTTTGTGAGCAATCATGTTCAATGGGAAAGGTCTTTCCAAACTTTCTCTCACAATGAGGCCCACTCTAATATTTGGATTCGAAGCAAACCTCAAAATCCTCATCTTCTCCTTGCTCGACATCAGGGCATACTCTCGTGTCCCATCCAAACTTGGCATATAATGGAACTTCAAGAAAGGGTTATTTATACTTGTACCAACTAGATTTCCATGCATCAATTAGTGGCTTTGGAAGGCAGTTAGCACAGATGGCAGGTTTCCTCTCCAAACCTTAGAAATAGGGACCCCTACTGTTAAAGGAATTTTGAACAAGCAGTTTCCAGGATTGATGGTTATGTTGGATGCATGAGGGAATGTGGGGTTAATTGGTTGGGACTCAAATTTAAATTTACTCTCATCTTATGGCTAGCAAAACCATACAGGGGATATTTCTTGTTGACAAGATCAAAAGAGCATAAGTGTTGGAGATATTGAGTTGCCCATAAGGGATTTGTAAAAAAACAGGGGACATCTGAATTCGCATACAACTTTTCTTCTCTCCATGAACGAAGCACAATGGAAGATTCAGATTTAGAATAATGAAGGTTTTTGCATGAGGACATGCAATAGGACAGTTGGGGGAAGATGTTGGGCCCAAAAATGACCCCTTTTTGACCACCCTTATCTACCACATTTTTCCTTATCCTACTCTATTATGCATACCAAACAGATTTTTTTCCTTCACGTGGTCCCTCAAGTCATGCAGGTATGGTTACTCATTGTCTTATTTTATTAATCCTTAGGATTGTGGTAATCAGAGATTTACATCTTAAATTATGCTAACATATGGTGGTTTTATAAAGATAATTCAAGATGTAAAAATTATAGGTGTAGCAGGGAGAACATTCCAAAGAAGGGATGGAGATTCATTGCTGAGTTGATCTCCATCCATTCCATCGTTTCCCAAAGAACGCGGTCCAAGGGTATTATTCCATGCGAGCTGTACAAGGGTAGCTGCAACAATCTACGACAGATTTGGAGGCAATAGTGCACTGCTGCTCAAAATTTACTGCAATCCACATAGTATATTCTCAATTAATCATGATCATTATTTCTGGCTCGAATAGTAGCTTCCCTATATATTCTTCTCTCATCTTGCCACGACTATAATAGTTCATTGTAATTAGGGAAGCCTGAAGATCAAAGATATTCATGGCTACCCGATAATAGTAGAAAGATGTTATTGTTGTAATTGTATAAATACTGGGAACTATTCTAAGCCAGGGGTTGAACTTTTAACCAAATTATTGTATCAGCTGTGATTAAGGTTGCGTGCTCATCTACCACTTTTAATACAAGGAGTTTGATTCTTCAGTTCTTGGCATTTTAATGTGTGTTACTTCCAGCATCTCTGTGTGAAGGCTGGGCCCGCCTTCCTACATGAATTGCTGAGTTAATTAGGTATTGTATTTATTCTGTTGTGTGATTTTGTGATAACTTCGTTTATTTATAGTAAGCTACAACAGTTATCGATTTACCATGTGTCATTTGAATAATCAGTAATTACATCTCCTATAAAACTACAGTGGTGTGGTGTGTCAGTCGAATGTATAGGTTAACTGTCTTTTATGCAACTGTGTGATAGCTATAACGGTCCTATTCATCCCTAGTTCTTTCAATTGTCGTTTTCTTTAGATCTTTGTAGTTTGTTCCTTTGCATTTATAATTGCAGAATTTTATTCTTGTACTTCGAATTTCTAGAATATCTAAATTCAATTCATGTACTCTGGATTTCTAAAATAACTAAACCAGGATAGTTGGATGGATCTTTAGTTGGTTTGGTAATTATGGATTTTACTTTCTGCAAAAGTAATCTAGATGTTATTTCCTCAATATTTTAATTCTAGATTAAGAATCGTAAGAAGATACTTGTGATTGCATAGTTGAGAAAGTAAATTAGATTAAGTGGATTATGGGATGAGTGTGGCTGAACAGGAAAGTAGGATCATTTACTTACAGCATCGGCTACTTAGTGTTTGAAGCATATACTATGCATATTATCCTTGAAATAAGAGACTTCCCTGGGTTGATAATTTATACTGAACACTCTGTATGTTGGGTTTAACTAACTTGCATATAGGGTGCCCAACATATCCCACAAATTTGCAACCAACTTCTTTGATTCCAACATACAGGTGGTCATCTCCTTGAGAGACCAATTCTTCCTTTCCGCTACACCATTGTGTTGGGGAGTGTAGGAAACTTAATGTTTGACCTGAATACCACTTTGGGAACATATGTGCGGCAAATCATTACTGAAATACTCCCTGCCATTATCAGATCTCAAGATCTTGATATTTTGGCTAGATGCATTTTCAATCAAGGCCTTCAGTTCAGTGAATTTTTCATAGACTTCAGACTTCTTTTTGATAAACAAGACCCATGTGTACCTGGAAAAATCATCAATGAAAGTCAAAAGATATCTTGATCCATTCATGGATGTGATAGGCATGGGACCACTAATATCAGAATGTATCAGTCCCAAGATGCATGATGCTTGGCTTGCCTTCCCCCGATCAAACTTATGCTCAGGGTGCTTTCCAACAACACAGCCCTTGCAAATTCCAGTGGTTTCCTTGATGACCAGGAGGCCTTCAACCATATAATTTTTCTGTAATTGCTAGAAGTATTTAATGTTGCGATGGCCGAACCTCTCATTCCACAGTATACTAACTTCATTTCCATGAGCCAGCAATGTGGTTGGCTTTGCATCCACCACAAAATGGGAAAACTCATAGGCTTTTGCATGATGGTTTACAAGGCCTTTTGTAATGAGTTTCCTGGATGCAATTTCTGTGATCTCTACATCATTAGGGATGAAGGATACTCTCTTGGGAACTCCCGTATGTGTCATTTGATAAACACTAAGGAGGTTTGATGCTAGAAATGGTACATACAAAACATTTGAAAAATAGCCATTCTCAACATCTACAGTACCTTGTACTTCTTAAATGATGGTGGAGTCATCTCCCATGTGGATGGGAATGGATTTTTCGGTCTCCAAATATGAGAAGGAGTCTCTTTCATCCATCATGTGGTTTGAAGCTCCAAAATCTATCAAGAGTTATTTGGACTTCGAAGTGCTTGCCATGAGGGAATGACCTCTTTCATGTTGTGGTTCCCGATATTGCCGATCTATCCTCTGAAATATTTCCAGAAGATTGATGTGATTTCTCTCAAGGAGAGAGGTAGCTTAATCAAGTTTCTTTTTCATGTAGGAATGTTCAGGGTGGAATCCCTTCCCACAGTATGAACACTTGAATTTTTCTTTTCCATGATGCCCTTTTCCTTCGTTCTTCTTTGAGTCAGAAGACTCTTCATGCTGCTAGTTTTCAACTTTAGGATTAGGAGCTTCGAATTTGGATTTTGGGTTCTTCTGCTACTTTCCTTTACCCTTCATATTTGGGCCCCGAGACATGGAGGGATTGATCATGGGAGGATATAATGATCCCCATCTAGAAAAGCTTATCATGTTCACTTGTTAGGGACTCAATGGAGGCATTGAGTGAAGGCATCTTCCATCCAGGGGTTGTGATATTCCCCACATGGAATGTAGAGACAAAAAATGAATAATCAGCTCTAAGTTTGGAGAGTATGGCGAGGATGAGCTGATCATCCTCCTTCTCCACCTTACATTGCTTCAACAGTAAGACAATGTGCTTGAACTTTGTGAAAAAGTCATTCAGGGTCTCGAAATTGGAAGGCTAAAGAGACATCAATTCATTCTCAAGCTGGTATACTCTCAAATCATGCTGCTTTCCATACATGGTTTCCACCTTGTCCCATATTTCCTTTGGAGTATTCAATCCCGATAGATGGAAAAGAAGATCCCAGGAAAGAGAGAGGCACAAGAATCTGAATGCTTCATCTTTCTTGTTTAAGAATCTATATTTTTCTGTCACATAAATAGACTCTTCTTCAGTGTCCATAGTGACCCTATAGAGTCCTCTAGCATGTATCTGGATCTCCATGTCTCCTTTCCGTGAGTGGAAATTGAACGGATTCAAGAGTTCTATGGAAGTAGCCATCTGAAACTGTTGGAGCGAATGATTTCACCTATTAAAAACCCGCAAATCACAACAAAAGGGACCCGTAAGGTCATACAGCCTACACATTTTAGGTTTTCATCACACCCAACATAGTTTATCAAGCACGCTTAACCAACAATTTCCTTACTTGGGGTATTAAGTGGTAAGCGTTGGCTTCTGGTACAGTGCTGGAATTTTTGAGCTTTGCTCAATTTTTCATGCAAGATCTGTCAAAAACCTTGTTTTTGAGAGATCTAAGCTTTGTCCCTCTATGAGATATGATACAATATTAATTTGTCATAGTGGTCTAGGAACTAAAACACAATCTCATAAAGAATTCATACAAATATGCATAAAATTGGAAAAATGGTGCTGCAATGGAAGTAACAGCTCTATATAATCAAATGAAAGAATGATGATACAATACAATGATCATGCCAGATGCATGAATGCTAAGACAATTCGAATTCCCAAGGAGGTCATTTGAATTGAATGAGTGAGTCTAGCTTAACTGAATGTAAGCCACAGTGAACACTCAAGTTAACCACTGATCAAAACCCTAATTGACTCAACTGAGTCCTAACTGAAGTCGAAGTGCAATAAATGATTGAGTCTAATTGAAAGTAGCTCAGACGCATGTCACTGCAATCCAACCAACAAGTGGTAGTGCATCAATGTCTCCAATGAACCCCGATGAGGTTAACTGAAGTGTAATTGACCATCAGAAGTGGTTGGAGGCACCCCTGTTGACTCCAGTTCATTAAATAATCATTAAATAATCAATTTAATAAAGGGAGGTGCCTTCACTACTCTGTTTAACTGATTGTAACCATCGGTTAGCAATAAAGTGCATTTGTGACACTCAGATCACCCCCAGAGTGCTCCAGTTAGCCTCCCTGAATGAAGGAGAAGGCTTAGTTAGCCTCCTTTACTGAAGGTAGGCATGGGTGTGCTCATGATGATTTTATACAGTGCTCCTCTGATGTCAATTAAGTCAATAAAAATTAAGATATTGGTTTAACTAAGCCCAATTGACCAAAATGAGTGTGTATGGTGGTAAATGTCTCCAATAGATTATTTGTGATGTATTCTGCAGAAGAATGAATGCATGATTGATTTATATTTTGTGTTTGGTGTAAGCCATCAAGCGCATTAGTTATGATATTTTGTGTTGAGTGTAAGCTCTGGAGCACATGAGTTATGATATTATGTGTTGATAATAAACTCTCGATCACATGGGCTTTGAGACTATGTATTCATCATAAGCTCTGGAGCACATAGGTAACCCCAACAAGTAAAGAATGGAAGTGTTGGGCATAAGTCATAGAGCACTCAAACTTGATGTTGAGCATAATCTATGGAGCATCAGATCTTTGGCCATTGTATCCCTAGGTGTATTGTAAAAGTGCATCCTAGTATTAGTGTTGAGTGAGAGGATCTAGAATTTTACTAGTTTAACGCCCATTTTATAGTGTTGAGCATAGGATCTGAATATCATTAGGGGCTACTATAAATCAAAGGGTGTTAAGTTGGAAATATTCTGAAGAGGAACAACCCTCATGATACTTATTTAAGTTGATTAATTGAAATTTCAATCTACTTCTCATCAAGGATTGGACGACACTGCCACAAACACAAGGTAATACAACATGCAAGGAAGATCTAGAGATACGTAACCTAGTTGACCGACCAAACCCTACTTGAGGCCTTTGATAAAAAGAAATAATGTAAACTAAGGGAAGCATCAAAATAAGTAATTATGCTATATGATGCATGGATAATAACTGAGGATAATAAGTAAAGTATATATATATATATATATATATATATATATATATATAAAGAAAAAGAAATAAGGGTGACTAAAATAATAAGAGACAGTCTATGTAGATATTATATCACAAACTAAATATTGAAATCAAAATTATATTCTAAATCTCAAATAGGAACTAGTAAAAGTTCCTAGTTAGCAAAATAAATATATATTACATAAAAATCCAACTAAAGATTATTTTCAAGAAAACAATAAAATCTTGATTTAACTGAAGTTAAACCAACTTTCTCGTTTCCAAATATTATCTATAAGAACAAATCCAAGAGAAGGCTTGGGGATCTTATTATTATTCCTAGATGGGATTGGAGAGCATTTTCCAAACCAAACAATTTTAAGAATAGAGAGGCTGATTTACAAACATTTATAGTCTCATGCTTAGGAGTTCTAGATCTCTTGCGTGTTGGAGCTAGATCCCGTGGATCCAATTTAGAACCATGAACAGTTTCGGGTCATGGTTGGTAGGAACGTCGCATTTCCAAGGACATTCAGTTATCATTCCTAAGTTAAGAAATAAAGAGTGTTTTATTAATTTTAGGTGTTGACGTGTGCATGTTTCTTAAGCCATTTCAAGTTGCATAATTGTAGTTAAGATATTTCTTATCATTCATCTCTTATCTTTGTTTTCAATTTTGTTTACAGGTTGACAACCATTAGTTTTTGTATTAGAAGTTGTTATGAATAAATTTTTTTGGATGTTTTATTTAGTTAATATATAATCTCAGTTTAAATTCTTATAAGGATTTTAAGATAAATTCCTTATCAGTTTTGTGATAAATTAGTTTTAAAAGCTTCTATAATGATTTAGGGTTTAGACTAGATTTAACATTTAGTCATGATAAAGGTAATGATCAAACATTTTCGAAAACATAGAAAACAATATCGAATCCACACATATAAACCCTAGATATCAACAACAATATAACATATATATCTAATCATACTGTCAAAAATAGGATAGAGTTATCTTCCATGAAATTATTCGCTTCATCCAAGCAAATCTAGGTTTGGATCTCTCATATTAAATATAGAATATAAACAAAACACCTGTATAAATTTCTCACACAGAATTATAAACTCATATTGAACTAAAACCCTTAAGCATAATACTACAAAACACTCGCAAGGTCTTACAACTATAACTAAAATGATAACTATCATCAAATAAACTATCCACTAAACAAACATTTGACAGACTAACGATAACACAAAATCGTGTACTAGGGATCAAATCCCTTGGTTTCCGAATCCACATATATTAAACGTTTCTAGAAAACACTAGTTTTAAACCACATAAAATATGCACATCATTTGTTGCTTAAAGCATTAAAAACAATTAAATAAAATATACAGTCATCAACAATATCAACCAACTATCGAATTCCAAGAAGAGAAAATTTCCATCCATCCTGTAAAAGGATAGGCCAATCTTATAAACACTGGCAGATTAGCATTTCCTAGTGTTGATATATATATATATAATCTTAGCTACAGTAAATAAATAAATCAAGACAACCCACCATTTCTCAAAGCATGTTTTTCTTAAAACAAAATAAATTAAATAACCATAAAACATTAAACCATTGAAATCCCATAGATGTGGATTGCAAGCTTGTGTAAAACTATAAATTGTTTTAGACTGTTAAAACTTAAACCATCAATTAAACACAGGTAGGGCATAATGAAACATGTCCACTCACTATCGAAACCTCCTAACAGTTGGATGGAATACATTCATGCCATACCTAATTAACAATAAACAAACCACCATCGAGTCCCATAAACATTGACTGGGATCATATAAACTGTTTAAATAAAAGAACAAAAATAACGATAATCCAACATCGAATCCCATAAGCGTTTGATGGAATCCCGCTCATATTTCTAAAGGAAATAAGTACAATATATCAACCATTCAAAGATAACAAGCTCGGTTACCATGATAATAAAAAAATCATCAAAACCATAGGGTCATACTGTCAACAATGGAATTATAACTACTTTTAAACCACATCACAATTCAATTAAAGAACAAAGCTAGGGTTTTCTCCCTTTGCTACAATACAAAAGAAAAATAAACATTTCGAAACAACAAATATAAGTGAATAGTCATGAGTCTACCAAATCACATTAACATTCCATAAAAATAAGCAACGTAGGCATAGACCCCAAAAATTACCCACACGCAAGTAATATTTACAGGCAGTATTACCATAGTGTCATTACTAGCAATGGCACTGATATCTCATAACCCTCTTTATTAACATAAATACAGTGCTCTTGGAAATGATTTTCCCAAACTAAATTTAAATACTAAAACCACAATTTCCAGATACGCTCTTGAATACACAGAGCTCCAAATTAAAAAACACAGAGTTTAAAACCAATCAACAAAGCACCCATATTTAAGATATCTCTTTCATGATTAAAATTATTCTAAGGCTTAAAGCATACCACAATTTCATAAATTAAACAATGAAGAGTACATGAACATAGAACAACATTCAACCATGAAAATCCAAAAGTAGCTTCTTATTCAAACAAGAAAATTCATCAAAATAAATATTAAAGTTTACATTCTCATTAAATTTCCTAAACAAGTTGATAAAGAACCCCCAAACCCCCACAAAATGTATGAGCTTCAATTCATCCACAAACCATGGGTTTCTTGAATGGAAATCCATTAATGACATTTTACAGACAAAGAATCCCCATAACCTTTCCAACTACTTAACGACCAAACAAATGGCTAAGGGCTCATATGCATGGGATTACTAGATGGTGGCTCGACGGTGTACTTTATCCAAAGTCACAAGCTACTCCACCACCGAACCTACTATAAAAACCATATATGCATTAGAATCATACTGCAAACAAATAAACAACAAATTTCAAACCACAACGTTGAACGCATTACATGTGTAGCATTTGAATAGCCCTGCAAATGTCATGACCATGCCTCTGTTAGCAAAATCCCAACCAAGGATCTTGCTCCCTTCTACAATTTAACCTTGCAAAAGAGAATGAGTTCAAAAAATCTAGTTTTGGGTAAAACCTGCGCCTGCGCCAACTTGGAGGGAGCCACATGGGTCATCACATGGCCACTTTAATGCAACCACCAAGCTCCCAATGTAGATTTGATTTTACCCGTTCTCTATAGTTTTATGCCCTTGATTATGTTGGTTAAGTTTTATACCAATCAACTTAAACCCTTAGTGTTTAGGGTTTAAAAACATTCTAGGTGCTAGGTCTTGTTCCCCTTTAGTATGCACATACAATGTATAGGCTCAACAACTTAACACCTGCAAAACCATTGATAGATCGTGAATTAGTTCATAATAACTAAGTAAGCCCAAACCATAGGATTTCCTTACCTTTCTGAGTGATTCTTTAGGTAAAATCTAGTCACTCATCCCCTTTAGATGTAGAGTTAAATTAGCCTCATCATTTAGTAAATAAGACTAAGTTGCCTAAAATTAGCATCCATTATAAACCAGCAATATTCAGAACATCATTAAACCAAATAAAAGACATCAATATACAAGTACACCAGTACATAAGTAAACGACAATAAACACCACCACAATCAGGATAGGATATAATAACCTACGAGAGAAAAACCGAACAAGAACGCAAGTATAAGTTCCTATTAAGTTTGTACAATTCTGAAGTTAAGTATATATGTCCCTTAGATCTTCGCACAATATTATTGACCCCACAATTTGTTTTTATTTACGGATTTTAAGGACATTAGAGTCTATAGAGAAAAAAATCATTTAGAGATGTTTACAAAATCATTACTATTAAAGAAGCTATGGTGGTGTTTGGTTTATCTTGGGATGTGCAAAATATAATGAACTCTTATCACAAGATTAACATAAAGTGAAGAATGTAAATTTTCACTCTAATTTTTATCATCACAAGAAGTATTTTTTCTCGCTTTCCATGTGCATCCATGACAATTATTTTTTCTCGCTTTCCATGTGCATCCATGTAAAGGGAATTTTAGAATGTTATCATAATTGAAATCACATGGAATACTGTGTAAAATTTGACTTTTACTTGCCCTATGGGGATGGGGTTGGTCGCCATCAGGCCTAGAATTTGACGTTCCACAGAACGTTTTTTCATTTTTACATGTATTTGACATGTAATTGAGCCGAGAGGCTCTCTACAACCCATTATGGGGGAGATCTTGTAACATTACGTAACATTCTACAACCCAATATGGGGGAGATCTTGTAACGTTACGTAACGTTATTTTATTAATAAAAAAATAGATTTTTTAATTATAAAACAAAATAAATGTCGGCTAGAAAAACAACCTAATATGGGGGAGATGTTGTAATCTTCCTAACTAACAAAACAAAATTTAATTATCCCCAAAAAAGTGGATAATAAAAAAAACACAATATGGGGGAGATGTTGTAATGTTCCTACCTAACAAAATAATAAAAAAATAAAAATTGAATTATTTGCAAAAATATGGTGGCCTTTTAAAGAACCCATGGTTTTATTGTATATGGTTTAGGAGGACCGGGCACATGGTTTTAAAACCATGTGCAAGGCATCCTAAAAAAATCCATGGTTTTATTCTACATGGTTTAGGAGGGCCTTGCAAATGGTTTTAAGACCATGTGCAAGGCCTCCTAAACAACCCATGGTTTTAGGAGGGCCTTGCAAATGGTTTTAAGACCATGTGCAAGGCCTCCTAAACAACCCATGGTTTTAGGAGGGCCTTGCATATGGTTTTAAAACCATTTATGGGAGATGTTGTAATGTTTGTTCCTAACAAAATAAAAAATAATATTAAATATTATATGTTGGCCATAAATAATATTAAATATTAATAATAAATATATTATATGTTGACCTTAAATAAAAAGATGTGTCTTTTGGTTTGAATCAAATCAATGGTATATATAAGACACACCAAAGTTGATAGCTCATTGAGTGTTAATACCTAAGAACAGGTTTGCACCTAAAGAGATTTGATCCCTCTCGGCTCTTGATAGAGCCTAGGATTTGGATCTACACTGGTTTTATGATGAACACATCAACATTGACAGGTAAAAAAATATTTGAAAAATCAATTTGACATTTATGAATTTAGATATCCCGTCAAAATTTTTAGTACCTATGTTAACTATTATATCCTAGCTAGCTATCCTTGGCCATTGTGTTGGGTCAGCTCTTGGGATGATCCTAATTTCTAGTTATCCTATGGACACATAAATGCTAGAATTCTCTATTTTTGTGTACATGTGTATTATATTTATTTATATTTTTTGTTTCTAATTATATTATTAGTCTTTAGCTATGTAGTTTTCAGTTGTTAACATCTCGATTTAGTAAATTTCTATATAAATATTTTAATCATATTTATATATAATATAAAAGATATTCTAATGGGTCGACGATTTCGCCCAGCGTTAGACTACTCCGTCTACCCACCGTCACCATAAACTCCTCCGGGCGTCCGGAGTCCGGCAGGGAATAAATATACCCTCCCTTCGCTATATCTTTGAGGGGAAGAGAATAAATGAAATATAGGGCTGGCGGGTTGGGCATGAAATCTCGTAAATTATCATAACAACCAGCTCTATATTTGTTACTTCCTACTCTTTTAAGTTAGAATTTTCTGCTGTTGGCTACTTCGTGGCTCCTCGGCTCGTTTGGACCGCCGGGCTTATGACAGACCCTTACCCTTTTGCTTCACCCCTCTGGGGGATCAGCATGCAAAATGGATTTAGTTGGCTCTATCGACCGCACAAAATAGATAGCTCCAAGAAGGCTCAAACCGCGGCCTCTTGGCAGTACGAGCCGCAGACCGCGCTGTTGTGCCGGTGGAGAACTGACTGGACGGAGTGATCAAAAGGAAGCACGATTCCATCCCAACGCCCATCAACCATTTCCTGCTTGCTGGTGGTGAACATTGAACAGATCAGCGATTAGTCATCCTCCGGCATACTAATTCCTTCCGAGTGCTTGTATTTACAGGAATTTCTCTCCATTAGATGATGGCATTTCTCTAGTCCAGCCGAGAACACATTATCACCTAAAAACGGTGAATTTATCCAACACTTGATATCCATCCTCTGCTTCTTCATCGCCTAGAAAGTTACATCCCTAAAACCCAGAGCTTCTTGATTACTTTGATGATATTGCGAGTGATTCATACAAATTTTTATTTATATTCTTCACATCTGGATTCTTTTCTCTTTCAACGTTGCTGCTACTTTCACATACAGTTCTAAATGAATGCCAGCCATAATTTCATAGACAGTGCTACCTCTAAATATAATATGATACATGAAAACGCTAAGATAGTAGATTAACCGATTTGCATATATTCCATAGTTTTATTTGAAGCTTGCTACAAGAATTATCGATATAAGAACATCCTCGGATTTGATTATACCGAAGTCTGGTCTAAGTTCGATCTTCGTTGAATTCTAAGACAAGATGGTAATTTGTAGGATGGCTATATATGGTTGAGAGAAAGAGTCCAAGCTCCTATAATGTCTATTCACAATATAGATTCCTATTTTATTGAACTTCAAAACTTATAAACAAATCAAAGCAGCAGAGGTCGAGAGTTGAGATGAATGGGGATTGTGGTATCTCAATGGACCGATGGAATCAAATTCAGAACATTAGAAAAAACTAAAATGCTGCAATATATGGTTGAGAGAAAGAGTCCAAACTCCTATAATGTCTATTCACAATATAGATTCCTATTTTATTGAACTTCAAAACTTATAAACAAATCAAAGCAGCAGAGGTGGAGAGTTGAGATGAATGGGGATTGTGGTATCTCAATGGACCGATGGAATCAAATTTAGAACATTAGAAAAAACTAAAATGCTGCATTGGTTTTTCTCAACGAAGATCGAACTTCGACTAGACTTTGGTATACTCAAATCCCAGGATGTTCTTATATCGATAGTTCTTGTAGAAAGATTCAAATAAAACTATGGAATATATGCAAATCGGTTAATGTACTATCTTAGCGTTTTCATGTATCATATTATATTTAGAGGTAGCACTCTCTATGAAATTATGGCTGGCATTTAGTTAGAACTGTATGTGAAAGTAGCAGCAACGTTGAAAGAAAAAAGAATCAAGATGTGAAGAAGATAAATAAAAATTTGTAGCTGTGAATCACTCGCATGATCATCAAAGTAATCAAGAAGCTCTGGGTTTTAGGGATGCAACTTTCTAGGCGATGAAGAAGCAGAGGATGGATATCAAATGTTGGATAAATTCACCGTTTTCAGGTGATAATGTGTTCTCGGCTGGACTAGAGAAATGCCATCATCTAATGGAGAGAAATGCCTGTAAATACAAGCACTCGGAAGGAATTGGTATGCCGGAGGATGACTGATCGCTGATCTGTTCAATGTTCGCCACCAGCAAGCAGGCAATGGTTGATGGGCATTGGGATGGAATCGTGCTTCCTTTTGATCACTCCGTCCAGCCAGTTCTCCACCGGCACAACAGCGCGGTCTGCGGCTCGTACTGCCAAGAGGCCGCGGTTTGAGCCTTGGCTGATGTGCCGGACTCCGGACTCCGGGAGGAGTTTACGGTGACGGTGCGTAGATGGAGTCGTCTAACGCTGGGTGAAATCGTCGACCCGTTAGACTACTCCAAAAATAAATTGTCATTCAGTTAAATTGGTTAAACCGTCAAATGATAGGCACAAAAAACTTGAAACCATCATTAAATATTCATTGACAAGTACAAGAAAATTTAATTTCCAGGCTTGGTCACCATAGGCAAGATTTGTGACATCTATCCACCGTTGCAGAAGTCCAATTTCGATGTGCACCATTGCTATTTTGTACTACATAATGTCAATTTCGTGGATGGAAAAAAGTCGATACTCAATAGCAGGCCTGGAAATTGACGACCTACAGAGCATTTTTTGGTTTTAAAACTGTATTTGAGAGGTGGTTTTCTTTTTGGCATGTCACCATCTAACAATTTACAAAATTGCATCCTGTCAAATTGACATTTAACTACTTTTCTTACCATCATAAATTCTTGTACCTCCTTTTAGTCATAACCCTTGGAAAAAGATTTCTGGCTGCTGGCAAAACAATTCTCGCCACTGGTAGGGAACATTTTGGTTTATTTTGTCAAATGAAGGAAACCTTGGATATTGTTTTATTTTCTAGACATAAAAACTTTTAAAAATGTAAAAATATTAAAATATTGTTGAAAAAATTAAAATCCTCGTTTTCATAGGGACCCGATTATGTGTAATATTTAACTCTGTTTTGCTTCTCTTCATAAACGCTGTCTATTATTTTTCTTAAAAAAATGCTTTTATACTTTTAGAGACTAATTTTATTAAACAAAACCAGTTCATGATATCATGATATGTGCAATATTTCCCAGAGCCTGATTATAATTTTATTGAACAGAACTGGTTCCAAAACATCAGAGAGCTGGAACATGAGACAGATAAGAGTATGGGACATTAGAGAGATAATAGATGGGTTATGTGAGTGAAAGCGAGAATAGAATCGGTCCCACACATCGTCAATCTTGTGAGGGTGGAGAACAAGCCTCAAATTCAAATTCAACAACAGCTACCACTGATACTAGCTACGCAGGTCTGTTTACAAATTAGTAGACATTTATTTATTTAAAAGTTATTTTTTCAATGCTTCTTACTTGAATTTTTAATCAATAAAGTTTTATATTTTATATTTTTCAAAAGTTCAATATAATTAGAAATTTGAAAGTTTTTATTCCAAATCTTGTCATATAAACAAGGCTAGGGTCAAGTTGAATGGAAAGAATATTGAACAGAAAGAATATCAAGTAAGTAAAAAAAATTGACAGGTATACATTTACATAAGACGTAAATTGAAGGGCCTTTAAAAAATATAACTGTTATCCCGAAAGTTGAACCTAGACTACGGGATTCAAGCTTAAAGAAATCTTTGTTCAAAAATGTATAAATTAAATGAAATCAAACTAAAAACACAAACTGGTATCAAACAAGGCTAATGGAACTTCACAGCAGTAGAAGGAACTAGGCTAGTATAACTGTTTGTACAGATTACACAATTCTGGTATGAAATCAAAAGCTTTAAATGCATCACACAATATACAATAAACAAAGCTCATATATGTCACAGATTGGTAAATACATGTATTTATAAGAAGATCAAAGCATTGAAGTGATAGGTTGGTATGAATCAGAGTGGCAGGAGAATCCAACAGATGCTGTATAACATGGACAATCACAAAGTTCACTACCCAGGCTACTATGATCATAAATCAAGAAGTGAAACTGCCAATGTTTATAAAATAAAAAAAATAACTGTCTCTTCAAGATAAGAATTAGTGTAATGGAATATGAATGACCATATACATAACAGAATTATGAGAAAGACAATTTATATAACACAAGGGAAAATCATCATCATGTTCATTCAGAAATAGAACCTGTTACTTAAATTGCAAAATGCTCATGCTACATAGATGTGTTTACAATTGACATGCATTACTCCCAAAACTGCCAACTTACAGTCCCCTTCTCGAGCCTTTCTCACACCAGACCCCCTTTTACCTTCAACCATTCTAGAATTTATATCAATTACATCAACTAACTAGTTACAATAAATCTGGAATTATTTGGTCCTCTGCCTCTTCGATGAGGTCCGCCACCTATCAAGTTAATTGCTGAAATGATGATTCCATGCCTAGAAATCTGGAAACCATTGATCTTTAACAGCCAACTAATATAAAAATAATTCTTTGTTTTTAGGTATCTGCCATCTGTATCATTGAATGCTTAAACGCTGCTGGAAGATATTGACCAAATCCCTAATAGTCTGAAGATGATGAGATCAAATTGCTAACTCAACTCCTTCAAATTAGGAATCATTGCAATTGCTGTCAAATGTGAGGTAGAAATGTTCCCAATTTCATCTCGGTAATAAACTGAATGTGCTTGAGGCTTGCCACTAGACTTTTAAAATGATGCACGTCATTTATATATTCCAGTACCTTGTGAAGGCGGTCGCTCTTCTCTTTCTGGAGTGCTTGAAGATGTGCATGATACTCATCTAACTTTCTAAGTGACAAGTCATCTTCTTCCCCATTGATTGAGTTTACTACAACATCACTTCGATGAGAATACCCCAAAATTTCTCCATATTTTCTGAATTTGTGCTTTCACTTCTGCAAACTGCTTAATGCGTTCCTCCTTCCTTAATCACAACTCCTCTAATTGTGGGGTGATGATTGCAAGCTGTTATTTCAAGGTTCTTGGTATTTTAAGATTCCTGTCTCATATGGAAGCTATCAGAAAGGCAAGCTCTGCTTCCTTGTCTGCAAGTGACTGATGAAGTCGTGCCCTTGCATGGCTAGCTTGGTGCACCTTCCTACAGTAAACCTCGAAACACTTTTTCTCCAGTTCTAAAAGCATCTTGTCCCTCTCGACATCAATTTCTCCAATCTCATCCCAAATATGCTGAATTTCTCGTAGCAAGGAGCTGCAAGTGGTGTCCATGGGGACAGACAACTCAATGGCCGAGCGTATCATTCTAAACACACTGCTGGCTAGATTTCAAACTTTCTCAATAGAAATTCACTGCGTTGCTCAGCTTTAGCAGAGGGATTCGAACCTCAGATTACGTGTGAGGTTTAAATTCTCGAGATAAAACTGAAAAACCCCACTAAAATGTCTTTAAATGGCCGCTGGGTTTTAACCTTACGGGATTGATGGACGCCGTATTAATTTGTATACTTTCAGTCAAACCGCCCAATCAGTGAAAGCCGAGACTTCATTCCATCCTCTAAAGCTCTAAAAATCAACCTTGATGACCATGGCCATGGCTAAAACATTGCAGGCATCAGCCAAAATGCTGAGAGGGGCAAGTGATGACAAGGAACGGATCCATGACAATGCAATTTCTATGGGAATCAGAAGATATATAATTAAAGGGCATTTATCAATTGATCCTGTGAAGATGTAAGATAAGTTTTGAGCTATGAAGACCATGTATGCCACACATCCTCCGCACTGACATATGATTACCATTGTCTCTGCAGTATATCAACCTAGTTTTCCATAGGCCTCCCCTCCAATATCACCATAACTGGAAACCTCAAAATTTCCCATATGCTTTAGCTTTTGCCATTTGGACATTCTGTCATCAGAAATTAAAATGCTGCCAGTTTGGATAAACGCTGCCAGTTGTAAGAATTCATCATATAACATATACTTTCTTGCACGTACATGGGCTCATGGCTTACGAATGAAGCTTTTAATGATTTTAGGTAATGAAAGGAACCCTAATGGAGATCAATCAAACATAAAATATAAAACAATAAAAACCAATGATAATAAAAAATTTAAAAAATAAACAGGAGAAACATTCTCAGAGATAACAGTAACCGTCATCAAATTTTATTTGATGAAATTCCAGGCCTGCTCATTAGTACAAAATTTACATGATGTAACACAGATCACAATCCACATCAAAGCTAAGATGCAATGTATTTTGCAATTGCAATTTCACTGTGAGCATTTGTTTCTTCTCGTGATATTCATAAGACATCAAGAGACAATGAAAACTAGGTACATAACAAGTTGTATGGTACAATCAATCTTTATTGAAAATGAGGCAGATAATAAGGTCCATGATACGATCATTTTTTTTCCAAATATAATGAATCTTCTACGAACTTCAAATTTATGTTGACAGTATATCAACCGATCTTGTAAAGTGACATGTTTCTTGTATACAACATTGGACAAGTTTTTCTGTTCCAAAGCTTTACACATGTCCAGAATTATGGATAAAGAACTTATCATTTTAATGTACGTAACGGTTTTCGCACTTTCAAAAACAATTTTGCAGCAGGCCTCTGAGGAGTGCTCGAATCTGGTCGTCCAAATCTACTTAAACACTGTCAGTGACCCATTCAATGTTTTCAAATAGAAAGAATTCAAACGAAATTCCAGAACATAGTTGTATGCATGTAACGAACTTATGATTTTAAACTTTTCTGTACCTATAACTGAATATTAGTTGCTAATGCAGTGAGAATAATGTGAATCATATTTCAAAACTAATCATTAAAATTGGTAGTGTAATTGCATTATAAAGGTATGTAATGATAAATCATAACAAGGTGCAATATATTTTCTTTACATGGACATCAATTCCATCTAAATATTTGAGAATTAAAAATATTTAAAACCACATGTTTATATAACAATATAAATCATGGACATCAATTCCATCACAAATATTTGATAATTAAAAATATTAAAAACCACAGATTTATATAGCAATATAAATTTTATTGCTACTTAAAAATAACCAGCCTAGATCCAAATCCTAGGCTCTATCATGTGCTCAAAGGCATCAACTCTCTGAAAGTGCAAACATCATTGAATGCAATAGAGTCAAACAATTTTATCAATGTTAAATAAAAATTATAGATAGACATTTTTTCTAAACAAAAGTATTAATTTCTATACTTAAATAGTAATAAAAATGTGATCAATACATTCTAAACGTTAGATTTTATTTACATCATAAGACATGTCCATCATTACGAGAACGAACTTAACAACCTTAACGTCAACCTTAATTGTAACCTAATATTCTAGAATACCTACCATTTCCATAATTAAAAGTACCAAGTCTACCAGACTAAAAGAAAATTAGACGTAAAGCAAATATTTAGTGTTGTCAACAAGCATAGGAATTCACTATGGGCATCTTGGGTTTCTCCATAATTGTTGTGTTGGTTTGGCCATGAGAGACATGTTCCTTAAAGAACACGATAGTGTTACCTTTGGTCAACAGTTTCATCTTCACTCCTATGTCAAGATGAGCCTTAGTTAGTAGGTTGAGTGTCACTTCCATACTCTTGAGTTGCACCTAAGTTTCTTTCTACTAAAGTCAAGTTTTATTCTCCTTTTCCCATCAAATCCTTCCCCATAAGGGGTTTAATATATTAATAAAGAGTTATCGTTTTTATATGCTTTGTGTCTCAAGTTTAGGATGTGCCTTAGTAATCTTCCCCAAGTCGTCTTGAATGTCCTCACTAAATTCATGCCTTCAATTTGATGTTGGGCTAAGGAAAACACCATACTACTATAAGCATCTATGTCTATTTTTGTCTCCATAATAACCTTGGACATATGCATTCATAGACTTCTTCTACTAAAGCCTTCCCAAGTTTGATTTCCTTTCACGATGATGCAATACCTAAACTAGTGAATCCTCGAGTGTTGAGAAGCCCATAACCAGAAATAGGACCCATAGGAATAAGAGGAGGACTCAATTATAAGGTTCTCAAATTCCAATTTCCTTTCCCAAGCAACAAAAAAATGCAACAAAACTAAGCATATTTGAAGAAAGATAGGGAAATATTACCTTCTCATAAAGCATGCCAAATAGAGTAGCATCCTAGAGAGAATGCTATTAATCTAAGGTAGATTCCATTATTATTAGCCATACATCGCCATAAAATAGGACCATGATTCCCATAGGATGCAAGATCAAAACCATCATGACATTCCCCTCTAATATACTATCTCATCTTCTACCATGAAAACAACCTTGATATTCAATACAAACTTATATCATGCCAAGCTAATTGGTTGTGACTCTGTGCCTGTGGAAGGATCCTCATTTTGGTTATTGGTCCAACTCACACCTCCACATATACCCCTCATCATTCCAAGCGTCTAGTATGCACGTTCGAGTCGTCGTGGTGGTAGTGATGTCCCCTCGTTGTTATTAACCACCCATTCTAGGGAGACGCCATGGTGTAACTTCATTTAGTAGATAAAAATGTTATTATACCTGCCTCAGCATGTATATTGTAATCGATTGCAAGTCAAACCCTTTTGACTTTGGTATTAGTTGGTGTCTTTTGATGCAGCTATAAAGAATTAAAACCTATTTTGCAAAGTATGACTTAGAGATTTGTAAAATATTATTTTTTAATTTTGTTAAAAAACTATTTTTGTAAATAGCTGATTGGTGGATAGAAGATGATGTTAGCTTTGGGATTTGGTATCTTGATTTGAGTTAACATGTGGCAAGATGACGTCATAACAATAAAATTAAAAAAATAAAAATTATATCCCAGTTGGCTTGATGCCGGTGCAACTGGAAAAGCTCCATGGGAATGCAGTAGCATGGTTGTGGACTCGTCTCAGAATAATAAAAAACCATTTACTAAATCTTTGATGGGAAGCAGCCAGGGTATGATGACTGGCATTTTGGAAGATCCATTTTTGGCTTCCAGGATTCAACAGCAACTGTCAAATGAGAATTTATTAGGACCGTGTGAGAGAAAAAGATCCATGGCTTTACAGCTGGGCACAACAGGGGGGATGCAAGCCTTTCGCAGTTGTTAGCAGGCACCGGTGGCCCTGGACTTTTGGCAGTAATTAGGTCCCCTTTGTCTGGCTCTGCTGTTGCTGCTGATACGATTACTATTCAATCCCCTACGCAATCCTTGTGGCCACCTTACGTCGGCCTGGATCCCCTCAGCCTAGGTCAAGGTAGGGTCGATACAGCTTGGCTTCTAGGGAAGAGATTGAGGGATGACCAAGCAAGGCCGACCAATACGGTAATGAAAATTTCGCTTATAATCTTTTAAATTCTGCATTCTGTAAATTTTGTATGTTGAAAAATGTAATATTTTAACTCGGTAGGGCCTCTTTACAAATTTTGGAGTAGCTGTTGGATCAAATAATGAACAGGCAGGGCAACAGAGCACTTATGAATTAGCGCTTGCTCATCCGCAACCTCAATCTTTATCTCCACCAGGAGCCGTGGTAGCACCAGCACGCCCTCGAGTAAGGGCCAGGCGTGGTCAAGCGACAGATCCACATAGTATTGCCGAAAGAGTAAGATTATTTTCACTTCCATATATGCTAAACATATTGATCATTGCTACAATTTCCGAGAGTATTTGTTATTTCTTGATTTAAACAAGGCGTTTTGTTTATGTGCAATATTAAAGCCAAACTGACCAGAGCCGTTTGAACGTGTTTCCAGCAACGCCGAGAAAGAATTGCAGAAAGAATGAAGGCATTGCAAGAGTTGGTTCCGATCTGTAATAAGGTGATTTTTTTGGTTAAGTGGTTTATGATAACAGATAAGCTTTCATTTAACCTTATTAGACCAATGGGCCAGTTCATAACCTGATTTCTATACCAATTTTTATATCCTCATAATCTTTAAATCTTTATAACAGGAGTGGTAGTGGTTAAGATTATTTTTTCTGTATGTTTGTTGCTCTTGTTGCCCAGCTTTTCTTGTTGCCGAGGAGTGGTAGCGGTTGATTATCTTTTCTATATGTTTGTTAGCTCTTGTTGCCCAGGAGTAGCAGTGGTTGATTACTTTTTTCTGTATGTTTGTTGCTCTTGTTGCCCAGCTTTTCTCTTGAGTACTCCATGCTACCCATTTCACATATTTTTCTGAGAAATGCCCATTACTATACCCGTGAGTATCCATTACTATATCTGTAAGTATTCATGGTATCCTTTCACATACTTTAGTGGTTTAATTTCGTGCTAAGTTTCCATTCATATCTGACAAACCTAACAAACCAAGTACCAGTTTCACATACCTTCTGACAAGCCTAACACACCAAGTACCAGTTTCACATACCTTCTTAAGAAATCTCTGGCCATATGATCAGATAACTATCCAAGTTCCAACACACCTTGAAATTGCTTCCAAGACATATTATTGTTTCTAAAACATAAACATGTCTCTTTTTGTTATAGTTGCTTAGAAAATGATAGTGTTGACCAAACCCTATTAAATGTGGCTTCCTAGTTCTTTCCCAGAACCGACCTCTTCATTCTACCCGAACGTAATATTTAGCGGGCAAATCTATATTGAAAGTTGCAGGATGTTCTTTGGTTAGAGATTAAATCTTCACATTGGTTATTTGAATTCTATTTTGGTTGTTTTAAGTATTATAATTCACTAGATTAAATCTTCAAATTGGTTATTTGAATTCTATTTTTGTTGTTTTAAGTATAACAATTAGTATTTTCTAATCAATACAAGTACTTAAGTTAATTTTGCTGCATCAATGCAGCAGGTAGCGTATGAATACAGTTTTAGCATACTAGTTCTTATCCTCAAATTGTAATCAAGTTTTGGGATAATATTGTTTGAATATGCTGTCAATTATTCATGTACAAGAAGAATGGACATTGGAAATGTTGTTATGGAGATCGACAAGGCGGCTATGCTTGACGAAATAATTGACTACGTAAAGTTTCTGCAGTTGCAAGTGAAGGTAATGTATCTCTTAATTTGGAACTTTAAGCTTGCAGGAATAGGGCTAGGCTAACAACTATTCTCCCAATTACTGAGTACAGTCGCGATTCACAGGTCCTAAGCATGAGTAGACTTGGTGGCGCAGGAGCAGGTGGTCCACTTGTAGCAGATATCTCTGCAGATGTAATAATCATGTTATTAGTTATGATTAAGTATTAATTTTAGTTTCGTCACTCGTACCATCGATGTGTATCAGCATTTCAAATTGGAGAATGAAGGTTAATAGAAATTTAATGAAATGTCAGGCTTCAAACAGCATGCGAATTAGCAGAATCAAGAAGGTCCATGAGAATATTTGTAGTGATGACGAGGGATTGTCGATAACAGAAGAAGAGGTAGCAAAACGGATGGATGAGAACATGGGGTCAGTGATGCAGTATCTGCAAACTAAAGGGCTGTGCCTCATCCCTCTATTGATTGCAATGACAATATCTGGCAGATCGACCATGCAGCCTAACTCCCTTGTGAGAAGTCCAAGCCCTTGTGCATCGAATTGAGTTATCAATTCAACAGATCCGGCCAGCAAGAGAAAAAGCAGGAGAAAGGAGGGAACATCATGATAGGCAGTCAAAGCCCACGAGGGGCCACTGCCTACGGCTAACAATACTCTACATGCAGTAGAGCATTTAATGTCGTCCGCCATAGGATCGCTCTTTGGAACGGATCCAACGATGGATAGTGCCACGCTGTCACATTAAATAATCTACTGCATGTAGAGTATTGATCGCCACTTCCTGCAGTAGCGCACTTGGACTAACAAACTTTATTATGATTAAAATGACGAGCATCGTATTGTGGAGCCACTCGTGAGTCGTGACCTGATCCTATCCAAGTACTTGGTCCTCGAATACAATATTGCACGGTCACCTCCATTCTTTTTAATCTCGAAAGTTGTAAGCAAAGGGAAGCTCCCATATTATTTTTCTATTCATGTTGGCTGCAGGCATTTTCCTTTATCCAACATTTGAGCATAATTTTGTTTTGTATGCTCAATCCATGGGTTGCTCTGCCAATTTTTGTTATATAAAGGGTTCTTGTATCTGGCATTTCCATAAAGAATATCAATTGCTTTTTACAACTTTTTATTATTTATTTTCCAAAGTTAAATTATATGTTGTCTCAACCGCGTGGAGAGCTCTGACGAACATTATTTTATATATACTGAGTATTTCCTACTTGATACTGAGAATTTCCTGCTTGACAGGTAGGGCTTCTTATATATACACTGAGTATGGCCCGCTTGACAGAGTAAGGCTTTTGACATCATATTATTTCATCGCATAGAATCACGACTTGTCGACGTTATTGCTGAGCTCATTTTTAACGTTACATAAATTGTTATTAGCTTTTGGTAGCCCAAGCTGCAAATACTATTTCCAAAATTATCAATATTGTGAAAATAACGGATCTCCGCCTTGTGTACATACATATAATGTGTCAAATACAAGTGTCTCCGCCTTCCATACATACATATAATGTGTTTCACACACACAAGTGTTTATGTAAATTTGTGCATATAATGGGTTTCATGAAAATGTTGTAATACTGATAATGATAACAGGGAAAATACTCTCTTAGTTTAATATTTATTAAATAAAAGAGTTTACTATGTTTCCTGGTTTTGTGTAGTAAAATTTAAAATTGTTTCTAACTTTTTAATTGTTTAATACAAATAAACAAAGCATTACTATATATAGTAATGCTTTGTTTATTTCCTTTTCGACTCATTACTATATATAGTAATATTTAGTAATTTATAGTAATGCTTTATTCTTGGAAAATCCATTATTCAAAATATTTAACTAAAAAATATTTTTTTTTCAATTTAAAATAATTAAATTTATTATAAATTTATAATAAAATATAAATAAACTATTCTCACAACAATGAGATTAATTTATAGTCTTATAAGCTATTATTTCTCATTTCCTATTTATGCTAGTCTATAAAGAAACTTGCATATTTTCATAACATAAGTCAAGAATATTACTAGAAGTATGTAAGGAAGCTTGAATATGCTTGTTTTATGCTACATTGCAATAACCTATATCGTATTTAAATGGACATTTTTAATTCATTTTTGTTTTAATTTCTTTCAAGTTGTAATTATATTTGTTTTATCATATGTTTTTATAGCAAAATTATCCTATTGCTATATATTTTCAATATCTTCTTAGGAGGCAGGTACTAAGCAACTTTGTTGCTTATTCCACTTGTTTATTTTTCCTTGGTACATGAACACTCATATATTAATTAAATATTATACGATTTAAAAAAATTAAGCTAGTGTGGAATTTATATTACTACGAAAACAAAAAAATTACATTGTATTGGTGGGTATACCACTAGCTATACTATACCAACCACCATACCATTATTTGTCATAATACTTCGAGTTAAAAAAATACTATTTTTCAAGGAAAACTATTAAAACTATAATCATGTTGGCTGGGATAATTGTGATGAGCAGCAAACTCTCGACTATTTGAGTAAACTAAAAGATAGAATGAGATTTATTAGAATCCCATGTGAATAATTAAAATTAAATAGAGATAATATGATGCACATATTTTGAGATAGACAAAGTGGGAATCTCAAAGGCCTTCAAAGTCAAGTTGGTTATGGTTGTGTTGATGGCCCGAGGTTGTAGTTGCTAAAAAAGTACAAGGAAATCAACATGAAGAGAATGTCCAACCTAAAGAGATTCAAACAATCCCACACAGAGATGGTTTTATCCCAAAGTTTTTTGGGATAACTGACTCTTATGGATCGAAGGCCTCCATTGACACATGGTGGTTAGATCCAAGTGGACCTGTTCTTACTCTATGGAAGATCTAGGAAATTCTTGAGGTAACTGTGAACTATAAATTGTCTAAGTAAACTAAAACAGTAAGTATGAAAAAATTGAAATGGAACAATTAGATTTATAATTTATGACACAGAGAATTAATCCAACGTATAGAAATATTAATCATATTTTTTCTTTGTCAACTTCAAATAAAATGAAAACAATTAAATTTGAATTATTATATTCAAAGACCTTAAGTGGATAATTGTTCAAGCAGAGTAATACTAATTGAAACATCAGCATTTGCAGATGTGATGTGACTATTCATTAGTTGCAATTTATAGTGTATGGATTAAATAAAGAAATTTACCTAATGCATAAAAAACACAACAACTTCGTAATGAAAAATCAATACATAAATCTGTTAGTTTGATAATGAAGCAACATATAATCAAAACATCACAAAATAAAAGAATAACCAGAATTCATTAAATAAATTCAATGAATATTCAAAAGATGGCAGAAGAAACAATGTGAAGTTTGTTAAAAATGTAAGAAGTTACAATCCTGCAAAAATTATAGACTATATCTAGTCCATCCCTTGTGGTTGTTTCTCTTAAATCCTTATGGTGTTAGTCACACGAGCTTTGTGGTGGATCCCCACTATGGGATATCACATGTGTTTAAATAATTATTAAAAAATATTACAAAGAGAGAGAGCGGAAGTCCTCCAAGGAAATGGGGATTACAAAATATTATCCTCAATATTTGCCAAGGCTAGATTGCCACTTGGCAAAGGCATCTAATAGATCGACTATATCCATATACTCAAAAAATTCTAGTTGTAACTGATCCTTACAAACCAGGAATCCGATTTTCCTTTTCTTAACTTTCTCCCATTCTCAGAGAAAGAGGTTGAATTTCATATGCGAAGTTAGTGGAGACTCAATCCACTCCTTGATCTCATCCAGGTGCAAGCGATCAATCTTCAGAGTCCGCTTCTTGGTCTTGAAAAAATCTCTTTCAATCTATTCCAGCATCAACTTCGGAGCCATGGCGTCTTCGGTCAGATCCATGAGTGGAAGTTCCAGGAATATTAGCAAATTTTCTGAGGAAAACCACCTCTTCTTGCATGCTACTTTCCCATCATCAATTGTGTTAGATTTTTAATGGTTATACAATATCTAATACATTTAGCATCATAAAGTCATATCCATAAGCAAAGGATCATTGAAAGAAAGACAAATGCAGTAACACAAGAGAACACAATAGAACATAATGATTTTCCTTAGGGAAACCACAAGGGATAAAACCCCACAAAACTTCCTTGGTATAGAATTCAACCAAGACAGTGTATCACCCCATCAACAACAATAGTTTCTCATCTTCCATAGTAGACTCTTTCACTCTCGCTCTCTCCAGCGCAATACTTGAGTGCGTGATGTGATGGAACGAGAGATTTGCATCACTTATTTATATTCTTTGTTTGAATTTCCCTCTAACCTAGTAGGGATGACTTTTCTAACTGACTGGGACCACTTGTCCAACTAGACACCACAAATAACATTTATTATATTCACACTTCGGTACTATTGCCCTGACTTACAACGGAGGCTTTACCTCATGACTTTTACATGACCAATTACATCAAGGACATCTCCGAATGGAGGAATAACATCTTCGAAGGAGAATACAACAAAATCACCATACAATATCTTCCAAAGTTACAATTCTTTAACACTCCCTCTTAACTAGGAAGGTATTTTACATCAACAACAACCATCATCACAACTGTACAACTAACTGGTGAATCTATATATGTCATAGGAAGTTTTGGAACATCATCATTTGCCTTCATCATCAATATCAGTTGGATAATATTCTGTAATCTTCAGTATATAAACACATAATCATGTTTTGTACGTACTCTAGCGTCTTCTATCATCTTATGAATTATCTTATTAGTATGATAACAATGAATCATCTTCTGGTTCTTCTTCTTATAGCATTAGTATGTAAATATTGAGTCATCATTTATCATGTCCATGTATAAATACTAGATCATCTTCTATGTGGATAATGGATCATCGCCTCTATTGTCAATATATAAATATTGAATCATCTTTTGGATCATCTTCTATGTGGGAACTGAATTATCGTCTCTCTTGTTAGTATATGAATATTTAATCATCTTCTAGAGCATCTTCTATAGCATCAGTATGTGAATATCGAATCATCTTCTTTCACATCAGTATATGAATGCTTAATCATCTTTTGAACCTTATTTCGTAACATTAGTATGTGAATACTGAATCTTCTTCTGCCACATCAGCATGTGAATATTGAATCTTCTTCTTCAAAATCAGTATGTGAATACTAAAACATCATGATTTGCATCATCAGTATGTAAATATTGAAACATCATCATCTGCATTATGAGTATGTAAATAAAGAAACATCAACATCTGCATCATCAGTATGTAAATATTCAGACATCAACATCAACATCATCATTATCTGAATACTAAAAAAACAACAACAACAACATTAGCATGTTAGTGCTAAACAAACCTCATCAATAATTGCTATATCATTACTTGCATTATCAACATAGAGATTATGGAACATCACCATCATCATGAACATAAAAAATGTTGAGACAACATTCTCATCATCAAAAAAAGGTGTTGTGACTTCATTCAAATCAATATTATCAACACAGGGTTCTGGAACCACAACCATGTCAACAACATCAACACAGGGTGTTGGGACCATAACCACATCATCAACATCAACATACAAATGTTGAAGCAACATCATTATTGACATCAGTATAGAAATACCGAAATTGCCTCACCATCATCAGTATAGAACTACTAAAACTATCTTATCAACACTAGTATAGAAATAATGAGACTACCTCATCATTATTAGTATAGAAATACTGAAACTGCCTTATCAACATCTGTATAAAAATACTTATCTTCCCAAATCAATATCGGTATGAAAAATACTAAACCTGTCATATCAGTATGGGAATACTGATACTATCTCAACAATCATCCAAACAACATCAGTATGAAAATACTGATACTGCTACATCAGTATAGGAAAAATGAAACTATATCATTAGTCAATTCAACAATCAACAATCATTAGTCATTAGCGTAACAACGCTAGAACTATCTCAACAACCATCTCACTAATCATCAGTATAGTAATATTGAATCACATATCTTAGCAATCACTATAACAATACTGAATCAAAATTCTCAACAGTCATCAGTATAACAATATTGAAGAAAACATATCAACAATCATCAATATATAAATATTGAAGAAACAATCAGTAATACTGAAGCAAAATTTTTAGCAAACATCAATATAACAATACTGAAACAAATGTCTCAACAATCATCAAAACATCTCATTATCAACAATCAGTAACAACCATTAGTATAACAATATTTCCCTTCAACGTCTCGGAGCAACATCACAATGAGTTCTTTGGCAGATCCATTCAGGAATTTGGTCTAACTTACTAACTCTTTCAATCCAAACAAACCTAGTTAGACATATTGATCTTCCTGGGGACCAAACAAGCCTTTTCTGGATTACTAACAATTTCGGGCCAAAAAGGCCTTGCCAGGCTTACCCTCCTATAGACTAAGCCACTCACCACTGCATCCAAAATCCATCTACTGTCACTCCCTCTTTCGAGAGAGGTCCTTTAAAACTACACCAAGCTTGTATTGAAAGTATTCAAAGTTTACACTAGCTAGAGGCTTAGTCAACACATCTTCCCATTGTTTCTTTGTAGGAACATGGTTGATATTTACAGCTCCCTTCTGCAACTTGTTCTTTAACATTCTCTTCTTGTACGTCCGCAACTGCATCGTACATTTACAACTTACATCATTCTTTTTTTGTGCATATCTAACTACATCATTCTTCTCTTGTACATATGCAACTGTATTGTACATCCACAACTATATCATATATACACAACTGTATCGTACATCCGCAACTATATCGTACATCCGCAACTTCATCATTTCTTCTCTTGTAGGTGATTGCATACCATCCTTCCTACAAGTCAAATACAGTTGTATGATTAAAGACATTTTGTAACATATTCAAAATGAAAAATTTTCATGCATAAAGATATATATAATCATGCAACTACTTTCATTATATGCCTTCCTTTTTTCCAAGATATCATTTCATCAAGGAGGTTTCATAAGTGACAATGGAACAACATAATCCACTTACCCATCACCTCCATATTATTACTAAGCTAAAAATGCATAATAAACTTCCTGAATCTAGAAACATGTCTATGTACACAACTTGAACAACTAGATATATAATAAATGACATTTCAAATACTTATCTTTGTTTTTTTGGTAGACTCCATCTTGATCTCTATCTTCTTGGATTACTCGAGTCTCAGCCAATGTGTTTAACTTCAACGTCCGATTCTGAGGACCTGTTCCTATCTTTCTCATGATCAGAAATATTGAGAAGGTCTTTTTACAAAATAGATCACATGGGATTGTGTCTGTGTGTCCTATCAGTGCATTTCTCATTATCCAATGATGAAATGGATAAGAGTATAATATTCATCTTCATCAGTATAACTCTTCTAGATCGTATTTCTCATTACTTTGAGGAATATTTACTTGCTTTCTTCTCAGCTACAATATATTCATCCTTGGTTGTATTGAGAGAAACACTTTGTTTCTACAATATGCTGGAGTGATATTTATGTTGTAGCACTATGAAATAAAGTCATCATATCTCTGTAGTACCCTTTACGTTCCACACCTTTTGCTTTGCATATTTTACCTAGATAAGTAAAATGTTCTCTGGATTTCACCATACTTCTAGTATTAATAATCATGTCAATATTCTTGAGCATTGAGGTCTATCATAGTCACTCCCTCTGAGGTGGAGCACCATCCTCCCTCTATATCTATAGGAGGAAAATGGAGTGATAGGTATCCTCGTCTGCTAATATTTTTATTTGTAACCATCTATGTGATTTTCATCCTTTATAGGATTCCATCTTCAACCTTGTAGCAAAGGTTGGGATCTACATCACTTTTGTCGATCCTTAAGCTCATTATGTAAGTGTATGTGTTGTCCCACGGGTGGCTACTGAGCTTGTATCAATCCTTCTAGCATAGATGGTTCTCTGTAGAGAGTCTCAAAACATATAGGATTCTTGATCAATTCTTCTACTTTAATTACACCCACCGTCTAGTATAATATCTACTATTGAAGAGGTGTGTCTAGCCCATAGAGGAGTGTCTTGTTGACTCTCTCCTTTTGATAGAAAGAATTAAACTTGATTTGAATATTTTCGTACTTTGATTTGTGGTATACTTGATCATGTAGATCTAGTTGGAGGACTTCATAAAACTTCCCTTCATGTCTTGAACTCATATCAAAACATGATTCTGTATTATCGACTCGTACTTCTAGATCACATCATCCTTTCACCACAATTGAAGTATTGAGTTGTGATATGTCCTTCTATTCTTGTGGGAATGTTATTCCTTCTTTTTCTTTCTCTATTTGGCATGAGTTATTAGGGGTTTATTTCCATCTCTTCTTATTTTTCCATCAATAAATCGTGTACTCCTCCATATGTGATCTTCCTACTAAAAAAACTCTTTTTGACTAAATTTGGAACACCATTCAAAAATTGTAATTTATGCTTTTGCTTCTTTGACATTGTCTTCACGGCTTCTAATTTCTCCTTGAGATGAGATCTTATTGTGAAGTAATCATTGAAAGTTTTTCTAACATTGCACCTTCACATCCTTGAGTTGAGTTCTCAAGGTCATCTTCGTACATGTTGTTCATTGCATCAGACATATTCTTTGGATTCTTCAAGGATGATACATGTGAGATCCATGGAGACAAAAATACCAATCTTTGTTTTGACTAGGTTTGTCAAAACCCCAAATTTTTACAAAAATTTAAAATTTTGAATTAACATAAAATGCTGAGTCTGCAGTTTATTAATAGTTAACAGTTAGAAAAAGGAAAGGCAGTTAAGAGATTAATTTGCATAAACACAATTATGTTAACTCAGCAGTTTTCTTATTAACATAATCTTGTGCATAAATTTTATATTTGGTTTACTGATGAGTTCTAATTATGACAGTAGGTGGAATGTGACTTTGAATTCTGGAGCTTACTTAGCATTTATGCTAACGTAGATGGATTATTTGTTCTTACAGGTTTACATGTATAAATGGCTGAGTATCATCTTTAAATTTATAAAGCATCCTGCAATATTTTTATTCGCAATTAATATGCTTAGATATAAGTTGTTGTAATCCAACCTACTTCCGTAAGGTAACATAGTTTGTTTTCTTCTATTGCTATTGTAAATGAAGTTCAGAAGATTGTATTTCTTCCTGTAGAATATGTAGTGACAATATTACTTCCTTTGGTTCTCAACAGTTTATTTTATCTGTTTGATAATATTTATTTTCAAATTTCATACCCTAGCAATTCTATATTACAATTCTGGTATTAGGTTATATCTAAGAACAACTTCCAGGGTTGTTGTTTTTCTTATTGAGCCAATTTTTTTTTATCTTATGTTAACCTTAGAAATTGGGTAAGAATGTAAAACTATACTACGGTAATGAGAAACTACCACAACATCTAAGATAAGATCTCATAGATCTGTATTTAAGTAAAAGAGTTCATAGTAAAATGTTCTTACATTTCACTTTACCATTACATAGTTTGCTAACAAAACTTGGCTAGTTTCTAAGATTTAAAAACATGCATAAACTATTTGTTTATCATCATAAAAGATTTTATTAGTGTTACAATTGCATAATACTGATGGACCTACTCAAACGACACTATGCAAATTACCCTAGTTGAAAACTGTGTAATTATTTACACGATTATGATAGGCACTGGAACTAAAAGATAGTTCTTCTTACACTATTCACTAAACGTTTATCAGTAAAAGATTTCATAAATTATCCTAAATTACTATAGGTAACAACTTAGATATTCACCCTATTTCACAAGAATGATATTACTATAAGCTTGAATGGTTTGCAATTATTCAAAAGAGTTAATACTCACTTATATACTAAGCATATACTAACAATAACATTAATATAAGTTTGTAACGTCTCACAACGATACTCATTAGTATAAACTTACTATGTATAACCCTCACTAGATTTTACTAGTGATATTCAAAACGTCGGTTATTGGTAATTTATATAATGTATTTCTTTTGGGTTACGAGGCTAAAGTATTTTTTTATAAGGTAAGTCAACATTGTGATAACGTTGCACCCCACACCAGTGATGAGCCAAATGATAACGTTAATCAATTATCATAATGTTTTAAACCCATGCCAATAACGAGCTATGCACCAAGCATTGAAATGATTATTATATATGATTTGAAAACCCATGCAAACTATAATGTGGTTTTTGATGAAATCATTGGTTGAATAAATTTATTTTTACGAAATGCAGGTGACTATGGAAAGTCGAACCACTGCATGATGATAATATTGTGACCACGTGGAATTTTCTTGGCCATGCATCGGTTGCTTAAATAGTTTTAACCCTAACCCTTAGCTCATTTGACCTCCGTCATTTGCGTTGGTCCTGTGGGATGCTCTGCAAGATCCCATGGCGGCCATGAGCTATAGATAGCTACAGAGGCTCCAACGCTGGCTTTTAACGTGGCTTACTCCCTTGAGCTAGATGCCATTACTCGCCTCGTGTGTGATTTCTTTACTTCGCTTAGAGTTTACTAACTTCCTTGTGTATGGCTTTACGGCTGCTTGAGGACTCCTTTATGCTCCTCTGTCGTGGTCTATCAATGGTGAAAGCTTGAGCTTAATGTATGTTATTTCAACTCTCCTTTGTCGTAGGGTTTAGTTTTCCTACTTGTATGCTAGTGATAGTTCATCCCCATGCTTGTAGACTCCTTGCAGCCATTCCTCCGACTTACCCCACCTCTGCTGATAGTTGTGCAAACACCAGAGTCCCAACGTCTTCTTCCTCGGTGAGAATGAGGGTTCAACTCTTCTTGATGCTGGTTGTGGTGTTACTGTTCATCCAGGGCTCCATCGTTTTCGTTTCCGATTGAGGTAAGTCATAAAATAACTGTCATTACTATTACATTTTCACATTGCGTAAGGGTTTTAAATTTTATTAAACTATGTTCCTTTTACAATGTAGGTTAACCTGTCTTCAAGGTTGATGGTCATTGCACTGTATAGATGGCTCCACGAAGCATTCACGGTAAGATCTAGTTTCAAATAGGGTTTCCTCTTCCTATACAAACTCTTGCAGTTGGAGATGGTTTCAGTCATATTGCACCCAGTATTGGGCGGTTGTCCTTCATTTTTAACATTTTTATGTTGGTTTATTACCCTTGGTTTTTGCGAGGTGACTACAGCTTAAAGCTGTGACTTGTAAATCTCCTCTCGTAATTGTAATGAACTTACAATTTTGTAATATGATGTATATGCGTGTTCACACTCCATATCTGAATATGGGTGCTCGGCTCCTCGCTCAGGTTTTGTACTCTGTTAAATTTTTTATCTTACATTCAGTCTTTGGACTTGTTGATATAATGTAAATATTTTAAGACAGTCTGTCTGTAAGTTAAATTTGTTCTGCTTTATGTTTTTGTATTTTATCTCTGTGTAATGAATTTAATTTGTTCTTCTAATGGTTATATAAAAACAACTAAGCTTATTGTTTATCCTAGGTTACTACTGTAATGGATTTGCATATAAAATAATACTGGTAGTTTTTTGCTCAGAAATATGAGCTAAGGTTTTTACCCTATTTAACCTTTAAGATGATAATTTCTGTACTGATATTTAATTATTTTTTATTACTGTCAAAAGAATTTAAGATTATTTTAATGGCTCGAGGAATTCCACGTTAGGGTTTATGGAAATAATCATTGTTCTTTCCTTAAAGATTTCTCGGGTTTGTAAAAAGAATTTCCTTTTGATTTATAACCAATAATATTTATGTTAATAACAATATCTATATATAATACAATACTTAAGCTTTTATTTGTGCATACACTTATTTAAATAAGACTGTGACTATTATGTAACAGTTTAATTGCTTATGCGTGTACATAAAATCCAACCACTATATTATGACTTGGTTGTTTTTATTAAAACAAGGGTATTATTAAACTAAGGTTCAACCCTACACTTCTCTTTTGCGGAAAGAATAACGTGTTAGTATTTGCAGTACAGTTCTTATATAGATATGCAATGTTAATTTATTAAGTTCTTAATGTTTTTCTTAATTGTTATCTAGGGTTTTAGTAGGATTACTTGTGAATATTAATTTAGTAATGAGTTTGTTTTTTAAATAAAAGAATAATTCTTTTCCAAAAACCCTTTCGATTTATAGTAACTAACTCTCATAGTTAGTTAAAAATATATTTAATTAAACTAAGTATTTATGTTTTCTATCTTAATACCCTACTTATTTTTTTATATCACTATCATGTATTAGTAATATCTGTTAGTTTTTAAACTATTATTAATTCTAGTAAACTAGATATGGTATCTAATACCTTGTTTGAACTGAAAGTAAACAAGTAGTTTAGCTGTATTTCTTCTACTCCATAGCATTAGTTAATAAGTATGATACAAGGAAAATAAACATGTAACATAGCACAGATTAACATCCTTCATAATTTAAATTCGATAAAAAGAATAAGATACTGTGTATAGCATAATCTATTTCCTATTAGAGTATTTATAAAGAAGATCCTTCTACATGTGCTGAGTTATTTCTATTTCTTTTTCTACTATACTTAACTACATAATTTAGTGAACAAGAACATATAAGAACAGGTTATTGTTCCTTGCTGATAATAGTTTTCATACAAAAATAAGTTACGCTGATATAATGAAATGCATAATACATCTACTCATTTCAGATTCCTATCATATCTTCATGTATTTAAAACACACTACCTGTGCTAGACTACAATCTGGTTTATTCCAGACGAGGAAAAACATAGGTAGGATTATTTCATCAAATTATATATTCAATATTCAAATAACTAAAAGATTACAAGTTCTAATAGTTCACTACAAAACATGTAAATCATTCATTACTCATTCATTCTCAGATATAAACTTTTAACACAACAAATAAAAGATTGTAGAACTTGTTTAAAAGCTGGATGAAAACAGCATTGGGAGGTCGTTCCTCCCTACCAACTCCTGGAGAGTGCTCAAACAACGTCTTCTCAGGACCCCCGAGCCTGTTCCTGGTCTCCTTAGCTGAGAACTGGTGGAGCAAGCAACAAAATACTAGTCCAATGACTTAGTACTATCTCTACACTCAGCAGCAAGATACTTCAGGTAAATAGTTGTACTAGATCACTTTCTGCAGTTTACCTCTCAAACACATTCTACAAATTCCCTTCCCAATGAAATCCTCTAAAGTACATTCACCTAAATGGTTCTCTTCTTGGAATAATGAGGAGCCTCAGCTCTCTGCAATGGCCTTTTTTTTTTATTAAGATTGCCTCGGTCTTTTTTGGGTTAGTTGTCATTAATTGAGCCACCTACTCTGATCCCAGTTTCTTGGAGGATCATGACCCCAAATGTAGGGAGGTTGCCACCTGCAACATTGGCAGTGTTTGAGGATGCCGCCACTTGTCTATTTTCTCTCCACCCAATATCCTCCACCAACTTGACCAGTAACACTCTTTTTAAGAGCTCTCCCAAGCTGTTGTCTCCACTTTTATTTATTTATAATTAAATATTTAGAATTACATTCAATATCCTTGACTCTGCTGAGTCATCATTTACAACTTAGCATATAATTTAACATAATGTTTTGGAATAAAATAAAATAAGATAATATTATTTTGCAAAATTGGGGTATGTGACATACACACCCCCTTAGAATATAACATCATCCTCGATGTTATTTATTATTCACCCTCAAAATTCCCCTGGAACAGAATTGGATATGCATCTCGCATTTTACTTTCCAATTCCCAGGTGGCTTCCTCTAGACTAAGGTGCTTCCATTGCACCTTCACCTGTCCAATGGTGCGGTTTCGAAGTGTAATCTCCCTCCTTCCGAGGATACAGTCCGGTTCCACCAGAAATTCTCCTTCTGGTTCCACTTGTACATCATTCCAGTTAACAACATGAGTAGAATCATGAACATATTTCTTTAAAACGGAAATGTGAAAAACATTATGTACTCTTAAATTAGGTGGTAATGCTAATTGATAAGCTACTTGTCCAATCCTAGATAGGATTTCAAATGAGCCACAGTAATGAGGTGTCAATTTTGCACAACTCCCCAATATCAGAGAGATCTTTTTGGGCCTTACCTTGATGAACACATGTTCACCTACCTTAAACTCCTTTAGAGTTATTTTTAAGTCTGCTTGACTTTTTCTGCTGATCATGTGCCATTTTCATATTTCCCTGCACTTGTTTTACAATTTCTTCCATTTCTTTTAATAGTTCTGGACCTAATACCAATCTATCTGATGGATTACTCCAAGAGATAGGAGTATTACATTTCCATCCATATAAAACTTCAAAAGGACTAAATCTGGCTGATGTCTGATAATTATTATTATAAGCAAATTCTACCAGATGTAAATAGTCCTCCCATTTACCAGGCTGGTCTTTCACATACATTCTTAATAGATCTTTTAATACTTGGTTTACCCTTTCAGTTTGTCCATCTGTTTGAGGATGGAAAATGTACTAAAATTTAATGTGGTGTTTAACCCTTTAAACCAAGACTTCCAAAAGTTTCCTATAAACTTGGGATCTCTATCTGAGATTATGACTTTTGGTACTCCATGTAGTTGGAAAATCTATTTTAGAAAAATATCAGCTATGTTTGCAGCTTTGTAAGTAGTTTTAATGGGTATAAAGTGAGCTTCTTTACTTAAGTTATCAACTACTACCATGATAGAATCATTCTGATTTTGATTTTTAGGCAGCCCAATAATAAAATCTAGACTAATTATCTCCCACTTCCAGCTAGGAATGGGTAATGGCTGAATCAAACCAATTGGGTGTTGATGTTCATTTTTTACTTGTTAACATTCAAAACACCTAGCAATATGTTTTTCTACTTTAGTTTTCATATTTGGAGAGAAATACTCTTTTCTTAACATAGTTATAGTGTTTTATGAATTTCATACAGAATTAATAGCTTAACTTTAGGTAAGTTAGGTACATACATTCTATCTTTATACAATAAAAATTATTTTTCATTTAAACTGTAACCTTTAATTAAGTTTTATGTTGGATTTTCTTTAGCTTTAGCTTGCAAATTCTGGTAAATTTCATCTTGTTCTATTCCTTCTTTAAGCTGTTCATCTAAGTCTAAAACATAGGTGTTGATAGCTGCTGCAAAATTTAGCCTTGCATTCCTACTTAATGCATCAACAACTTTATTTTCTTTACCTTTTATATGCTGAATTTAAAAATCATTCTCGCTTAAGAAAGCTAACCACCTAGCTTGTTTGGCATTTAAATTTGGCTGATTTAAAAGATACTTCAACCCTTTATTGTCAGTCATTAAAACAAATTTTCTGCCAATTAGGTGATGTCGCCACATCTTTAAGGCGTGTATTATAGCTGCTAATTCCAGATCATATGTTGCATAATTATTTTCATGAACTTTTAACTTTCTATACTCATAGGCAATGGCATGCCCTTCTTGAGTCAGAACACCACTTAAGCCATCATTATAGGCATTAGTGCACACTACAAATTCTTTATTAGGATCTGCTATTCTTAAAATAGGTGCACTGGTTAATAAAGTTTTTAACTTTTTAAAGCTTTCTTCACATTTTTTATTCTAGTCAAACTTCTTTCCCTTCTTCTGCAAGGAAGTTATTGAATTTTCTATCCTCGAAAAACCTTCAATGAACCTCCAGTAGTAACCGGTAATGCCCATGAAAGATCGAACATCAATCACATCCTTAGGAATCGGCCAATCTTCGATTGCCCTTATCTTTTCAGGATCTATGGAAATTCCTTCCTTAGTCACTACATGACCTAAATATTGAATCTTATCCTTAAATAAATCACATTCACTAAACTTTGCGAAGAGTTGATGTTCTTGCAACTCTTGCAAAACAATTTTTAGATGTTCTTTATGTTCTTCTTCAGTTTTTGAATAGATTAGAATGTTGTCGATAAACACGACCACAAAATTATCTAAATACTTATGCATCATGTTGTTCATTAAACACATGAAAATAGCTATGGCATTAGTATGCCCGAATGGCATTATGACAAATTCGTAATGACCATATCTAGTTCTGAAAGTTGTCTTCATCTTTAATCCTTACTTGATGATATCCAAACCTTAAATCTATTTTTGAAAAGACCGTGGCTCCACGTAGTTGATCAAATAGATCATCTATGTGGGGTAATGGATATCAAATTTTTGATGGTCATCTTGTTTAACTGATGATAATCTATGCAAAGTCGCATAGTTTCCTCCTTCTTCTTGACGAAGATAACAGGTGCCCCCCAGGGAGACACACTTGGTCAAATATACTTTTTATCAATTAATTCTTTTAATTGAGATTTTAATTCATTAAGTTTGAGTATGTTCATTCGATAAGGGACCTTTGAGCTATGTACTGCACCCGGTACCAGCTCAATGGTAAAATCCAATTCCCTTTTCGGAGGTAATCCCAGAATTTATTCTGGGAATACATCAACATATTCTTTTAAGACTGGTATGTCTTCCACTTTTAACTTATTTGTTTTAATTTTTCTTTTATCATCAGTAATTGTTACTGCATAAGCTTTACATCCCTTTCTAACAGTTCTCTTAAGCTGTAGGGAAGAAATCTACCTTATGGTGGTTTTTCTAGGTATTCCTTTAACACTTACTAGTTTTTCATCACTGTTTAAGCATGTGAAAGTTTTATCATAACAGTTTAGAATTACTCTATGTTGTTCTAACCAGTCCATACCAATCAACAAATCATAAGAACCAAGAGGAAAAACATTAAGTTTAACAACAATTTCAAAATCATCCATAACTAATGCACATTCTTTCACAAAACAAGTTACTTTTCTTTTAGCGCCAGTGGCTAACTGAACTAACCATGAATTCTCAGATTTTTCAATAGATAATTTACATTTTTCTACTATCTGAGGTGCAATGTAACTGATACTAGCTCTTGGATCAATCAAAATAGTTACAAGGGTCTGATTTATCATACCTTCTACTTCCACCATCGAAGTCTGATATTCAGCTTGTCGATTCTCCAAGGCTGTGTTGATTCTAGGCATGCTCCTTGCTAGTTCCCCAACGATCATCTCCTCCTGTATGGTATGAATATTGCTAACAGTCTTCTTCTAGTTTGGACATACTGAAGCATAGTGTGGTCCATTACACTACCGACACTTGATAGGATCTTTATGCTCAAAGTTCTTGGTAAAATTTCCCTGATTATTTGTAAATTCCTTACCTTTAGAATTATTTTGATTGTTGGGTGTATTGCTCTTGTTTCCTTGGAAATTCTTGTTATTAGAATAATTTTTGGCCTTATTATTTTTGAAATTTCTGTTACGTACAAAATCCTTCTTCTTTTGTTCAAACTGATTATTATTTTTCTTTAGCTTTCCAGTTGGCCAAGCTTTCTTTCTTCCGATTTTGCTCAAAAAAGAAGTTAGTTTTTCTCACATCTTCCTCCAAGGTCTTTGGGTTATCATATTCAATTATATCTTTAATATGATAAGGTAGACAGCTAAGGAATCATTGTACCTTTGGTTTCTCATCTACAAGGTATGGTACATACCTAAGTAGACTTAAGAACTTGCTATTCAGATCCTTTATTGTCATTGATCCTAACTTCAGCTCATAAAACTCTTTGGCTCTCTCCTCATAATACTGCTCAGATAGGAATTTATTTTTGAAATACCTCTTAAAGGTACTCTAGTTTACATTTTTCTCTTTTATGCCCTTAACTCGTTTCAATTCCTACCACCAAATGTCAGCCTTTCCTAAGAGGTTATATATAGCCATTCTAGCCTTTAACTGGTTAGAATAGTTATATATTTGGAAGTACTTCTTCATCCCAGATAACCAGGATTCAGCTTCCTCCCCCTTCTCAGTCTCTCCATTAAAGGTCGGTGGTTTTATATTTTTGAATTCTCCAGAAATCTCCTCATAAGGTTTGTATTTCATATTTTTAGTGTACTGATTATCAGCACTACTATCACTAGTAGTCTGATAGTTTCATTGTTCACCAAACACTTCAGACTCATGAACTACTTTCAGTTTTAGTATGTTTTATCTTTTTAGATTTACGTTGATGACTGGTATATTTTGATTTGGTTCTTCTACCCCTACCCTCAGTTTTAAACTTCTCAATTAAGATCTAATTAAGCTCTTATTGAGCCCTCAGAATCCTTTCATTTTCTCACTTTACAGACTCCATTTCAGTTTTTAGGTCCTTTATAGTTTGTAACAATTCTGAGGAATTGGTAGTTAAATCCTCTGGTATAGGATCTCTTGGTAGATTTCCTGTTTCAATAACTGGAGACTCCTCCTCTGCATACTCTTCCAGCCTTTCCATACCTGCCTGTTAAACTTCAAAAAACAATTCTCTGTTGAATAACATTAAAAGAAGAAATAATATGTCAGCATAATAATTCAATTACTGTTTCCTAAAAGCGAGTTGGGCTCCATCAAGGCCTAGTGTTTGAACCTTGTGCCCTGCTACCACATGTCAAAACCCCAAATTTTCACAAAAATTTAAAATTTTGAATTAACATAAAATGTTGAATCTACAGTTTATTAATAGTTAACGGTTAGCAAAAGGAAAGGCAGTTAATAGATTAATTTGCATAAACTCAATTATGTTAACTAAGCAGTTTTCTTATTAACATAATCTTAAGTTTATCTTGCACATAAATTTTATATTTGGTTTACTGATGAGTTCTAATTATGACAGTAGGTGGAATCTGACTTTGAATTCCGAAGCTTACTTAGCATTTATGTTAACGTAGATGGATTATTTGTTCTTGTAAGTTTACAGGTATAAATGATCGAGTATCGTCTTTAAATTTATAAATTATCCTGCAATATTTCTATTCGCAATTAATATGCATAGATATAAGCTGCTGTAATCCAACCTACTTCCGTAAGGTAACACAGTTTGTTTTCTTCTATTGCTATTGCAAACGAAGTTCAGAAGATTGTATTTCTTCCTGTAGAATATGTAGCGACACTATTACATCCTTTGGTTCTGAACAATTTATTTTATCCATTTGATAATATTTATTTTCAAATTGCATACCCTCGCAATTCTATATTACAATTCTTGTATTAGGTTCTATCTAAGAACAACTTCCAGGGTTGGTGTTTTTCTTATTGAGCCAATTTTTTTTTATCTTATGTTAACCTTAGAAATTGGTTAAGAATGTAAAACTATACTACAGTAATGAGAAACTACCACAACATCTAAGATAAGATCTCATAGATCTATATTTAAGTAAAATATTTCATAGTAAAATGTTCTTACATTTCACTTTACCATTACATAGTTTTCTAACAAAACTTGGCTAGTTTCTAAGATTTTAAAACGTGCATAAACTATTTGTTTATTGTCATAAAGGATTTTATTAGTGTTACAATTGCATAATATTGATGGACCTACTCAAACGACACTATGCGAATTACTCTAGTTGAAAACTGTGTAATTATTTACACCATTATGATAGGCACTAGAACAAAAAGATAGTTCTTCTTACACTATTCACTAAATGTTTATCAGTCAAAGATTTAATAAATTATCCTAAATTACTATAGGTAACAACTTAGTTATTCACCCTATTTCACAAGGATGATATTACTATAAACTTGAATGGTTTGTAATTATTCAAAAGAGTTAATACTCACTTATATACTAAGCATATACTAATGATAACATTAATATAATTTTGTAATGTCTCCCAATGATACTCATTAGTATAACCTTACTATTCATAACCCTCACTAGCTTTTACTAGCGATATTAAAAACGTTGGTTATTGGTAATTTATATAATGTATTTCTTTTGGGTTACGAGGCTAAAGGATTATGTTATATGGTAAGTCAACGTTGTAATAACGCTGCACCCCACGCCAGTGATGAGCTAAATGATAACGTTAATCAATTATCATAATGTTTTAAACCCACAGCAATAACGAGCTATGCACCAAGAATTGAAACGATTATTATATATGATTTGAAAACCCATGCAAACTAAAATGTGGTTTTTGATGAAATCATTGGTTGAATAAATTGACTTTTACAGAATGCAGATGACTATGGAAATTCGACCCACTGCATGATGATAATACTATGACCACGTGGAAGTTTATTGGCCATGCATCGGTTTCTTAAATATTTTAAACCCTAACCCTTGGCTCATTCGACCTCTGTCATTTGCATTGGCCCTGTGGGCTGCTATGCAAGCTCCCATGGCCGTCGTGAGCTGCAGATAGCTACATAGGCTCCAACGTTGGCTTTTAACGTTGCTTACTCCCTTGAGCTAGATGCCATTACTTGCCTCCTGTGTGATTTCTTTGCTTTGCTCAGAGTTTACTGCCTTCCTTGTGTATGGCTTTACGACCGCTTGAGAACTCCTTTCTTATCCTCTATCGTGGTCTGTCAATGGTGAAAGCTTGAGCTTAATGTATGCTATTGCAACTCTCCTTCGTCATAGGGTTTAGTTTGCATGCTTGTATGCTAGTGATAGTTTGCCTCCATGCTTGCAGACTCCTTGCAGCCATTGCACAGGATTACCCCACCTATGCTGATAGTTGTGCAAACACCATAGTCTTGGCATCTTCTTCCTCGGCGAGAATGAGGGTTCGGCTCTTCTTGATGCTGATTATGGTGTTACTGTTCATTTAGGGCTCCATCGTTTTCATTTCCAGCTGAGGTAATTCATAAACTAACTGTCATTACTATTACGTTTTCACTCTACGTAAGGGTTTTAAATTTTATTAAACGTTGTTCCTTTTACAATGCAGGTTAACTTGTCTTCAAGGTTGATGGTCATTGCACTGTATAGATGGCTCCACGAAGCATTCACAATAAGCTCTGGTTTCAAATAGGGTTTCCTCTTCCTGTATAGACTCTTGCATTTGGAGATGGTTTCAACCGTATTGCACCCAGTATTGGGTTGCTTTCCTTCATTTTTAACATTTTTATTTTGGTTTATTACGCTTGCTTTTCATGAGGTGACTACAGCTTAAAGCTGTGACTTGTAAATCTCCTCTCATAATTTCAATGAACTTACAGTTTTGTAATATCATGTATATGCTTGTTCACACTCCATATCTGAATATGGGTGCTTGGCTCCTCGCTGAGGTTTTGTACTCTGTTAAACTTTTTAGCTTACATTCAGTCTTCGAACTTGTTGATATAATGTAAAAATTTTAAGACTGTCTGTCTGTAAGTTAAGTTTGTTCTCCTTTATGTTTTTGTATTTTATCTCTGTGTAATGAATTTAATTTGTTATTTTAATGGTTATATAAAAAGAACTAAGCTTACTATTTATCCTAGGTTACTACTGTAATGGATTTGCATATAAAAGAATACTGGTAGTTTTCTGCTCATAAATATGATCTAGGGTTTTTACCCTATTTAACCTTTAAGATGATAATTTATGTATTGATATTTAATTATTTTTTATTACTATCAAAAGAATTTAATATTATTTTAATGGCTCAAGGAATTCTAGGTTAGGGTTTAGGGAAATAATCTTTGTTATTTCCTTAAAGATTTCTCCAATTTGTAAAACGAATTTCCTTTTGATTTATAAAAGATAATATTTATGTTAATAATATTATCTGTATATAATACAATACTTAAGATTTTATTTGTGCATACACTTATTTAAACAAGACTCTCACTATTTTGTAACAGTTTAATTGCTTATGCTTGTACATAAAATCCAACTACTAAATTATGACTTGGTTGTTTTTATTAAAACAAGGATATTATTAAACTAGGGTTCGACCCTACAGTTCTCTTTTGCAGAAAGAATAAACTGTTAGTATTTGCAGTACAGTTCTTATATAGATATGCAATGTTAATTTATTAAGTTCTTATTGTTTTTCTGAATTGTTATCTAGGGTTTTAGTAGGATTACTCGAAAACATTAATTTAGTAATGAGTCTGTTTTTTTTAATAAAAGAATAATTCTTTTCCAAAAACCCTTTCGATTTATAGTAACAAACTCTCTTAGTTAGTTAACAATATATTTAATTAAACTAAGTGTTTATATTCTCTATCTTAATACCCTAATTATTTTTTTATATCACTATCCTATATTAGTAATATCTGTTAGTTTTTAAACTATTATTAATTCTAGTAAACTAGATATGATATCTGATACCTTGTTTGAACTGAAAGTAAACAAGTAGTTTAGCTTTTTTTCTTCTACTCCATAGCATCAGTTAATAACTATGATACAAGGAAAATAAACATGTAACATAACACAGATTAACATCCTACATAATTTAAATTCAATAAAAATAATAAGATACTATGTATAGCATAATCTATTTCCTATTAGAGTATTTATAAAGAAGATCCTTCTACTCATGCTGAGTTATTTCTATTTCTTTTTCTACTGTACTTACCGACATAGTTTAGTTAACAAGAACATATAAGAACAAGTTATCGTTCCTTGCTGATAATAGTCTTCATACAAAAATAAGTTACGCTGATATAATGAGATGCATAATACATATACTCATTTCAGATTCCTATCATATCTTCATCTATTTAAAACACACTACCTGTGCTAGAGCGTGGTCTGGTTTATTCTAGATGGGGAAAAACACAGGTAGGATTATTTCATCAAATTATAGATTCAATATTCAAATAAATAAAAGATAATAAGCTCTAACAGTTCACTACAAAACATGTAAATCATTCATTATTCATTCAGTCTCAGATATAAAGTTTTAGCATAGCAAATAAAAGACTGCAGAACCTGTTTTAAAGCTGGATGACAATAGCGTTGGGAGGATGTTCCTCCCTACGAACTCCTGGAGAGAACTCAAACATCATCTTCTCAGGACCCTTGAGCCTGTTCCTGGTCTCCTTGGCTGAGAACTAGTGGAGCAAGAAACAAAATACTAGTCCAATGACTCAGTACTATCTCTACACTCAGCAACAAGATCCTTCAGCTGAATAGTTGTACTAGATCACTTTCTGCAGTTTACCCCTCAAACACATTCCACAAATTCCATTCCCACTGAAATCCTCTGAAGTACATTCACCTGAATGGTTCTCTTCTTGGAATAATGAGAAGCCTCAGCTCTCTTCAATGGGATTTTTTTATTAATATTGCCTAGGTCTTTTTTGGGTTAGTTGTCATTAATTGAGCCACCTGCTGTGGTCCCACTTTCTTAGGTGATCATGACCCCAAATGTAGGGAGGATTCCACCTAAAACATTGGAAGTGTTTGAGGATGCTGCCACTTTTCTATTTTCTCTCCACCCAGTCTCCTCAACCAACTTGACCAGTAACACTCTTTTTAACAGCTCTCCCAAGCTATTGTCTCCACTTTTATTTATTTATAATTAAATATTCAGAAATACATTCAATATCCTTGACTCTGCTGAGTCATCATTTACAACTTAGCATATAATTTAACATAATGTCTTGGAATAAAATCAAAGAAGATAATATTATTTTCCAAAATTGGGGCATGTGACAAGGTTCTTCTTTGCTTCGACTTCATCTCGGTCTGGATATGTAGCTTCCTTTTTGACATAATTCTTCATGGAATGCTTCTTCAAGTATGATAAGCACTCTATAATTCCATGCTTATAAGTTCTCGACTCTTTCAATATTTTCCTCAAGCTTCATAATGTCTTTCATTATGATAAAAATGAGAACCTCAAATGGAAATAAAGAGGATGGAACTTACCAGTGAACTTGCTTCAACTTGATCCTTTCTTGAAGAATCTTTTGAAAGACTGCTTGTGGTGGACCTAGGGTTTGATAGAGAAACCCTAATTTTTCAACTTAGGTATCCTTCATATCTAATTGAATAGAAATATGTTCCTCCTCAAGGTAAGATGAGAAGGATACATATTTTCCCAAAACTGTGGACACAACTGCAAAATATCTAATGCCCTAGTTTTCTCCGACAATAGTGTTAGGTCAAAAAATGAAAATACACAAAATGAGAAACTTCTTACATAGAGAGATGCGCCCTCCTAGGTATAATTTTATGGGCCTCCTTCTTCAACTGATTGGTGGAAGGAAGTTCCTAGAACAGGAAGCCCTAGTTTTTCTCTGGTTTCTTCTGCAGAAATGATTGATCTTGTTTTTCCCATAGATCTGAATTTTCGCATCCTCAAAGTCTAAAATGTTGTCTTGAGGTAGACTGGTTTGTATTCATTCCAACCCCATAGAGTAGAGAAGAATTGGATTCGCAATGTGGTACTTATGCGATGTTTCCCAAGGTGACGTATTTCAAGACTATTCAGAATAGAAAACATGTACGGACTACCATGTGTCACTATTTCACCTTAGGGGCTTGTAACTTTTACCACAGAAAATACACTTCATGCCCTATCTGGAACATATTTCAGAATTCCATTTGGAACTTCCTATCACGAGATATAGTGATTCTCCCTAGGTCACCTGACTTCTCTAACTAACTAGGCCCACTTGTCCAACTGGACACCACAAATAACATTTATTATATTGACACTTGGGTACTATTTCCCTGACTTACAATAGAGGATTTACTTCATGAATTTTACATGACCGATTACATCAAGGACATCTACGAATGGAGGAATAACATCTCCGAAGGAGAATACAACAAAAGTAGATTAGAATATCTTCTAAAGTTACAATACTTTAACAATTTGTGGACTCCACAGAATCACAGACATTTTCCCATGACTCTAGGGAAATATTGACTCTTCTTAGCTTAATCTTGTCGAGCACTAGCACATCTTCTGGTTTGTCTTTTATGTATCTCTTTGAGTCCACCAAGTTTTCATAATCCCTATTTCCTCCTTCCTCCTTTTATTGTGATCGTAGAGGAGGTATGATTGGTGTTCGAAGGCATTATATGTCTCTTGCATCTCATTTAAGCCTTAGAATTGTCTGATCATCAATTAGTGAAGGTCATTTTGAATCCTAGAGGCCAATTCTCTAAATTCCTCTTCTCTAAACTTTGAAAACGAAGAATCAACATATACAAACTAGAAATACTTTAACTATTGCTCAAGGGATGCGATATTCTCTAGATATTTAACATTCATCCCTTGTGATTCTTCAAGCTTTCACTTAAGGATATCATTTTGTTCTTGCAATTATTTGATCCGTTCTTCATAATCCTCCTTCAGTTTTTGCATCTGATTCTAGTCTTGAGAAATTTGTTGTGATTGCTTTTGCTTTATTTTTTGCATCTCCTGCTCCCTAATCTCAATTTCCTTATTAAGAAAGGAAACTGAGTCATAGTTGGCCCCTCAAAACACTCCCATGGAAACTGCAGTCTCCAAGGCCTCCTTCTCGGAATCTGTGGAAGACCTCTTCTAGATAACTTGATTAGCTATAGATCCTTGCTTGAAGGTTCCCTCCATGGATCTATTAGATCCTTTCTTCATCACTGCCGTTTCTTCATTTCTCCAAAAGTATTCACCAAGGGATACTAATGCATCCTCACCAAAATATGCCACTTCCTCTAATGTGGACATGGATCCTTCAGAGACAGTGCCTAGAGGGGTAGGTTGGGAAATCTCACGAGAATCAATGGGCATGGTGATTTGTGGAAAAGTAATGGAAGTTGTAGAGGTATGAGTAATGGATGGTAAATGATAAGACATGGGAAAAGAAGTAACGGTTTCAAAATATATGGTAGGAATAGAAGAGCTACCAGTTTGTGAAGATGATGAATATATTTGTGAAGATGTCGATTTGGTGGCAACTATAGGTAATTAAAAGATGCTGAAAAAATAGGAAAGATTGAAAAGGGAATGGAAATGGGGATGGGTAAGTATACAACAGATGTACCATAACTAGTAATAATAATATTGGAAATGTGGAGTCTTTAAAAAAATAATGGTTATGAATCAAATTGTTCAAGGGATCCCCAAAGTTCCTGGGTTGTTGAATCAATAGGTAACAAGATGGTGGTAATTGTGATCACGAATGAATAGCTGGAAGGGAAGGTTACTTCCTCAATATCATTTTTGATATCATGCACATCAATCCTGGTTACTAGTGTATCAAATTCTGGTAGTGTATTTACTTGTGGGAGTGGATTGACCAGTGGAGGAGGCTACTCAATCCTTTGCCTCTTTGGTTGAGTTTCAGACATTTCAGCCTATGCTTCTACCAGACAACTCATCAGTTCTAAAGTCCTTTTCATTTCTGTAGACCTTATCAGAGCCTTAAAAGTGGATGAGGTTCCTGGATGTTGAGGATATTCAATAACAACCTTCCCACTTTCATTAGTATGTTCACCCATTATTCAAGAAGAAGCAGCCTAGGATTGTTGGGCTTCTTTCTCTACCAATTGTTTTTGTGATTTCTCCTCTATTGTTAACTCAATATTCCTATAGTGGAGGACCTTAGTTTTCAATTCTTGTTGGTATTGGAATATAAAACTTTTTTTTATCAGAAGTGGTGATTCTTCTTACAACTTCTCAGAAATATTTATCCCCTTGATATATTGAGTCATTGGGATCATTCTGATGTGAGTAACCAGTATTCATGTGCTACTGGTTAAAATGATTTTCTAGGAAGAAACTTGGATCATGAATTCTTTTGGGGGAATCCCCTAGCTTCATTTTCAATAACCAACGGTCCAGGGATGACAGGGAGCTTGGCCACCCTTTCCTATTGCTGCAGTAAGTTTAGGGAATACTCCATCAACCAAAGTTTGTAAACAAATCTCCTCCAACACCATTCTATATGGAACTGTCCTAGGGAAAAAATGGACCTTGTCTCTACCCCATATTTTGATGTGTGCAAAATATTCACCCACATACCAATACCCATGGTGGAGATCAATGCTCTTATTATGTCAGGAAAGGTAGGGGCATCTCCTTTGAAAATCCTATGATACACTGTCCCAATGAAGTGGGCACAAATGTCATATACCAGCACGACAAAGTTGTCCTCCCATAATGACGAGTAGTAAATATGAATAAGGGGTGAAACTATGGTCCAATTCCATCCCATGGTTGGGATAGGAAATGATGCACAAAATACGTCCATGACATACGCTGATAGAAAAAATATGGGTTTTCTAGACACCACAGTTTTCTAGTACTTCTCAATTGTCTCCTTCAACACAACTAATAGAATCTGGTCCGAGTTGAGGTACTCCCCTGTAGTAAGGATATGATGTGCAAGGGGCACCCATTCTACCTTGAACACCATGCAGTTTGGTAACCCGTAGAGCCTGCATAGCATGGCCACTAATAGGGAAAATGACTCTCTAAACCATGAGATTGGGTATAACTTGTCTGGCTAGGGGATAAATTCTACAAGGTTATCCATCCATGACTTCATCATTTCCTCAAATTTGTTTTGCATAGAAGAGTCTCTAAGGAATTGCTTATTTATCAATTGCTGAGGTGGGTTAAGGGTGTATACCCTGGAAAATTACCTCGGGGAGAAACATGGCCAACTGAGTGTGACCTTGGTCAGCAAAAGAGAGGTCTTTGGGGTTCACATGTTCAAATATCCACTTTACGAGGTTTGTATAAGGCATGAAAGTAGGCCAGAATGATATGGCATAGAGTTGTGATTCGTTGATATTCACAAAGGTCAACTGGTCATGTGGGATGGCAGAGAAGTCATCATTGTCGAAAATGGAATAAATTCTAGGCGAGTCTAGGTGATAGGTTTCAGATACCCTCCCACTGGTGTCTGAGAAAATTTGGGCATTGGGGTTTTTGTTCTTCTACTCATTGAGAGTGGTCTTAAACCTTGTGTTTCTTGATATTATTTCACGTAGGGTGTAAATTATGGAAAAATTATAGGAAAATAATCAATTTTATCCGCATAAAATTACTGCAACTAAATCAATGGAAATTAGGAGATTCAAAATTTTACCAGTAAATTGATAGAGAGAAGGAAAATTCGTTAGTCTCGTAAAACTTAGTAGCAAATTATTTCGCCGTTGTAAAATTCACAAGATAAAAAATGATGAACAAATTGTGAAAAATGAAATATTTAAAATATTGAGGTCAATGGTGAAATCAATTTTAGTTATATATTTAGAATAGATCAAAAATAAAGATTGAGGCAGGAAATGAAATTGCAGAGATGAATTTTGACAATATTTTCATTGTTCATTTTTGCAATCCGTATTGCAGGTTGCAAAAATGTGGGGTAACATTTGTGACCAGAAATTATTTTTATTGCTTCCGCAATCCGCATTATGGGTTGCTGAAATGAGGAACCGAAAAATTGATATTTTATTTACAAAATTGTTTTCCGACATCCTCAATCCGCATTGCAGGTTGCGAGATGCGAAAAAAGTAAAAATTATAAATAAACAAGATTTGAACATCCGCAATATGCATTGTGGATTGCAGGTTGCGAGAAAGTAAAAATTAAAACTACAAGTAATTCAAGCATCCGCAATCCATAATATGGATTACGGGAAAACAAACTTCAAAACCTTCATAAAAAGGATTTCTGCCATCCGCTTTTCCAGGTTGCGGAATGCTGATTGCTGAGACAGAAATTTTAAAGAAAATATAGCATTTTGCAGAATCCACAAACCCCCAAAAAATGGCTTTGAGTAAAATTTTTATTAATTTCAAACATGATAGGATGAAAGGGATGAAAGAACCGGGGAATAATACCCATAGAAAAACAATGACAAAAAAATTTACCTTCACAATGATGAATGTGGCTCCCATTTCATTAAATGGAATGGGATTCGTTGTGCCAACAATAGGTTGTTACCAAGTTCTCCTTAAAAGCAATGACTACAATTTATTTGGAAATAATTTTTAAATTGACCCCATCTAGGTGAATTCCTTCGCCATTCGATGAAGCTAATCCTTGAATCAATGAATTTTCCCGTGTGCTTCATCTACCTACAACAAAATATCCTTTCTCTCTTCATTGTTGTCCATGAAGGTTTTTCCCAACAACGTCTTCATATACTAGATCAAGAAGATCACAATGTACATATTCTTTATATCTCTCATCCCGGATGTGTTTGCATCTAAAACCCATTTTACCATCTATGTTAGAATTTCCCACGTTCCTTTGTCCTTATGTTCATTTAGACCCATGTTTCCATCTACTCAATCGCTTGATAAGTTAAGTATGATATGAGGGGGTTAAATATTCCTTTTACATCTTTGGTTTCTTGGAGTACTTGAGGTATGCGGGTTCTCCCACTTTGAAACTTCCTCTTAAACCTACAATTTACAATTCTAGTGGGGTGTTCCCATGAACATGGGTAACACAGTTTGGGAAGAAGAGGGTAGTGGGGTGTTTCCATGAACATGGGTAACACAGTTTGAGAAGAAGAGGGTGCAAAATGAAAAAAACATGAGCTTGATTGAGATTTAGCTTTGGAAGCTCGATCAGTTAAGCAGTGTTTCGCGATTTATCTAAAACCTTGATTAAGATTTTGAGCCCAATTGATCTCTATACCTTCATCGATATTTTGAGCTTGATAAAGCTTTATACCTCGATTAAGATAATATATCAATTGAGATATTAGCTCTGTATAGTGCTTGATGGAGCTCCTCTTAACTATTTAAAAAAAACACGGCCTATGGGATTTTATTTCGTTTGTGCAGAATATTAAACGACATCAACCGAGTATTTGCGGCTAGGACCAAGCTATATCCTAGCGGTTAACCAGCCACCAGCCTTCCCTCCTCTTGCGAACATCTACGAAAGGACTCCATGCTAAGAGGTTGGCTACCTAAAACCAAAAAATATGAATTACCAATTTACTTAAATTTTATTATTTTCTTTATGTTATACTAAATTTTCAATATATTGCTTTCGTTAATTTCAATATTTTTTTAATAAATTTAGTAACTGTAATGTATTTTCATTATTTTTATATTTTTTGTTAGTAAACTTTCAATATATATATAGTGACTGCAATGTAATCTTTCTTAATGGAAAAAACAAACTAAAAAAAATTAGTTTCGTTCAATGAAAGTTGTAAATTGACAACCCTTAACCCTTGAATTGGTAACCATAAACCCTCAATCGAAAACAAGATCTCGAGTGATGGAGTTGCATGAGATTGAGGGAGTATGCTCACTTGGAAAGGAGAGGGATACCTTTAAGAGGTATGGATGGGTCATTAGATTCTGATATTCAAATATGAAATTTTTTGGTTCTGATGCCTATGTTCTTACTCAAAAAGCTTAACGTTCCAACATGGACCCCAAATCAAAGAAGTATGTCTTTGTTGGCTATGTTGATGGAGTTAATGGATAAAACCTTTGCAATCCTACAACCCATAAAATCAACATTAACAAAGATGTTGTATTTTATGAATTTTCTCACTTAAAATTATGCATAGTAAGAGTTGAAATGAAATAGTATCAAATACCACAAATTCAATAAATTCAGCTCAATACTCATCCATCTCCTAAAGCGTAAGAGCATAGAGAAGTTCTCGAGGAAGAAGATGAAGATGCAAAATTGTTCCAAGCAAATGTTGAAATGTCACAACTAACTATGAGAAGATTGAATTAAGAACCAATAACCCTCTTAAAAGGTATGAAGACTGTGTTTCATTTATTCCTTTAATTTCTAATAATCATGGGGAACCTTTATGTGATCATAAATAAATGGATGGTATTGAAAGCAGTAAATGGAAAATAGTCATAAAAGAATAAATGGATTCGTTATAAGAATAAAACATGAGACTTGGTAGAACTCCTAAAGGAAATAAAGTTGTTGGTTGTAATCAAGTCTACAAACTAAAGAAGAGTGTTGATGACAAAGTTTAAAGGTACAAAGTAAACCTAGTAACAAAAGGGTATTCTCAAATTGAAAGTATTGATTTCCATGCAATATTTCACCATTTGTAAAGCTTGTTTCTATTCATGTAGTATTAGCACTAATTGCTTTAGTTGATTTTGACTTAAACCAAAATATTATATTAAAACACCTATAGGTGTAATTAATTAGTATATATTGTATAGCTTGAGAAAAAAGTTGGTGAAAAAAATTGTAATCTCTTTATCATTGATGAATTCTTGTTGTAAAATATATGGGAATTCAAATAGAAACATCAATCAATTGTGTAGAAAACCAATATATATGTGGTGTGGAAAATGGATCACATTAATATGGACAAAATGAACATGTGATCTAACACTAAGATTGCTTGGTAGCTAATCAAAACTTTAAAAATAGAAACAATGGACCATTTGCGGCAAATCACTTGATACATTACAAAATTGCACTTGTGACATGATCATCAATAAGAAAAAGTTTGATAGTTATGTAAACTAGTACAACCACTTAACTTGTGGCGAGTGTCACTAATAATTTGTTATCGGTACATCAACTACCAATTATTCATGCATATGCATAAGCTACTAGTTATACAGCCATGCCTACTAGTTATATTTTATATTTGTAATGAATGCCATAAAATCAAACTGGACAATACACTTGTCTCAACATGATGCAATTTAGGAAAAGCATGGGCCCTAATCCACGCCAAGTTCTAATATATAAACTCCTATCCTTGTAAATATTAAACTAGATAGTTTATATAAAAAAGGTCTATCCACATTATTAACATATAGAAAATAAAATATATTTCAATGTCCACTATAAATTTCATTGTCACATCAGTTCATTTTTTTATCTTCCCATGTTTATCCATGTAAAGGAAATTCAAGAATTTAGCGTAATTGAAATTGCATTGACTACCATGGAAAATTTGAAGAATGTTGCAGATTCATTAGCAAAGTCTGTAAGTCTAGAGAATTTCTCGTGGTGTACAGAATCTATGGGAATTGATTCCCTGAAGCTATGACCCTATGAGTACTTGACTCATATCTATGCAAAGAAAAAAACAAATGGGAGAATGTTGGGTATGTGTTATATTATTTGGATGTATGGGTGCAGGGGTGAGCGGGGTTATGCCTTTCAGAGACACGTTGTAATGTCCCTAAAATTCATAAAAAAAAAAAATTAAAAATCGTATACTAATAAAATGCTAGATCTTAAGTACATATTTATTTCTACTACGGAATAAAATCTTGTTTGAAGAACCGAACCTAAGTTTTATCTTCTTCTTTCCTTTATGTGTTTTTCTTGGATGATGATGATGTTTACATAATTTTTTTCTATACTTTGATATGTTTATAAGATTACTTTTCCATTCTATATTATTTAATGACATTGTCGATACTTACTTTTTTTACGTCTTACTTTTGTCTTACGTATATTTAATTTCTTTATATTTCATTATGAAGAGGTTGACTTACCTCTGTATGTCAAGGGGTGGACTAGTGGGGTTCTGTCTCTCAAAGGTCCACTCAGAAAGGTAAGGTTCCTATGCTACAAGGTTTACTTAGTTCATCATGAACTAATGCATGTGTTTATAATCTCCTCTTCAAGTGATTTCTCCGATGAACTTAGTCTTGTGATCGTGGACAAAACAATGTCCTAACATATACAACAATCTACACCTAAAAAACACTATTCCTACACACAAAAGTTAAAATCAGACAAAGGTTCCTAAGCCTAGTCTATACCTTATATCTATGGTAAGAAGGGGTTATAATATATGCATGTTTAAAAACTATATGATGAAGGCTTAAAACCTTTGATGTAACACTTTATGCTTAACCTATAGTGTGGAGGGTTTTATGTTATGGAATATGTTTATGCCATCGAAACTATGGCTAAAACCCTAGAAATTCACAATAGTCAAGGGTTTAAGACTAAGGTGATGGGGTTTAAAATTACTGTGATAAATGTGAAACCATAATATGCAATTGTGGCTTTTGATTTGCATGGAGGTGGTGGAGAGGTTGGCGCATTGAATGCACCTTGGGTTTCACAAGTTGTTTGCTTTGAGTGCTTCATTAGGGTTTTGAAGTCATTCTTTTGGTGTTTGTTGTTGTTGGGAGGGAGGTCTAACACTCCTGATGGGAGCTCCATGCCCATGCTACGCAACGAGCATGCTTTGAGCTCGTTGACAGGTATGCATTAACCATTCATTTGCACCTTTGTGTTGTTTGTTTGGTTTAGAGTTTGATTGGCATACTTATGATCCAAAATCATTCCGTTGTGCAGGTGAGCAGAGCGTGGGTACTCTATGTGTTGGAAGGAAGAGTTATGGGGTTGTCTGTGCAACCAATTCCTGGTAAGCCCCGCAATGGAAATGGGCATGTGCCCATATGTTACGCTTGTTGTGTTTTATCATGGGGTTTTGAAATTTGGTATGGGGAATGTATGGTTTAAGCCATTCGTTATTTGGGGTTTACTAAATCATTTTGGGAATTTTGTATACACGAATATCTAAATATTTTTCGTGCTTCTGTTATTTGTAAATTTGATGTTGTGATTGGTTTAAGGATACTCGACTTTGTGTGTATCGTTTAACATTTTCTATGAAATAGATTTGGTTTTTAGTCGACTTGTTATGACATATGTGTTTGGATAATATGGCTATGTGTTTTAATAATGCATTTTCTTTAAATTTTATAGTGCCATTGCTCTACAATGGTACATGTGATGCCACGACTTGATAATTGATGTGAATGGTGACAAATGTGGCTTTCAATGGATGTGTGTGGTAGATGAGAAGGTAGCTCTATTTTTTTATTGTTTGGTTGTACTTCTACAGGAAACCGCAAGCTCATGGCCCACGCTTAGCATTTACAATGAAGCCTCTATAGATGTAGTTTAATTTTTAAGTGTAAGTCATGTCCCTGTATGTAATTTTGTTGGGAATGAGTGTAGCTTTGTTCCATAGTTGATATAAAATTTCTTTAAATAAAATATGGGAAGCCTAGAAGGAGAACTCTGTGTAAATGATACAACCGGTAAAGTTTTGGTATTTTCGTTGTGTGCTTACAGGATTCGACCCTGGGTTCTTTAATAATTGTGAATGCATTTATAGATTATAATCCCTTGTTTTGTTAATATGATTCTTATGTGGTGATTAACGTGTTGGTTCTTCGGATTCCACTAACGCGATGTGTTTGGAGATAGACTTTGTTTTAGTTGGGATGTTTGTTTTGTTTTTACTGTAAGTTATTAGATAGGTTTTGTTGGTATAAATTTGTTTGGAATAAATAAAAGGTTGGCATCCAATCCTTACAGGATTCGATGGCTGGGATGAGTGAAATAAGGTTTAGATTATTTAATATTTTAATAGTACGATTCAAAAAAAAATCATGGATAGGATCTCAACCTTCACACCTTGGGTAAATTTGATAGTCATTTTATAATATTGGTTTACAACGTTTTTATGATTTTTTGTTTGGTTTATATTTAATGGTGTTGTGAATATTTATGTTTTGGAAAGATGCGTTTGTTGGCAATATGCAATCTTCCAACACTAAGATTTATTTTTAACATTTCGAATTAGTGAATCAAGAGATTTGATCTCTAGTCCGTTTATTTATGAATATGTAGTTAATAATTATTTTAACATTGAACGGAGTTTTAAAAGGTGTTTTACTTATTAAAGTTTTTTAATTATTTTTGTTTAAGCTCAGTTTTAATTTATAATAAGGTCCTAGACCTATGCAAGTTCTTTAGGAAAATATATTTAGGGTTTTAGTTTTAATAAAATGTTTTTGAAAAAATTTGGTGATTAGTTTATCTAGGAACTAGGGTTTTGAATCTAACTTAAATTGTTGACATTAAAATTTTTAAAACTGTTTAAATAAATATCTAAGAGAATTTCCACTTAAAACCTACTTAAGATTTAAAGACTGAGGCTTAAGTTTAAACAAATAAAACAACTTGCAATATAAAAATTTACCCTACCATTTATCTAACACATTGAGACTGAGTTTCATAAATTAAACAAATATGATTAAGTTGAATCATGTTTTCAAATTTTCAAACCTTCAATGAAGAGCATAGTACTATAAGTAAAAATCTCTAAATATGATTAATAAAACTAGAGAAGGTAAAAACCTCATACGCACAACCTTCATCTTATTAATGGCTAGGAACCCTACACACCTAAGCAAACAAAATGAATAAAAAATGAGATATATCTTACCTAATATCTGTTAACCGGATAACTTGGGAACTACCACGTTCCTCACAACAATGACCTCGAACCGTTCCTGGTTTTAATCCTGATTCCCCCAAGCTGGTTCCAACATGCCAGTAGTCTAGATCTCCTACATGTAACGCTTCTCTTATTTGGAATATAAGGTTCTGTATAAGATTGATTTTCTTTTGGAAATGGTCTCCAAAATTATTAGTCCATAATAATGATCATATCAGATTGGATTGGATTCCCAAGACTTTCCTTGGCTTGGGTCTTTATAGACAATCTTTAGGAAAAATGGCAGTTGTTTCTAAACTTCAGTTAGATCAAGAATCCATTATCTTCTTGAAAATAATCTTTAATTGATTTATGTGAATTTAATAAATTTTTTTCTTAACTTAGGAACTCTTTTACTAGTTCCTAATTTGACTCTTTAGGATTAAATATTTATTTAATCATTTTAATAATTCATAATTACAGAGACTCTTTATTCATTATCTATTATTGTTTCTTCATTTTTAATATATATATTTATTTTTTATTCATAATACATATGAACAATATATATTATTATTCTTAATATTTATTTAGGCATCATATAACGTGATCTCATTTACATGGTACTTTCATTAGGTTATAATAATTTCTTTTATCAAGGCCTTTAGGTATGGTTGATCAACTAAGTTAGGAATCTCTAAACCTCCTTACCTATTGGATTACCCTATGTATTGTGGTAGTTCTTCAATACTTGATGAGAAGTAGAAATTCAAAATTTCATTCAATCAACTTAAAATAAGTAAGATAAGGTCGGCTCTTTTGAGAGTCATTTTCACTCAACACAATTAATTTTCAGTAACTCCTAGTGTTATTCAGAGCCCAAGCTCAACGCTCAAAACTGGGAGTTACACTTAGTGCGATTTCAGAGCCTCTCGCTCAACATTGATGCTAGGATGTACTTGTTGTTATACACCAGAATGGCACCTCTCCGTCCGAGTGCCGACTTTCCTTATGTTGGCGCACAAAAGGACACTTATGGATTGAGGTTTGCCTAGAATACTATAGCTTGGCTTATTATGGAATACATTTCTGCCTTCATTCAGCCTGTTACTTGGCCATTTAGCTATGTTGGGATGTATGCGCGACTCCCTCTATTGACAACTTGCGCATCACTCGCGAGTCTCCCTTGTAGCAAGTCGCTCATCCTTGTATGCACGGGTTGCTCTTATATATAGTCGCGCATCACTCGCGGGTTGCTCTACTGAAGACCCGCGCATGTGTATCTTAACATTTTAAACTTTAAAACACGCGTTAAGTAGAGATTAGTTATGTCATCTAACTGAATTTACTTAACTGCTGTATCTTCTCTAACCTTTGAACTACCTTATTTCACCCATATAAATAGAGGTAGGGAGGTCTATGATGGGGACTTGGATTTTATGCATTGTTATGCTGGCGGAATCGGGACTCTCTTTGCCCACACCTTTTCCCTGGAGGTCTTCCCCTTGTGTTGCAGAGCTTGGAGGCTGAGTTCTTTGGAGAAGAGAAGCAGCAGATCCAGATCAAGGTTTCGTGAGGTGCCAACTTGAAGAGAAGGTATACTTGTACTTGTTTTCAAGATTAATAAAGATGTGATGTCCTTCTTCTTCCCAAATCATTGTTCAATGTGTGATTGAATTTCTGTTTATGATCATATTATAATGTTATTCAGATCATTGTTTCATATTTATTTGATTATCATTGTCTTATATGTGGTCATAATGGTTTGAGGAAGGTATAACTTGTTTTGCAGGTCTCTTGGAGCGAGAGGAGCAAGAAGAGGATTGAAGAGAAAGCTTGGACCAGCCTTCAGTTATTCAGGTGTGGATCTTTCTCATCTCTGAAAATTGTTGTTATATGCTTGCTGAACATTATGCATCTCTCTTTCAACCCCAGTACGTTGGTGGCCTCTTAAACCCTAGCCATAGGACACTTTCCTTTACAACAGAACTGGCGACTCCGCTGGGGATAGCCTTGTCTGTTTGGGGTTTTTCTCTTGATTTCTTTCAGCTTTTGCATTGTTTCAGGTCCTTCTTGCCACTTAGGAACATTTTTTAAGTTTGATTGCACTCCTCCCCTGCCTTCCTAAGGCAGTTTTTCTACCTTTGTTTGTGATTTTTACACCTATGCGCGGGTTGTCCTTCTGGACAGTCGCGTATATACCTGGAAGTTAGGATTTTTTAAGTCAGGTTTTGCTTGTTCCCTTCTTCAGGTAATCCTTGTTTGTGAGTGGTGTTTCTTTATGAATGCTGTGTAGCTTGTCTGAAGACTTTTGGTGATTACTCTACCTGCTTTTTCAAAAGCCTTTGAGTCTTTTTGCTTGGAGTAATTCTCGCTTGTCTGCTTTATTAGATCCAAGCTTGCTCAAAGCACAGTGCATTTCTTGGTGCATGGTAGGTCTGTTAAGGTCTTCTGTGGGTGCATGAATCCAGGGAGTTTGTGTCATTCTGTTGTTGTTCTTTATCTATGTGGTGAGCCCCTTTATAGTATTAGGATTTACTCTTTGCTCTTTCACCTGTCTCCTTTGCTTGGTTTGTTTTTTGGCCTTTTGTTTCTGATCAGCCTCTGTTAGTGGCCTTTGTTTGATTTCAGAAGCTTGTGGATGTTGTTTTCCTCCTTCTTTGGTTGGTCTACTTCACCTTGCCAAAATAGTTTTCTTGTCCCTTATACAAGCCTTTCTTCCAAGTAGGGTTTATGCTGACTTTAGTTGGTTCTAGAGTTTGTTGGGTGGTTGCATAGCAAAGTTCCTTTTGCTTTGTTCTTTTTATCTGCATGCTTTGCTTTGTAGGTAGTTTTTCTTTTGCATTTTATAAAAGAAAATTAAAAAGAACTTCTTTTGTTGCTTTTCCCCCTACCTCTTTCCTTGGTTTGACCTTGTTGGACAAGGTGCTGAGCAGCCTTTGGTTGTAGGTTTAGATTGACTCTTAGGACTTCTTGACCTTTGCTTATGTCAGTCTTTTATGCTTAGTCTTTTCATTCCAAAGTTGTTGACTTGTTTACCTTTGTAAGATTTCCTTTTAAAAGAGGTTTATATTCAACTTTGGGGAAACCTAGGGTTTGTTTTAGGGTGCAAAGTACTTGTCTATCTCCTTTCCTTTCTGTATTTGCTTGCTTTAGTTGATAGGCTGTTTTTTCTTTTGCTTTTATAAAAGGAAAATACAAAACATCTTTGCTTTATATGCATATAGATTAGGCTGTTAGTCTAGATTGCATAGCATAGCTTTGTTTTTGGAAAAAAATTAAAAAAATATAAAAAGATTTGATCTTTTTTGGCTTTCAAGTTATTTGAAAATATAAAGAGAATAGCTATTTGCTTCTTTGCATCTCATTTATCTTTGCTTAGTCATTTTGTTTTCATTTCTTGAGTCAAAACATCACATTAGTTTCATGCCATTTACCCTCTGAGTAAAAAACAACCCATAAAATAAACGATATAATTTTAAAATTTATTAGTAAGTTTTATTTTATAGGGTCATACACCAACTAGCTTAGGATAGACTTGTGGGTTAGGGTGTTTCAACTCCCCACAACTGTTAAATTTCAGACGTAGTTGGCCTATCACTAGGTAAATCCTTGGTTCTACTGCTGTATCTGGGAAGCTCCTCTCAAACGGGAGTTAAGCACGAGGCCGCGTGGAGGCTTGGACAGAGGGGATAACCCCTTGAATCCTTGTCAAAACGTAACCCAGGACTTTTGCGCATTTGGGGATTCTGTCTAGGCAGAATTTTGGGCTCAGCTACCCTGCCCATGCGTACGAGTTCGGCTTGCGACTGTCCCCCCAGACAGTAGGTATTGTCAAGGTAGCCTTTAGTCTCTTGTCTTTTAGGGATCATACACAGGTAAACCGGAAGGTTATTTCTGGTTCACCTCGGACAGACTTGGAAGGTAACCCTTGTGGAAAGTGCAGGAGGTGGTGGGTGATTCCTCCGCTTGTGCCTGAGAACCCCTCAAGGACGCCAAGTAACTGTTCATTAGCCTTCTTCTGGAAGGTATATCTTTATAGCCTTTTTAGATTGCTTGAGACTCTAGGATCTTTTTAGTGAGTGCTGTGTGGTTTGTCTGTACTTAGTGGGCCTTTAGGTGTCTGCTTTGTAATTTTGGTTGATCATCAACCTCAGACTTTGTCTCTTGTTTTGAAATTATGGCTAACACCCCTTCGAACACCAACCAAGAGATCCCTTCAATGGGAACTGCTTGTCATATTCCTCTCACAGGGAATGTTGGTGTTCCCTTGATGGCCACCTTGAATCTTCCGGGATTCACCATAGGGCTACCGGTGTGGTTGTTTTCCACTCCAACTGTCCTGAATGCTCCTGATGCTTCTCAAGTAAGCACCTTATATCAAGGGCATCAAAACACTGTCTCCCCTTCACCTGTAGTTAGTTCTCCTCCTCCTTCTACCTCATGCAATGAAAGTACTGATACTAGTAACCGCCAGTCTAAAAGGAGTAAAAGAAGGAGGAATAGGAAGAAAGAACATAAGAAAGGGGGCACTCATTCAGCCTCTTCAAGTAAAGTTGAACCTCACCACCCAGCCTCCTTTGTTCAGGCTGGGGGAACCCATCCAACCTCTGCAGGTCATGTTGGATCTAGTCACTCAACCTCTGGTGTTCACGTTGAGTGCACCCGTTCAACCTCTGGTTTTCAAGTTGAACCTTCCTATCCAGCCTCTGGTGTTCACACTGGTGAGATCCTTCCCACCTTTTCAGGTCATGTTGGATCCAGCCACTCAGCCTCTGGTGTTCACGCTGAGTGCATCCGTTCAACCTCTGGTTTTCAAGTTGAACCCTCCCATCCAACCTCTGGTGTTCAAGTTGGATCCAGTCACTTAGCCTCTGGTGTTCAAGCTGAGTGCAGTCGTTCAACCTCTGGTGTTCAAGTTGAACCTCCCCATCCAACCTCTGTTGTTCAAGTTGGATCCGTTCACCCAGCCTCTGGTGTTCACGCTGGGGGCACACACTCAACTGCTGCAAAGCATGTTGATTCTAACCATTCAACCTCTGTTGTTCACGTTGATGGTGCCTGTCCTACCTCTGCTAGTCATGTCGGACCTAGTCTCTCGGCCTCTGCAAGTCATGCTGGGGGCAGTCTTTCAGCCTCTGTAGTTCAAGCTAAAGACAACCCGTCAACCACTGCAAGTCATGTTGACACTGTTGACAAGTCTTCCCATTCAAAACACAAGCTCAAGTTTCCTTGTAAGCTTTGTGAGGAAGACCACCTTACTTATAAATGCCCTTCTATTGCGGAGGTGCGAAGAGTTTGGATTCATGGTCATCCCGTTTTTGAACATTCTGGAGTCTCTCAACAGCCAGCCTCTCTTAAAGAGGTTGGACCCAGTCACCCAGCCTCTGTTGTTCACGCTGGGGGCAAACTCTCATCCTCTTCTAGTCATGTTGAGAGCAAACAGTCAGCCACTGCTAGTCATGCTGATACCGTTGAGAAAACTGGTAGTTTGAAGCATCATCTTAAGTTCCCTTGTGTGCTATGCAAGGGAGATCACCTTACTCATCTGTGCCCTGCCATCCCAGAGATGCGAAGAGTGTAGTCCAAGACTCATGGATTTCGTTCTTCTGAACACCCTATAGTTTCTCAACCTCCTACTCAACCTTTGGTTGATCAAGTGGTCGAACAAATCTTAGATTTGGTCGATCCCACTCTTCTTTCGGAGAGTGTTCCTCATGTGATTGAACCAATGTCATATTTGGTCAATCCCACTCTCCTTTCGTAGAGTGATCCTAATGTGATTGCACCAATGTCATCTTTGGTCAATCCCACTCTCCCTTCGGAGAGTGACTTTCACCAAGCGGTTGAATCGATCCGAGTATCGATCAATCCCACTCTTCCTTTGGAGAGTGAAGTGTCTACTAGTCACATTCTCTTCACTGCCAGTTCAGATCTTACTGAACAGGGGGGCACTGAACTTGTTTCGGATCAACCCCCACCAAGCCCTCGGATTGCTTCCTTTGATTGGGATAGCATAGTTGAGCCGCGCCTTCCTTCCCATGCACCTTTCCAGATAAAGGTCAAAGTTGAACCCTATACAATTGCTCGTTGCATTGTTGATGAAGGAGCCTCAGTTAGTATTTTGTCTGCTCGTGCTTGGCGAGGTATGGGATCTCCCAGCCTTGTGTCGACTGCTAGTCAGTTACTGGCTTTTGATAGAAGAACTTGTTTAGCCTTGGGAATTCTTGCTCAAACTCCTGTTACTTTGGGTGGGAAGACCGTTTTAGTTGACTTCATGGTAATAGAATACCCCTTGGACTTTAATATGCTCCTTGGACGTGATTATGTCTATGCCATGCAAGCTGTGGTGTCAACATTCTTCCGTGTGATGTACTTTAATCATGGTGAAGAAATTGTCACTATCGATCAGTTGGATTTTCTTGATCCTTCTCCTGACCCGACTAGAGACCAAGTCTTTCCTTTGTTGATTCCCAGTGTTTCTGTAGACACCACCCCACCACAGGTGAACTATGTGGATTTTTGTCATTTGTGCTCAATTGCTACTGAGAGGCAGCCTCTGTTTTCATGCTTACCTTCTCGGGACTTGGTCCCAGCGGTTGATCGGGTGAGTCATCCTATACAGATTGTGGAGCCTTCTCTCCACTCTGTCCATCCTTTTGAAATTCCAGATATGTGTCCTATCTTGGATGATTTCCTCCCTTTGGATGAAGTCTTCCTGGAGTCTTTGATACAGTCTGACCTTCTTTTTCAGTTATGACTCTCCCCTTTTAGAGCATTCTTTTTGTTCTCCTTCGAGCTCGTTAAAAACAGTAAGGAGGCCGCGAGTTGACTTTTCCGGACTCATTAAAACTTCACGGGAAATATTATGAGTTTCTTTAGGCCCAAGTCTGACTCCTTAAAATAGACTTGACTGCCGAGTAAACTTGTCCATTCAGGCTCGTTAAGAATATGTGAATGGGCATCCACATTGGTGGTAGGTTATCTCTTTCTCGGACCATGTGGAATAATACGAGAAGGGATCACTCTCTTTTCTACTGAATTGAGAAGAGTATTCTCAGGCATAGGTTTATCTCTTTTCCGGACCTGAGGGACTAAACTTATGGAAAAGGAACCCCCGATATGAGCTTAGTTTTCTCTTTTTCGTGCTCTGGACCAAAACATGAAAAAGATTCCGAGTGTACTTTATGTCTTTGTCATGCTCGTTAAACTCTAAAGAACAAAGCATCGAGTTTGTTGTTGTAAGCTCTGTTTCTCGTAATCAAATGGATCTTTTCGAGTGATCTTGCCTTCCTTCACACTCGTAAAACTCAGGCTGTATATGCTGCTTTTGAAGGAGCATTGGGTAGGTGGTAATTTAACCTTTTTCGGACCTTCCCGACTAATTACGAAAAAGGTGCGCCTTTTCTTCTTCGGAATTTAAGAAAGTTCTTCTCTGGTATGTTTTATACTTTTTCGGCCTTAGGAGACTAAATTGTACGAAAAAGGACCCCCCTGGAGTCTTCTTTGGAGTTTTCAGACTCTCTAAACTATGAAAACACCGTCGAGCATGTACTAGTTCGGGCTCGTAAAATCCACAAATTAGTGCCTTATCAAGCATTCTTCTTTCTTTTCTTCGAGCTTGTCAAAAAATGAAGATGGTCCCGAGTTTGCTTTCTTGGACTCGTTAAACCTTTACAAGAAGGAAGGGAAGGGGAAGGTTTATTTCCATGTCTTTTTATATCATGGCAGCAAGTCTTGTTTCCTTGAACAAAGCACCCGTTTTGAGTCTATCAACAGTTGGGTCCTAGTCTTTTGACCTTGTCCTGATTCAGAGTTTTCTTACTCCTCCAGTTGGTCTTTTTTCAAATTATATGGGGAATCTGTCAATGTCTCCTACATTGCAGATTTGTTTCGTTGGTCCTATTTCGTGTCAAAAGCTGCCTAAGTCACTTTTGTGTCGTGCTCACTGTTCAAGGATTAAACCTTTGTCGGCCATTCTGCAGCTGCCTTGACCTTTTGTGTCGTCCATTCCCTGGTATCAGTTCATTACATCATGTCTTCAGCGGTCCTTTTTGTGACATTCAGTACCAATTCTAGATCCAATTAGTCTTTGACTTACCTCGTGTTGGATGATGAAGGATGCCTTAATGCCTTCCTTTCAACGGATCTCTTCCTATCGACTGCAACACATCTTGCTCTGGGGACGAGATTTAGAGTTTTATGACAGTACCTTGGGAATTGTTGTCCTCAATGGAAATTTCCCTCGCTATTGGGTAGTGGGGATACCCTTATTGTCTCCTACTCGATAGATTCTTCAAGTGTTCGACTTCAAGTCCTTGTAATCACACTTTCTAGAATGTACTAGGTACCTTCGGGACCATTTTTCATTAATGGTGGTTTCCCTCGCGTTTGTTAACGGTTTTCATTATTGACCGGTAATCAAATGGCTTCCTCCATGTTCGACTTCAGCTCCTTTATTTCGCATGGTTAGGATTCATACCTTTTTTGGGCGGTTTGGATTGAAGACCTTGGGGACGACAATAGCATTGTCACCTTTTGCTATTGCCCAAGTTGCACAAGACCTTGTTATACTTTATATGACATTTTGCTGAGACATAGATCCACCTTGTATTTTTGTGGCTATGATCGATTGTTGAGCCTGGATCCACCTTGTTCATTTGTGGCCATGGCTCCTTTAGATTTGATATGGAGCCTTTTTGCATATTGAGCGACTATTATAGTTTCATCAGTTATACATATGTTGGATCCGCCTGTATCCTTATGGTGATGTTTTGTATATGGACTTGTATGTACCAGAGATCAGTTTTTCTGACATTTATCTCTCTTATAGGTACCTTCACTCGAGCCTTTTGATCTTGGATTCTCTTCTCTCTCTCCATACTCAGCTCTTTCCTTTATAATGTATTTCGGCTATCGTCTTCCCCTCTAACCTCACACATTAGGGGGCATCTGTTATACACCAGAATGGCACCTCTCCGTCCGAGTGCCAACTTTCCTTATGTTGGCACACAAAAGGACACTTATGGATTGAGCTTTGCCTAGAATACTATAGCTTGGCTTATTATGGAATACATTTCTGCCTTCATTCAGCCTGTTACTTTGCCATTTAGCTATGTTGGGATGTATGCGCGACTCTCTCTATTGACAACTCGCGCATCACTCGCGAGTCTCCCTTGTAGCAAGTCGCGCATCCTTGTATGCGCGGGTTGCTCTTATATATAGTCGCACATCACTCGCGGGTTGCTCTACTGAAGACCCGCGCATGTGTATCTTAACATTTTAAACTTTAAAACACGCGTTAAGTAGAGATTAGTTATGTCATATAACTGGATTTCCTTAACTGCTGTAACTTCTCTAACCTTCGAACTACCTTATTTCACCCATATAAATAGAGGTAGGGAGGTCTATGATGGGGACTTGGATTTTATGCATTGTTATGCTGGCGGAATCGGGACTCTCTTTGCCCACACCTTTGCCCTGGAGGTCTTCCCCTTGTGTTGCAGAGCTTGGAGGCTGATTTCTTTGGAGAAGAGAAGCAGTAGATCCAGATCAAGGTTTCGTGAGGTGCCAACTTGAAGAGAAGGTATACTTGTACTTGTTTTCAAGATTAATAAAGATATGATGTCCTTCTTCTTCCCAAATCATTGTTCAATGTGTGATTGAATTTCTGTTTATGATCATATTATAATGTTATTCAGATCATTGTTTCATATTTATTTGATTATCATTGTCTTATATGTGGTCATAATGGTTTGAGGAAGGTATAACTTGTTTTGCAGGTCTCTTGGAGCGAGAGGAGCAAGAAGAGGATTGAAGAGAAAGCTTGGACCAGCCTTCAGTTATTCAGGTGTGGATATTTCTCATCTCTGAAACTTGCTGTTATATGCTTGCTGAACATTATGCATCTCTCTTTCAACCCCAGTACGTTGATGGCCTCTTAAACCCTAGCCATAGGACACTTTCCTTTACAACACTTGTATAATACACCTAGAGATACAATGGTTAAATATCCGATGCTCCAGAGCTTATGCTCAACATCAATTTGGAATGCTCTATGGATTAATCCCAACACTACCAATTCTTATAATTCATGTGTTCCATAACTTACGGTAAATCACATTATATTCCTAGTACATCATCATATGACAATAATCCTATCCATCAAGGTCCATGCCCAACATATAAAATCACATATATGATAAATAAAAAATATGCATTGGATTACACCAAATATATATAACTAATCAACATAACACATGTGTAGTGGGGATTTACACCCAATATACAAAATTAAACATCAAAGTAACTCATGTGCAATGGGACTCATGCCCATTAATGTTAAGGTCAAAATTCAGGATATTACATCCCTCCATTCTTAGAACAACACTGTCCTGGTGTTCTAAGGACTAGGAATGAAGTCATGAAGTAAGGCTACTAAGCCTATCTCACGATGGCCTCATTCTCCCAAGTACCCTTATCAGCTTCAAAGTTCTTCCACGACATTTTCAACTGGACTATGGTGCGCCTCATGAGTTGTACTTCTCTTTTGTCTAGAATATGAAAGGGGTTCATGTACAAAATCCCTTTCAAGTTCAACCAGTAATAAGGACCAATCAATAACATGTTTAGTATCATATACATATTTCTTCAATAAAGATGCATGGAAAACATTATGAAGCTTTATGTGAGCAAGTAAGGCTGATTCATATGCCAGTGGCCCTCTCTTGGCCAGTATCTCAAAGGGTGTGCAAAATCTTGCTGCCAACTTTTGAATATTCCTAAGCTTAATGAGCTTCTCTTCACTTTTACTTTTAAGAAAACATGTTTTCCAATCTGTTCATCTTTATCTCTCCTTTTCTTATTCGGGTAGCTCTTCTGGCTTTCTTGCGCTTCTTTAAGGTTCTATTGATCTTTGGTGACTAAATTTTCCAAGTCCTTTGGTAAGTATGTCCCTAACATGGGCCGATCCACTGGGCTATCCCAAGTAACAGGTGTTCTACATTTTTGACCATAGAGTACCTTGAAGGGACTCATCTTGGCAGAGGTCTGGTATCCATTGTTATACACAAATTCTGCGAAGTGCAGATAATCCTCCTACTTGGAGGGATTGTTCATAACATACATTCTAAGCATGTCTTCCAAAATATAATTTACGCATTATTTATTCCCATTCATTTGCTGGTGGTAAGAAGTACTAAAGTTTAACAACGTCTCTAAACCAGAGAATAATTATCTCCAAAATTTACGGGTAAACTTCGTGTCTCGATCCAAGATGATTTCCTTGGTTATTCCATGCAATTTGAATATCTCCTTTAAGAATATGTCGACAATGTGAACTTCCTTGTATGTTGACTTAACTCATATAAAGTGTGTCGCTTTAGATTACTTGCAAACCACTACAAATATGGAATCATTTTGCTTCTTTCTCTTTGGTATACCAGGAATAAAATCCATACTAATGACCTCCCACTTCCATTTCATAATGGGTAATGGTTGTAGAAATCCCAAAGGATGTTGGTGATCAGCTTTGACTAGATGACATTCTTGACATTTTTCAATAAATAACACTATCTCGGCCTTTACCTTAGGCCAAAAAAAGTGTTTCTTTACTGTTGATATCATCTTTTGATATCCGAGATGCCCCGAGTAGGGTTTTCGATGGAATTCTGTTATGATTTTGGACCTAATGTCCCATCCTTTTGTAACATACAATCTCTCTTTGCACCACAATAGTTCGTTCTCGCTACCTTATACTCTGTTGATACCATATTTATCCCCCCATAAAACAATTTCTATTCTGGTAGCGTTGTTCACTAGTATTTTTCACCAAAGCCATGAGTTTTTCAGTCATCTAGGCTAGTTCTCCTCATGTCCAATCTTCAGCTTGGTGAAGCCCATTTAAATTACAAATATAAAATATTCAAGCTCTCAGGGAAAGGTATATCAAAACAGAGTATTTTCCATGCATGTTTTCCTGTATTTTCATGATTCAGTCATTTATTTGGGCACATATTACGAGTAACTGGAAGTGAATTTTTTTACAACCAAAAGAGATTATTTATGCAAACGGTCCCATTCAAAAAAACCTCTCTCATTTTCACAACAGGTGTCATGGATTGGAATATTCGAATGGATCTTTAAAGCTTATTTTTCGAGATTTAAAATTTCTTATTTTGGTCATTGTCTTTGGGTGCTCTTTCTGAACAAGGGGAGACAAATTTGTAAAAATAATACGAGTTTTTTTTCAAGAATGGATTTATCTACAAAATACTCTCTCCATTTTCACACAGATATCATGATTTAGGAAATATAGATGGTTCTTTGAGACAATATTTCCTAGAATTTAACCCAATTCGCCTTCTATAAACTTCATTAAGTCAAAAATCAAATGTTGATTGCCACAGAGTCATCATGTGGAAGAGGAATTTGAGTATGTTGATCATATTTTTATTAAGGGAATGAATAAAGGCTCTATTAAAAGTATCAAGGAAATTATTAATAAAGACTGCCAGCATTCAAATCTTGTCATCAAGGTTAAGATTTTTTTAAAGATTTCTTGATAAAGTATGAAGTGTCAAAGATATGGAATGAAATCATTGCCACTCAAGGTTCATTAAAATATTGTATCATTCAAAAGGCAAAACAATGCTCTAATTGATCTTCTAATAAACATAGATTATCACAATGCTATCTCATCACCGAGTTATGAGGTTATCAAACCGCCAATTTCATCAAATGTAAAATATTAAATGGTCAAACATATGATGGTTTTACTTCTCAGCGTGAACATAAATAGAGATGAATGCCACGGTATCACCTCATTCGCCAACATTGGAAACAATCATCACCAAACCTGCAATATTATAGTGGTGGCTTGCAGTGCCTCACATTCCAACTAATAGAACATAAATGGGGGAATATATCACGCAAGTTACATGCCATCTATACTAATGATATGATACATCTATGTGAAGTTAGAGATTTGTTTTGCCACCATTAAAACATTTCTCCTCGCAGGTGTAGAACTATCATTTAGCTTGAGCTTGGAAAAGGATTGAAGAATTTGTCAGCAAATTGTCTAGAATACTCAGATCGAGCATTTTCAGGAAAGCAAATCATTTGTGATGGAAAAAGAAAAACATTTGGTAGAGTCAAATGCACATCCCATATCTCCAAGTGTCGAATCATCATTCCAAAGAATCAATTGAACCATTATTTTTCTATTTGATGACATATGATTCAATTATCCTCACATTTTGTATGACAGATTAAATATGTTTAAGTTAAATATTGGATTGGTTTTCTAGCTAAGAGGAAGAGTTTGATTTATGTTATATCTTACTGTCTATATAATGAACATAAAATCAATTGTATGGGGGGTCCAACCTAAGAGGCTGTGTGTGTGATTGTAAGGGTTTATTTATGAGTCTGAGTTTCTTTTATAGCCTATTATTATATTTTGGAAGTGTATGAAGGATATGTTAGCACTGGGATTTGAGGCCCCAAGGTCGAGGGGAAGGGCCCACTCCCTGGCAACAGCAGAACCACTTTATACTGCGCCTCTAGCCCTACGCAATCAGAGAGGTATCTTGCGTTTGTCTTCAAATTCTACTCTGTGTAAGATATTCAATCAAGGATGGTTAGGATGCCATAATCCTGAATGAGACGAAGTGTATTAAGGTTAGATGCAGGTCGGATTATCGGGGCAAGGAACCATTGGAAATGGAGTCGAAAACCTGAGTAGGGAACATTTGCATGAGGGAAAGAAAGTCGTGGGGTTGCAAATAGAGGCGATGTAGCCACCGATCTTGCAATCAAGATCTATTTCGTGGGTGGTTAGAGGATGAGAAAGAACAACCCATTGCGTGGATCACCAGCTAGATGAATTCTGCGCAACTTTAGAAGAAAACTTGATAAATGTCTGAAACAACAGCCGGAGCATAGCAAGTATGAATTCCTAACTGTTATACACTAAGTTGCAGACATGAAAGAAATCAACAAAGTGGAATGAAAACAGGAAGCACATTTCACGTAAAGGAAAATACATATTAGAAGAAGCAACAACACATGAATCTCTATCATGAGAAACAACTCTTCCTCTGCAATTTTATTCATAACATAGGCATCGGATCTTATTTACAATGGAGAGCCTTAGGCCGAGAATGTTTCCCAATCCAACCAAATCCTATCTCCCTCTATCAGGAGTGTATTTATACTATTATAGTGCTAAGACTATCGAATTGAAAATTGTTACAAGTCACAATCATGCACTAATAGCATAGGGAGTGAAACTATTGCCACGTTTTACAAATAACAATAAACATTATGGTGCTAGTGGTCGCATTCGGCCTGAGTAACAGTTTGACATGCTTGGCCGCTATGGCATATTATGAGTATGATTCCCCCTTCTCTGCCCAAAGCATGTGCTTCCACCGTGTTCAAATGCAGCTTTCCACATGGGCACACACTGGCAAGGTAGTTTGCATCTCTCCCCGGTTCAATCATATCCGCCACCTCCTTCCTCATTGGGTAACACTGTTAGCTGTGGGCTCTGGAAGAAGTGCCACATTACTCTTAGTGGAGACAAACCTGTGAGTTGGCGTGTCATTCTTGTACTTCTCACCCCCTATGAGGTGAGTTCTCCCATAGGGAAAAAGGTGTAGCATGTCTACACTAACCCCATCACCCTTGGAAAGTGGACTTCACAAACAGGGCTATGCAGGATTTATACCCCTGATGCTCCCATCTGAACAAATGCTTATACAGGAAAAATTCAATGACTCTCCCCTTCCATGGAGGCTTTGGTGGCAACAATGCTATCAGGGGTTCCTAAAAAAACACTTACAGGGAGTAAGTGCCAAGGCCCCGCATCATTGGAGGCACGGGTATCATGTCTGGGCCCCGATGGCTGGTGTCACTCTTGGCATGCAGTACCAAGGTGACAGGTCAGTGTGAAAGCTTCTCACCAACCATCAACACCCCCAGACGGACGAACTTCTCAAACCATATCTTCATTGTCAAACTCTTCAGGCCTTTGCAGATTTGTGGAGAAGTAGAACTCAAGTTCTGGAGATATGTTAGTTCACTCCCATTGTTCTAAAAGTAGTATATATAAGGTTTCGAGAATGACTCTTGTAATGGCTGGTCAAGATTCCTTCACACTCTGTCATCGAGTGTATTTTCTATCAACATGTGTGAGGGCACAAGTAGAGTGATCCTTTACTTGCTGGGAATCTAGTCACATTGTTTAATCGGTTGTGGAACCTTACCATTTGCTGCGGGAAGTATTTGTGGACGCCATATGGTACAATCGATCCATGCTGCAAATTTCATGAAGTGGACCCTCCCATGTTTCCTCATTCTTGTAATGTAGGAAATGGAATGGTCTCATGCGTCATGCTGGCTTTGCCTCGAGTGAGTAGCGGATTCATCGATTACTTTCCTTACTTTCGTAGGCCAACTCACACAAAAGCCTCCTATCTTTACACGACATAACCCCGCCACAGAGATGGTTTCACTTGTACACATGCTACAAATGGAATTGGAGGAATCGACGAATCTACAATGGGGGTAGATTACATACGTGAACATCTCCTCCACTATCATCTCCACACTGGATGTGAAACATGTACCTTGGAAGTCTTCTCAACCATCCGATTTGAGGGATCTTTCACGTCCACCGTCCACGTCCCATTATTTATTCCGCCAACTTTTCTCCTCTAGATACCATGAGAAGTTTCAAATCGTGACCAGCCCTTTCATGCAGCCATAGATCTGAGTGGGCCCCATTACTTTTTGCAATGAGAAATCTCCTTATTCCACCTCGCTAGTTTGCATTGCAAAATAAACCGTGGCTGTAGATCTCTTTTCTTTCTTGTCGCGACCATTGATCTTCGCAACCGCTACTCCTCTTTCGTGATTTCAAAATACGGCTTTACCCGCACAAGTATGGTTTGCAAAATTGAATGAGACCATAGATCTAACTAGTATCTGATCTCGGCCATCAAAGGTTTCTGACCTTTAACCCATTTCACAATCTGGAAAGGTGGCTTTGGTTGAGCATGTCTGCTCGCGTGAAATGTTTTTGGAGCCATTGATACATCCTCTGGTCAATCTCAACCTTTGATTATGGATCCTGTCTAATGTCGTTAGCACACCTACAATTTTCTTCTTTACCTTGCACTTCTGATAACCTGAAGGGTGCTCACATGAAGTTCGAGGGAATGGGACCCTCATTGAACTCCTATCAGGCCCCTAAATCAACATTAAAAAACGGATTGTTAACAGGATGAGAGATCCTTTAGGAGCATTTTTTTACTTCTATTCATGCAAATGTTGTTCATGTATATGTTTGTCTGTAATAACTCTTCTGAAAGATAGTGTTTCTATCCTAGTTTGTTATTATAGATACCAATATTTGTAATTATTTTTGCAGAATTTTTTTCTGTCTCAAGAAAATTTATCTTTTTATATAATAAAATGTGTGTGGTTATATGAATTATTCTTAAATTTGGCTCATACATTGCTACTTTCTATAGACACATGTTTTTCATATCATCCTTGTTTACATTTTCTTTCATATGCTTATAGGTCTGTGTTTTAGGCTTAATCATTCATCCACCCTTTCAAGTTTCTCTTCTTCTATTACAAACCAAACCCATTCAGATTCTATCCAAGGCTTAGATCTTAAGATATGTTAAGCTTGGCTCTCTTGCAGTTGAGGGTTAACTTTAGCACTAACATATTTTGGCGTCGTTGTCGATGACGGAGGAGAGAATATATCTTCCCTGGGAAGAACAACAACAATTAGATTGGGATCTTGATGGTAGAAAGAGGCAGGACATTATTTTGGCTGCAATTCTCTACCTGACGACTCCAGCTTCATCACAGGACAATCTATTGGCGACTTCATTGATTCGAAATGGAAAAGATTCTTTCTTAGAGGTATGGATTTTGTGATTTCTCAAGTATATATGGTTTTCCAAATCTCGTACCTAATAAAGAAGTATGGGAATATTTCCTTCCGAGATTTGGAGGAAAAAGTAATGATCATCCTGGTGAACATGTGTTAGATTTTCACGAGTGTATGCTTAAGCTGAAAGTTATACATGAGGATTTTATTATTAAAATGTCTAGATACTCTTTGGAAGGAGGAGCTTGTGATTGGTGTATATCATTGCTTCTGTCTGGCATCTCTTCATTAAAGCAATTCCATGTTGATTTTCATCATTATTGCAAATATATTTTTCATGTTGATTTCCTTTATTCAGAATGTTGTTATGAATTTGATTTATTGAGTAAAAGATCAGATTTTCATATAAAGTATGACCATGTTGAAGAACATGTTGCAGTAGATAATACTTTTTATGATACTCAAAAGGTTCATGATCTCCAAAGTGATAGCCAGATTGAACATACTTTTGGCATTGTATCAAATGTATCTACTATTCTAAATGGTTATGAAAAAAATGTTTTTTTCTTTTGAGTATCCAAATGATAATGAGAATATTCATATATCAGCATTTGGTAGTTTTGAATGTGAGCTACCAAAGTAGAATAAAGGAGATGGAAAGGAGAATTTTTCTCAAACAACACAATCAAAACCCCTCAGCTATGAAAACACATGTGATCCATGAGCAAGAAAATGGACAACAATATGTAATGGAAAACATTGAGCAGCAGTTACATCTTTTAAATAAAAAGAAAGCTGTCGATTCCGAGGTGAATTTTTATGTCTTTCATGATCCTACTGCTGAGTTATTGAAACAATCCACAATGAGTATTTTTGAGCCGCATCTTTCAGAAAATAGCAAGCCTGAATCCATCATTCTTGAACCTGAATTTGGAGTAGATATTAAGCAAACTATAATTGTCACTGAAATCAGCTCGTAGCAATGTTTAGATTTGCAGACAACTGAAAATGGAGGCCATAATAAGGGAGAAATTACGCAGATACCATCTAATATCCAGCTCAAACAACAACAAGAAGAGGTATTTCTTGATGGATTGTATGACTGTATTGCTGATTATATGAATTCTTTAAGCAGTTCAAATGTCAAATCATTCTTGTCGAGTGAAGCTTGGATTTGTTGTTCTTTTGAACTATACTTTTGTCTGTAATGGATTTGTCCATTTTTCCAACCCAGATCAAGAATTTTACCAGTTAATTAGTTTCTTGTATGTATTCATTGAAAATGGGACTACACTTGATCAAGCAAAGTTCAGCTAATTAGAGTATAAGTGTACATACGTAAGCATGTTTTGAGAATTGGTTTCAGTTTGCAGAGTATGACTATAGGTCATTTTACAATATCAAGTTTGTTTTTAGCTTCATTTGGTTTGAAATAGGTAGAATAATAAATACTCCATCATCGAATGGATACAAGGAATTGGTGTTATTATTCCCACTTGCAAAGCAGTTTTCGTTTACAGATCATGGTCATTTCAGAACTTACAAGGAAAAACAAGCTGCAACCTTTGGTTAGTAGTGAATGGTAGGCAGGACAGGGTGCATAGGTCAAAGATGATTCTAGGACAAGGCCCAGGGTCTGCATGTTCTTAAATCCTCACAGAACGAACTTCATCCCCATTTAGAGCCAGATGTTGGTACCAGATTTTACCCCCCCATCAAAATTTTTATATTCTAGTAGCGTTGTTCACTGGTATTTTTCACCAAAGCAAGAGTTTTTCAGTCATCTAAGATAGTTTTTCTCATGTCCAATATTCAACTTGGTGAATCCCATTTAAATTCCAAGTATAAAATAGTCAAGTTCCCAAGGCAAGGTATATCAAAACAGAGTATTTTTCATGCATATTTTCTTGTATTTTCTTGTTTTATTCATTGTCTTTGGGAGCATATTACGAGGCGCTCAAAGTGAATTTTTTAAAACCAAAAGAGGTTTTTGTTGGAAACAAGCCCATTCAAAAAAATGTCTCTCATTTTTGTAACAGGGGTCATGGCTTGGAAGGTTCGAATGGATATTTACAACCTATGTTTCCATATTTAAAATTTCTTATTTTGGTCATTATCTTTGGGTGCTCTTTCTAAACAAGTGGACAAGAATTTGTAAAAACAACTAGAGCTTTTTGTCAAGAATGGATTTATCTAAAAATAAATCTCTCCATTTTCACACAGCTATCATGGTTTAGTAAATATAGATTGTTCTTTGAGACCAATTTTCTCATAATTTCGATTAATTGTCCTTTTCAAAAACATTTAGTCAAAAATCAAATGTTTATTGCCAGAGAGTCATCATGTGGAAGAAGAATTTCAATATGTTGATCATATTGTTCTTAAGGGAATGAATAAAGGCTCTATTAAACAAATCAAGACCATGACCACACCTATGGCATCGAACATGAAGTTGTTGAGTGATGCTTCATCAGAGACGGTTGATGCTACAATGTATCGTCAAATGATTGGGTCCTTGATGTACCTGACAAACACGAGACTAGATATTTTCTTTGCTGGGAACACCTTGAGCCAGTTCCTGACAAATATCATACATGTTCACTTGATTGTTGTAAACCATATTTTGAGGTACCTGAGGGGTACAATTGATTATGGGCTGAACTATGAGGGGAATCATAAGATTAACCTGGAGGGTTATGTTGATTCAGATTGGGTAGGCAGTGCCATCGATAGGAAGAGAACTTTAGGGTGTTGCTTCAATATGGGATCAGGTGTGATATCTTGGTTTAGTAGGAAGAAATCCTGTGTGGCACTGAGTACAGCTGAAGCAGAGTATGTCGCAGCTTGTTCAGCTAGTTGTGAGTCAGTATGGCTGAGGAAGCTACTGTCTGATTTATTTGATCTCTAGATGGATGCTACTTGTATACATTGTGACAACCAGATTTGCGTGAAGTTTTTATAGAAACCGGTGTTCCATGACAATTCGAAGCATATCAATATCAAGTATCACTATATCAGGGATATGGTGCATATGGGAGCAGTGAAGCTCCAATATGTTGGGACGGACGAACAGATAGCTGATGTGTTGAAAAAGCCATTGGCTAGGGTGAAGTTTGAGTACTTCAAGGAGAAGCTTGGTGTTCTCTAGATCGAGGTTCCCTCCAAAGGGAAATGATGGGACCTAGATCCATTCTGACATGGTGAGAGGATTGGTTCCTTCCATGGTCAGATATAAGGGCTGATCCATTTTGTCATGGTGAGAGGATTGTTTCCTTCCATGTCAAATGTGAGTGATGAGCCATTCTGATGTGACTGTAGGATTGGTTCCTACATGATCAGATATAAGCATTGAATGCCATTCTTGGAATGGAGGAACCTGGCCAGTTACCAGGAAAGCTCAATCTGGGACTGAGGGCCATTCTGATGTGACTGTAGGATTGGTTCCTACATGATCAGATGTAAGTGCAGAGCCCTTCTAAAATTGGTTGTCAGATGTAAGTGCAGAGCCTTTCAGCATGGAAGATTGGTTCCTCGCATGGCCGAGTGTAAGTGCTGAGCCTTTCTAACATTGGTTATCAGATGCGAGTTTTGGGCCTTTCTGACATGGTTGTGGGATGTGTTCCCACATCGTCAGATGTGAGTGTTGGGTATGCCTTTCTGATATGATTATAGGATTGGTTCCTACATGATTAGATATAAGTGTTGGGTGGGCCATTCTGACTTAGGGTAAGATATAAGTGCTAGAAGAAGACCTGCATGGAGGCTAGGCCTACAACTAGCATGAAAAAAGACTGTCTCTATATAACTTCCTGTGACAAGAAGAATCATGAGATAGCACCCGTGCTGATCCAATGATGATGATCCAATAGTGATGATCGAGATCAAGGGATGATCCAGATCCAGTGATGATGCTCCAAAGATGATCCAGATTGAGTGATGATCCAAATCCAGTGATGATGATCCAGATCGAGTCATGATCCAGATCCAAATCAAGATGACTTGAATATGAAGATGACTTGAATATGGAGATGACTTGAAGATGACGAGGACTCGAGGATGATCCAGATGATACAGAGAGGAAGACTTGTGCTGATAATTTGTGTCGAGAGAATACCTTCCTAGTTAAGAGGGAGTGTTGATGTAATTGTAACTTCAGAATGTATTCACTTGTATTTCTTATGGATTATACCCCGATGTTTATTCTGGGATGTGTCTGTAATGTAATTGAGTCATGTCATGCCCCAATGTTCTAATCGGGAGTTTCCATAATGCAAACAAGTCATGTCAACTCAAGGTGGGTAACCCTCCTATTGTTCAAGGGTTAAAGTCCCTGCAGTTTCGGGGCACCAAGGTGTTAGAATCACCTAGTGAAGTCATCCCTAGTAGGGTTTAGTCAAGTCGGGAATTAGTATAAATAGATATCTAGCCTCTCTATTTATCACACACTCATTCAGACTCAGTTGTAGTGCATAGCTAAGGAAAAAGAATACACTGGGGCTAGGAAGAAACAAGGCTACTGTTGTTGGGAGATCATCTTACTATTTTGGGTTTTACTTTTGGTGCTAATTATATCTCTGAGGAAGTTGCGGGGTTTTCTCCATTTATGGTTTCCCTGAGGAAAAACATTGTGTTCATTGTCTCTTGTGTTTTATTGTTGTGCTTGTTATTCTCTCAGTTAAAGATCCTAATATAATGCTAGCTTAATGTTAAAAATCTAACATGGTATCAGAGCTAACCTGAGAAGAAGACACTGTGTAGATGTGGGAACTAGGGATTCATACTTTGTGGATCTCTCTCCACATATTTTCAGCAAATGAAGGGTGGAATAACTCTCCTCCCTAGGGCACATCTTTCTGTTTAAGCAGAATCCAATTCTGAGGTTTTTCAGTTTTGGACTCGACACTGTTGCCGAAAATTAGGGCTTTTTACAGAAGTGGAATTTTCCAGTGAGCCCAAGCATGGATTGATCTCATCCTAAAAATTGAAGTTAGAGATCAAAATCAAAGAATTTGGTTGGACAAAACTCCAAAAAAGAAAAACCCTAATCTGCTCTTGAATCAGCACTACAGAATTTCAGCTTCAAATCCAGATCTGACATCTTGACTTGGTAAGATCTAAATATTCTGTATTTATGTTTGAGGTTCTTAGTTAAGATGTCTCATCATACCAATATTGATGAAAATCTTGAAGGATATAATAACTTCTGAGCCTGGAAGTATAGGATCTCCCTGGTCCTGGAAGAAAATGAGTTGGACTCCTATATCACTGAGGAGGTTCCAGTTCCAGAGGGAGATGAGGCTAAGGCCTTACATAATAAGTGTTGGTTATGGCGAAGAGGATCATTGCTGATTGAATCAAGGATCACCTCATACCACAGGTGTCCTCCCTCAAGAAACCTAAAGCTATGTTTGATTCCCTAACCAAATTGTTTGAAGGGGAGAACATAAACCAGTTGAAGAATGTAAAGATCCAGAATGAGGACACCATCCAGTCATACTTCACAAGGTTCTCCCAGATCAAATAAGAGCTAGAAGAAGTAGATGAAGAAGTGGAGAATGCAGAAATTGTGATGACAACCTTTAATGGTCTCCCTAGGTCATGGGATTCTTTGATCCAAGGAATTTGTGCTAGAAAGAAGTTAGTCAAGTTCAGTAGACTGTGGGGAGAATGTTCACAAGAAGAAGCTCGAATAACAACTCGAGAAGAAAATATGGGAAGTGGATATCAAGCTCTCACAGTACACTCCAGGAAAGGAAGAAGGGAAAATCATCATCACCAAGGTAAGCATTCTCATCAGAAAAATAATTTTCTAAGAAGAGATCCATCCAAACTTAGATGTTATACATGCGATGAAATAGGACACTTTGCTAGAAATTGTCCCATGAATAAGAATGGATCCAATAAGAAGAAGAACTCCAAAAGAAGACATCATGCTCAAACTAATGAGGATGGTGATCCCCCCAAGAAGAAAGTAAAACAAGAAAGTGAAGAAGAATATGTTCTGATCTCCGCTCTCACGGGAACTATCACTCATGGAAGAAAAAATTGGCTTATTGATAGTGGGGCTTCCAAACACATCACAAGTTTCAAGAAATATTTTGAGAAACTATCTGAACATAATTCACCCCATAAGGTGAAACTTGGGGATGACTACCAATATCCCATAAAAGGTAGTGGTGAATCCTCCTACAAGCTAGACTCTGGAAAGTCTATGAAAATGAAGGATGTCTTGTTTGTACCAGGACTAAAGAAGAATATTCTCTCCATATCGGCATTGGATACAAAAGGCATGAGGGTTGCATTTGTAGATGGCCAAGTCCTCATGTGGTCAAGAGGAAAGACTATTGACGATGCAATAGTAATTGGAGAACAAGAAGGAGGATTATAAAAATTGAAGGGCCATCCAGAACAAGATTTGGTCCATGACATAGTAGAGCCAAATGAAATTTGGCACAAAAGGATTGCACATGTGCATTACAGAGCACTACCACTTGCAAGCAAAGTTGTTGAAGGTCTTCCAGAAATTCAAGAAAAACATGAAGGGGTCTACAAAGGATGCACGAAAGGAAAGAATACAAAGAATACATTTCCAAGTAATGAGAGAAGGGCAAAAGGAATATTGGAAATCATCCACTCCGATGTATGCAGACCAATCCCATCAAGTTCACTAAGCAGGTATGTATACTATGTTTCTTTCATTGATGATTATTCTAGGAAGACATGGATTTACTTCATGAAGAACAAAGATGAATTTTTTAGCAAGTTCAAGGAATTCAAAGCCTTGATCGAGAACCACACAGAAAAGAAGATCAATACCTTTAGATCAGATAATGGTGGAGAATTCACATCAAATCAATTCAAAGACTTATGTAAAGAATCGGGGATTAAGAGGGAGTTATCCACTCCATATAATCCACAACAAGATGGGGTTGGAGAAAGGAATAATATAACTATCATGGAAGCTACAAGAGCAATGATTCATGATCAAGATCTTCCCATGCATCTATGGGCAGAGGCTTCAGAACAACGGTGTATGTACAGAACCGTACTCCACATAGAGTACTCGAGAACAAGACACCTGAAGAAGTATTTTCCAGCAAGAAACCAGAAGTCACCCATCTCAGAATATTTGGTTGTCCAGTTTACATACACATTCCAAAAGAGAAGAGAACAAAATTCAATCCTTCAAGAAAGAAGGGTATATTTGTGGGATACTCTAAAAGCTCGAAGGCTTACAGAATATATTTCCCAGGATTCAAGAAGATCAACATTAGTAGGGGTGTGACATTTGATGAAGACTCGGCTTACAACAAATCCAGAAAGAAACCTCCTGAAGAACTTGAAGAAGTAGAAGCACCCATAATTCATGATACAACCATGAACAAAGAAACTCAAGAAGAAGATCGAGAATTTGAAGAACCTCAAGAACCTGTACATCCACCTCAGGAGAAGAATCCTCACAAGAAAAAACTTACATGGGTATGAGAAGCTATCTAAGGTGTGGAAAGATATGAAGCTCTAGAAGAGAATCAAAGAGAAAGAAAGAGAACCAAATATTGCTCCGGATATGTAGCTTTACTATGTGACTTTATCAATAAAGAACCTTCCAATTATGAAGAAGTAGCAGAACAAAAAGAATGGAAGGATTCTATGATCGAAGAGTATCAATCGATCATGAAGAATGATGTTTGGGATGTTGTCCCAAGACCAGAAGGGAAGTCAGTTGTAACTTCCAAATGGATCTACAAGATCAAGCATGCTGCAGATGGTAGCATAGAAAAATATAAAGCAAGATTCATGGCTCGTGGTGTAACACCCCGGTTTTGACCACATTGCATTAAATGTACATGATGTATATATTGTAATGAATCGTGGTGTGGAGATAAAGGAAGACTCCCCACCATCGATTTAGTTGTGTTATGTTTCGGCAAATGGAATCATTGCCGATGGTCTATCGTGGTATACGACACATATTAAGTTTGGTCATCATGTAAATGTGCATTTTAATTAAATGAACCCAACCAGCTATGTTCACTACAACCATATTGAAAAGGGCATGATATTCCTAGGGATAAGGAGGGGGAATGTTAAGCCTTGAGCCATGGGGGAAAATCCATGTGTCACCACTCTTTTTTATTTGCTCATATTCCCTTGTCTTATCCAACTACCTCTTAAAATTTCTGCAATTAGTTGGGTAGTTATAGCTGGGGAGTGGAGTGTGGTAGGATTGTCAGTCCTTGCCCACACGCACACTTCATCAGCAGGTTGACCCTCACGATGGCAGGAAAAACACTACCCCATCACTCCATGTGGATTCTCCATCATTCCATTCACTCCACAACTGCATGGGACATCCTCCCACTCTCCCAAGCTTGTTGGTCTCACGCAGAGCCGTTTTGTTTCCTCACGCACCGTTTGGCCTTCTTTATTGGTGGTTCCTCACATAGAGAGGAAGGGGGTGTCAGTTTGGCCATTAGTGGTTTAGGGCTGTGGAACATGTATTTTCCCTACGGTGTGTGGTTGGTGTGTATGTCCTTTCTCGGGAACTAGTTGAGGGTCTGTTTACTTCGTCCATTCCCGACTGTGTAAGTTTTTGTGGTTTCATTGTGAGATCGGCTGTTGTTCTTCCCCTGATCAGTGGTAGCTATGAGTGCCTACATTGTGTTGGATGTGTTTTCCCTCATGCTTTGGAGCTAATGTAGGTTACATCGAGTTGTTTTGGCCACGATGGAGCCAAGAACGACTCAGGGATTTGTTTTCCCCTGTCAAGCTGTAATTGCCGATTTTTGTTGTGTGCATGTAGTGGTTGGTATTCAGACTGTATTGGGGTGGTGATGAGGGCCTGATTTGCTTGAAAACCTGGTGGGTTTGGGAGCCACACAGACAGGGATATAAGAATGGCTTTCTTTTCCACAAACCCTTGAATAGCACTAGAAGGGAGGTCAGGGCCTGAGGGATTGTGTAGCAGAGAAAGGATTGATTTCCTTATGTTGGGTGTGTGTGGGTGTCCTAGAAGTTAGGCTAGTTTTGGTGTAGGTGTCCTTTGCTCTTCAATGAGATCACCAGCTTCACATTTATCCTTTCCCAACTCTTGGATGTCCTGATAAACCCAACTGTGTTGGCTTAGCTGATCTGTTATTTGCCTGATAAACCCAACTATGTTGGCTTGGCTGAATTGTGTACCCTTGAATGTTTTGTTATCCTTGGCTATGTGTAAGCTTGCTAGTTTCTTATTCCTTAGGGAATCATGCCCAGCTCGGGGGGTGACAGCGTTGCTAAGAGATTAAGGAGCACGCTGGCCTATGGGTGGGTGGAACATTGCAGTGATGTAGCTGGTTGCGGGACAATTCTAATAAGATAAGTATTCTTGACTAATTTGTTTTGCAATCATATTTACTGTTAATGAATTGTGATGATGGACATGTTGAATGTTGAATTGTATGTTTTTCTTCCATTGTGTATATGAATGATTATGCATCTTAGTATGTAGTAGTTCCAGCACTTAGGTTCTTATATGTATGTACATGTTCATGGGGATAGTTTTTCGGATGTTGGTGTATGGTAGTGTCCTCTTCGTTGGTCGGAGGGTCAGGGACATTACAGTGTGGTATCAAAGCGCATGTTGCAGCATGGACCTAAATGGACCATGAAGATGCAGTGAGAGATCCATCATTATAGCATTGGACCTCAGAGGGCCATGAGAAACCAGTTAGCAGAGGAAGGTTGCCCCCTGCCTAGAAGAAAATGAATGACAACAAAACTTCAAAGAAAATTTTTTCTAAGTCTTAGGCCATCGACTCATCGGAGGACTAAGCAAGAAGGCCCTCCGATACAGCGGAATTTATAGGCTGAAGACCACCCGATGCAGACCATCAACGATCGACGAAGGAGAGATGAAGAGATCACCAAAATGCTGTTGGAGAAAAGACAAAGAAGAGAAAAAATTTTGAATTTTTTTTCTAAGTCAGACCATCGGCGATCGGCGGAAGTTAGTTGATTGCATCGCTAATTATTAGACGATAGGAGAGCCGAAATGATGGCTCCGCATGGCTAAGGATTGCTGAAATGTCGACGGAATTTAGTGAACGGATCGGAAAAAATTAGTTGATAGGTTCGCCGAAATGTCACCGCTGTCGGAGAAAGTTAGATGATGAAGCTGTCAATGACACGTCGACGGACGAAAGAGAAATTTGGTGAAGATTAGTTAGACGGATCGATGAAATTTAAAGGCTAAATCAGCCGATGCGGCAGCAAGAAAATTTTGAAAATTTGTCTAAGTGTTGAAACCATTGGTGATTAGTAGAAGTTAGTTAATGAGACCACTGATTGGAGTCATTAGAAAGGTTTAGTTATTCGTGCATCCGCCATTGTGGTTGTTTAGTGGACAATCCTTCCAATGTATAGAGGCTTCAACTATCGATGCCACAGTGATTAGTGCTTCCAACAGCCGATCGAAACAAATTAAAGGTTGGAGAACCCACTGTTGTGGCTACCATGGGGACTAGTACTCTGAAGATTAGAAGGTTGAACCGTCGATGCTTCGATCATCGATGCAATAGAAGTATTTTTCCTTACATTACTGATGCACAGTGATTAGAATTCTCAACAACCTATGGAGTATTAGGGTTTGTGGAACCCACAGTGGGATCACTGCTCACCGTTCTGACCACCTAACAGACTACCCATCCGATTAATAACGTTTTCGATCACCGACATATTGAAGGTAACTTGCTGTCTAGATCACCGCAATGTCAGAGAATGTTAGTGGTTTGGGTCACCGACATAACGGACCCGTTCAGTTTTGGACCGTCGATGAGCAGTGGAGGAAATTAGTTGTCTCGATCATCGAAACATTGGAATGTTAGTTGGGATGAGATTCTATGAAACAAAATTTGGGTTTTTCTAGCATATTTTTTTTCAAGCAGTTTTTCAACTATTTTTCAGTGGGTTTCAACAGATTGCCAGGAGATTGCAGGGATGAAAAGGAGAAAGATTTTGTGTGTTTAAGAAAAATGGTTATTTTATGATTTTCAACAAGAAGGTAAGTAATTCTGGTTTGTATAAATGTTATGCATATAACAGTTGTGTTTCTAACACATTTGCAGAATCATAGTCACCTTCGAGGGCAATATTCCTGGTAGTGCGGTTGGTAACCAAGTGGTGGTTAAGCTATGAGAACCCATGATGGTTATGATGCTAGGGATTCCTACAAGCATGCATGAGATTCCATGGGAGAAAATGTCTGTATGGAAATGATGACATAGAGTCTAATGGAAGGAGATTCCAAGAGACACCGTTAGATGTTGCAGCCACCATGAGAAGCTTGATCAAAGCCCAGGAAGAGCAGCATCAGTTGAATGTTGTTATGTTGCAGAGTTTGATAGACTTGCAAAGAAAGATAGACTCTGGGTGGGGTATACTATATAGCAAGACCGAAAGATAGTAAAATCGGTACTGATAGAAGGAGAAGGACTTCTAGTGGATCATCTGACTCCAAAGAATCTAGTGGGGATTCAAGCTCTTCTTCTCGTAAAAGAAAAAGAAAGAGACACCATAGGGATCGCTCTTGGGATGAATTTAAGAAGGCTAAACCTCCTACATTTTATGGTGAGGTAAAGACTGGACAAGAGGTTGAAGCTTGGATTCTTGGAATAAAGAAGTACTTTCAAGTCTAGGATTATTCAGGAAACATGAAGGCAAGAGTTGCTATATTCAATCTGAACGGAAGAGCATCCATTTGGTGGGAACACTTCAAGCAAGTAAAGAGGATTAGCGAAAGGAGACTTAAGTGGAAACAGTTCAAGAAGTAATTCAAGAAGAAATACCTCTCTGGCATGTATTATGATGACAATATTAAGGAGTTCCATGAGCTGAGATTGGGATAGCAGACCATGGAAGAGTATGTGAATAAGTTCTTGGAATTCTTGAGATATGTCTGGTACATAAAAGATGAGAAAGTGAAGGTCCAGTGTTTTCTGAGTGGATTGCCTCAGTCTTACAAAGATAGAATTGAGTTTTATGAACCTAGAACTCTTAAAGAACCAATAAGGAAGGCTAAGTATTGCTATGAGCAAAGTAAAGGTAAACCTGATTACCATAAGCCATGGAAGGACAAGAAGAATGAGAAGTTTGACCAAACAAAGAAAGGTTTCAAACCTCCTAACTTCAGGAATTAGTAGAAGAAACCATCCCAAGCTGTGAGTAAGCCAGTTGGAGTGATAGGAGAAAATCCTAAGGATCCACAACAGAATAGAGGACCACTTCAATGTTGGAAATGTGGAGGACCCCACATGCGTACAAATTGTCCACTCGAGAATGAGAGTGCAAGGATAGATTAGAACATTCAAGAAGAAGAAACAAGGGTCAAGTAACAAGGGTAGTCCCTAGGATTTATGCAACACTGGAGGAGCACCAAGAAGATCACCAGTCAATTGTCATTGAAGTAGTAGGTAAGAATGTTGAACAATCTATTTCTATTTTGACTGACCCTGGTTCTATGCACAATTACATTACTCCTAGAGGAGTGGATATTTGTGCTTTTAAGAAAGTAAAGCATAGAAAATCTTGGTTAGTTCATCTAGCCACTGGGACTAAGAGAAAGGTCAGTGAAGTGGTAGAGAAATGTCCATTGGTCATGAATGGATTGATCACTTGTGTAGATCTGAATGTTCTACCGCTTGGTTCCTATGATGTTCTCATTGGAATGGATTGGTTATAAGCTCACAAAGTGAAGCTTGATTGTTACAACAAGACTTTTGAATGCATGGATGAAGAAGGAAACCCCGTAGTTGTGAAAGGTATTCCAAAGGTAATTTCAGTAAGGCAGGTTTCAGCAATGCAGTTGAAGAAGTTCTGTAGGAAAGGTTGCTAATTGTATGTAGCTCATATTTTGGAACCAACAAAAGATGAAACTCCTAGGTTGGAGGACTATTAGGTGTTACAGGAATTCAAGGATGTGTTTCCTGATGATATCCCAAGACTTCCTCCAAAGAGGGACATTGATTTCACAATTGAACTTGTGCCAGGAGTAGCACCAGTGTCCAAGACACCCTACAGGATGAGTACACCAAAGATGCTAGAATTGAAGATGCAACTGCAAGAGTTGTTGGAAAAGAAGTATATATGACTGAGTGTGTCTCATTGGGGAGCACCAGTTCTGTTTGTAAAAAAGAAAGATGGTACACTCAGGTTATGTATTGATTACCGATAGTTGAACAAAGTCACTGTGAAGAATAAATATCCTTTTCCTAGGATTGATGACCTCTTTGATCAAATGAGAGGAGCAAAGGTATTTCCAAGATTGACTTGAGGTCTGGTTACCATCAGGTGAGAATCAAGGATGAAGACATTCATCAGACAACCTTCAGAACAAGGTATGCACATTATGAGTTTATAGTGGTACCATTTGGCCTCACAAATGCACTAGCTACATTTATGGTCCTTATGAACAATGTCTTTAGTTGGTATTTGGACATGTTTGTTCTTGTTTTCCTTGATGGCATTCTTGTTTATTCTAAGAATAAGAAAGAGCATGAATAGAATTTGAGATTGACATTGCAATTGCTCAGGGAGCATCAGCTGTATGCAAAATTGAGCAAGTGTGACTTCTATAGAGATAGAATTCAGTATTTGGGTCACATTATCTCAGAGGAGGGTATATCTGTGGACCCTGAAAAGAATAAAGCCACTATGAATTGGCCTACTCCAAGAAATGTGACAGATGTAAGATCTTTTATGGGACTTGCAGGATACTGCTGGAGGTTCATTGAGGGATTCTCCAAAGTTGCACATGACATTACTTCTTTGCAAAAGAAGGGGATGAAGTTCTAATGGACATCGAGGTGTGAAGAAAGCTTCGAGGTGTTGAAGAATCTTCTAACCAGTGCAACAGTATTGAAAGTTGCAGATCCAAAGAAATATTTTGTGGTGTGTACCGATGCATGCAGACAAGGGCTTGGAGGAGTTCTTATGCACGAAAACCACGTGATATGTTATGAGTCGAGAAAGATGAAAGAGCATGAGAAGAACTACGCCACTCATTATCTAGAGCTTGCAGCCATAGTACATGCCCTCAAGACGTGGAGACATTACTTGATGGGTAGAATATTTGAACTCAGAAGGGACCATTATGGTCTGAAGTATTTGTTTGATCATCCTACTTTGAATGCTAGACAAGCAAGATGGCTGGAGTTTTTATGTGAGTTTGATTTTGAAATCAAGCACATAAAGGGAAAAAAGAATAAGTTAGTTGATGTGGTAAGCAGAAAGATGCAAGAAATGCATGTGGCATCTCTTAGTATTTTCCAATCAGATTTGAGGCAGCAAATTGTTAATCAAACTGCCGAAGATAAATTGTATGAGCAGGTAAAAGACAAATTGGCGCAACAAAGTCTTGACAAAATGTATGAGGGATATAAATTGGAAGAAGATGGGATTCTTACTTATAAAGGCAGAATTTATATTCTTAATGTAGCAGAGTTGAGGAGAGTTGTTATGGATGAAATCCATCAAGCTTCGTATACTAGTCACCCAGGATACCAGAAGACAATTGCTACAGCTAGAAAGCAATATTTTTGGCCAGGAATGAAGAAGGACATGGCTGAATACACTTCAAGGTGCATGAAATGTTAACAGGTAAAGGTTGAGCATCAACACCCAGAGGGTTTGTTGCAGCCTTTTCCAGTTCCAGAATGGAAATGGGAAGTTATTTCCATGGATTTTATGACAGGACTGCCGATGACTTGGAGACAACATGATTCCATCATGGTTGTGGTAGACAAGTTGACTAAGGAAAAATATTTTATACCGGTTAATTCTACACATAAGACTGATGAAATTGCAAAGATATTCATGAAGGAGATTTTCAAATTGCATCGACTGCTGAAGGAAATAGTCTCTGACCAAGATGTCAAGTTCACTTCCAATTTTTGGAAGGGGTTGTTTGCATATTTGGGTACTACACTAAACTTCAACACTGCATACCATCCTCAAACAGATGGGTAGAGAGAGAGAGTTAATCAGGTGCTTGAAGACATTCTTTGCATGTACGTGATGGACAAACCAACCAAGTGGGAATATTACTTACACTTGGTAGAGTTGCCTTATAACAATGGACAACAGGCATCCTTGGGGATGAGTCTGTATGAAGTTTTGTACAGAAGAAGGTTTAGGACACCAGTGACTTGGGATAATCCAGTGAAGAGGGTTGTGCTTGGTCCGGAATTGCTCAAGGAAATGGAACAAGAGGTTGTAAAGATTCAGGGCAGCATAGGACAGACAGAAAAGCTATGCAAATAAGCATAGAGTGAATAGGGAGTTCAGTTTTGGCGATCATGTTTACCTCAGATTCAGGGCAAAGAAGAGTTCCTTGAATCTTGGAAGTTGTGCCAAGCTATCACCAAGATATTGTGGGCCGTTTGAAGTGATTGAAAGAATAGGACCAGTTGCATATAGACTTGCATTGCCTGCTAATACTAGAGCTCATAATGTTTTTCATGTTTCCTTGCTTAAGAAATATGTACATGATCCTAACCATGTGATAAATTGGGATGTGATTCAGGTGGAACCCGAGGGAGAGTTCCAAATTGAGCCAATGCACATTCTCGACAGGAAGGTCACAGTGCTCCGGAACTGGGCCATAGGTCAGGTAAAGGCACAATGGGAGCACTACAGACTTGAAGAGGCTGCATGGAAGCTGTAGGATGCCATGCGATTGGCACATCCATTTTTGTTCAATCCTGCGGAACACTGAGGCGGTACCAGTGTAGCATTTTGTTCAAATTTTGTAAAGCACTAAGGATAGTGCTATTGAAGGGAGAGGGGAATGTAACACCCCGTTTTTTACCCCATTGCATTAAATGTACATGATGTATATATTGTAATGAATTGTGGTGTGGAGCTGAAGGCAAAAGCCCCACCATCGATTTAGTTGTGTTATGTTTCAGCGAACAGAATCATTGCCGATGGTCTATCATGGTATATGACACATATTAAGTTTTGTCATCATGTAAATGTGCATTTTAATTAAATGAACCCAACTAGCTATGTTCACTACAACCATATTGAAAAGGGCATGATATTCCTATGGATAAGGAGGGGGAATGTTAAACCTTGAGCCATGGGGGAAAAGCCATGTGTCACCACTCTTTTTTATTTGCTAATCTTCCCTTGTATTATCCAACTACCTCATTAAAATTTATACTATTAGTTGGGCAGTTATTGTTGGGGAGTGGAGTGTGGCAGGATTGTCAGTCCTTTCCCACATGCACACTCCACTAGCAGGTTGACCCTCACGATGGTAGGAAAACCACTACCCCATCACTCCATACGGATTCTCCATTATTCCATTTGCTCCACGACTACATGGGACATCCTCCCACTCTTCCAAGCTTGTTGATCTCACGTAGAGGCATTCTGTTTCCTCACGCGCTGTTTGGCCTTCTCTATCAGTGGTTCCTCACACAGAGAGGAAGGGGGTGTTGGTTTGGCCATTAGCAGTTCAGGGCTGTGGAACGTGTATTTTCCCTACAGTCTATTGCCAGTGTGTATGTCATTTCTCAGGCACGGGTTGAGGGTCTGTTAACTTCCTCCATTGTTGACTCTGTAAGTTTTTGTGGTTTCATTGTGAGATCGGTTGTTGTTCTTCCCCTGATTGGTGGTAGTTGTGAGTACCTACATCGTGTTGGTTATGTTTTCCCTCATGCTTTGGAGGTGCTGTAGGTTACCATCGAGTTTTTTTGGCCATGATGGAGCCAAGAATGACTCAGGGATTTGGTTTTCCCTGTCAAGCTGTAATTGTTGGTTTTTGTTGTGTGCATGTAGTGGTTGGTCTCCATACTGTATTGGGGTGGTGATGAGGACCTAATTTGCTTGACAAACCTGGTGCATTTGGGAGCCACATAAATAGGGCTAGATGGCTGGCTTTCTTCTCCACAAACCCCTGAATATCACTAGAAGGTAGGTTAGGGCCTGAGGGACTGTGTAGCAGATAAAGGACTGATTTCCTTGTGTTGGGTGTGTGTGGGTGTCCTAGAAGTCAGGCTAGTTCTGGTTTAGGTGTCCTTATCTCTTCAATGAGCTCACCAACTTCACATTTAGCCTTTCCCAGCTCCTGGATGGCCTGATAAACCCAACTGTGTTGCCTTGGCTAATATGTTATTTGCTTGATAAACCCAACTATGTTGGCTTGGCTGAATTGTGTACCCTTGAATGTTTTATTATCCTTGGCTATGTGTAAGCCTGCTAGTTCCTTATTCCTTGGGGAATCATGCCTAGCTCGGGGGTGGCAGCATTGCTGAGAGATTAAGGAGCACGTTGGCCTATGGTTAGGTGGAACGTTGTAGCGATGTAGCTGGTGGCGGGATAGTTCTTATAAGATAAGTATTCTTGACTAATCTATTTTGCAATCATATTTACTGTTAATGAATTATGATAATGGACATGTTGAATTCTGAATTGTGTGTTTTACTTTTGTTGTGTATATGAATCTTAGTATGTAGTATGTATCTTACTATGTAGTATGTTCCAGCATTCATGTTTTTATATGTATGTACATGTTCATGGGGCTATTTGCTCAGACGTTGGTGTACGGTAGCGTCCTCTTCATTGGTTGGAGGGTCGGGGACATTACACGTGGCTTCTCACAGAAAGAAGGAATAGATTATGAAGAAACCTTTGCACCTATAGCCAGATGCACTTCCATCAGATTAGTACTTGCTCTGGCTGTAGTGATGAAATGGAAGATACACCAAATGGATGTCAAGATTGTTTTCTTGAATGGTGTAGTTGAAGAGGAAGTGTATGTAGAGCAGCCACTTGATTTTGAGACACATGACATGGAGTCTCATGCGTGTAGATTGAAGAAAGACCTGTATGGTTTGAAATAGGCAACCATGACATGGTATAGTAGAATTGATAGCTTTCTATCTAGTTTGGGATTTACAAAAAGTAAAGCAGATTCCAACCTTTACTACAAGGTTGAAGATGGCAACCCAATGATGCTCATACTGTATGTAGATGATTTGTTTGTAACAGGTATGGATGGGTTGATTACTGATACGAAGAGAAACCTTGTTGTTGTGTTTGAAATGAAGGACTTGGGTATGATGCACTATTTTCTAGGAATGGAGGTGTGGCAGAATGTAGATGGAATCTCCCTCAGATAAGGGAAGTATGCAGTATAGATGCTGAAGAGGTTTGGGATGATAGACTGCAAGACCATGACCACACCTATGGCATCGAACCTGAAGCTGTTGAGTGATGCTTCATCAGAGACGGTTGATTCTATGATGTATGATCAAATAATTGGGTCCTTGATGTACCTGACAAACATGAGACCAAATATTTGCTTTGGTGTGAACACCTTCAGCCAGTTCCTGACAGATCCGAGACATGTTCACTTGATTCAAAGCAAATTCTGAGGTACCTGAGGGGTACAATTGATTATGGGCTCAAGTATGAGGTGAATCAAAAGATTAACTTGGAGGGTTATGTTGATTCAAATTGGGCAGGTAGTGCCATCGATAGGAAGAGCACTTTAGGGTGTTGCTTCAATATGGGATTAGGTTTGATCTCTTGTTTTAGCAGGAAGCAATCCTATGTGGCACTGAGTATAGCTGAAGCAGAGTATGTCGCAACCTTTTAAGCTAGTTGTGAGGCAATATGGCTAAGGAAGCTGCTATCTAATTTATTTGATCTCCAGATGGATGTTACTTGTATACATTGTGACAACCAAAGTTGCGTGAAGTTGTCAAAGAAACCAATGTTCCATGACAAGTCGAAGCATATCGAGATCAAGTATCACTATATCAGGGATATGGTGCAGAGGGGAGCAGTGAAGCTCCAGTATGTTGTGATGGATGAACATATAGCTGATGTGTTGACAAAGCCATTATCTATGGTGAAGTTTGAGTACTTTAGGGAGAAGCTTGGTGTTCTCCAGATCGAGGTTCCCTCCAAAGGGAAATGATGAGACCTAGATCCATTCTGACATGGTGAGAGGATTGGTTCCTTCCATGGTCAAATGTAAGGGCTGAGCCATTCTATTATGGTGAGAGGATTGGTTCCTTCCATGTCAGATGTGAGTGCTAATACATTCTGATGTTACTGTAGGATTGGTTCCTACATGATCATATATAAGCATTGAATGCCATTCTTGGAATGGAGGAACCTGGTCAGTTACCAATAAAGCTCAGTCTGGGACTAAGGGCCATTCTGATGTGACTGTAGGATTGGTTCCTACATGATCATATGTAAGTGCAGAGCCCTTCTAAAATTGGTTGTCATATTTAAGTGTAGAGCCTTTCAGCATGGAGGATTGGTTCCTCGCATGGCCAAGTGTAAGTGCTGAGCCTTTCTGACATTGGTTATTAGATGTGAGTGCTGGGCCTTTCCGACATGGTTGTGGGATGTGTTCCCACATCGTCATATATGAGTGTTGGGTGTGCCTTTCTGATATGATTATAGGATTGGTTCCTACATGATCAGATATAAGTGATGGGTGGGCCATTCTGACTTAGGGTCAGATATAAGTGTTGAAAGAAGACCAACATGGAGGCTAGGCCTACAACCAGCATGAAAAAGGGATGGATTTGTAGAAATTCCTGTGATGAGAAGAATCATGAGATAGCACCCATGATGAACTAGTGATGATGATAAAGAAGTGATGGTCCAGATCCAATGATGATGCTCCAGAGATGATCCATATTGAGTGATGATCTAGATCCAGTGATGATGATCCAGATCCAGTGATGATCCAGATCCAAATGAAGATGACTTGAAGATGAAGATGACTTGAAGATGGAGATTACTTGAAGATGACGAGGACTTGGGGATGATCCAGATGATATAGAGAAGAAGACTTGTGCTGATAAATTGTGTCGAGAGAATACCTTCCTAGTTAAGAGGGAGTGTTTATGTAATTGTAACTTCGGAATGTATTCACTTGTATTTCTTATGTATTATACCCTGATGTTTATTCTGGGATGTGTCTGTAATGTTATTGAGTCATTTCATGCCCTGATGTTCCGATTAGGAGTTTCTATAATGTAAATAATTCATGTCAATTCAAGGTGGGTAACCCTCCTATTGTTCAAGGGTTAAAGTCCCTGCAGTTCCATGGCACTAGGGTTTCTAGACTCACCTAGTGAATTCAGCCATAGTATGGTTTAGTAAAGTTGGGAATTAATATAAATAGAGAGCTAGCCTCTCTATTTATCACACACTCACTCACACTCATTTGTAGCGCATAGCTAAGGAAGAAGAAGACACTGGGGCTTGGAAGAAAGAAGGTTACTTCTGTCGGAAGATCATCTTACTGTTTTGGGTTTTACTTTTGGTGTTGATTCTATCTTTGAGGAAGTTGCGGGGTTTTATCCATTTATGGTTTCCCCGAGAAAAAACACTGTATTCATTGTCTCTTGTGTTTGATTGCTGTGCTTGTTATTCTCTCTGTTAAAGATCCTATTATAATGCTAGCTTAATGTTAAAAATATAACATCAAACCACCAATTTCACCAAATGTAAAATATTAAATGGCCAAACATGTGATGGTTTTACCTCTCGGCATGAACATAAATAGATATGAATGCCATGGTATCACCTCATTCACAAATAGTGGAAACAATCATCACCAAACCTGCAAGATTATAGTGTTGGCTTGCAGTGCCTCACATTCCAACTAATAGAACATAAATGGGGGAATATATAGCACAAGTTACATGGCATATATACTAATGAGATGATATGTCTACGTGAAGATAGATATATTTTATGCCACCGTTACAACTATTCTCCTTGCAAGTGTACAACTAGCAAAATATCATTCAACTCGAGCTTGGAAAAGGATCGAAGAATTTGTCAGCAAATTGTCTAGAAAAATCAGATCGAGCATTTTCAGGAAAGGAAATCATTTGTGATGGAAGAAACATAACATTTGGAAATTCAAATGCACATCCCATATCTCTAGGCATCGAATCATCAATCCAAATCATCAATAGAACCATTCTTTTTGTATTCGATAACATATGATTCAATTATCCTCATATTTTCTTTGATAGATTAAATATTTTTAAGTTAAAGAATGCATTGAGTTTCCAGCTAAGAGGAAGAGTTTTATTTATGTTATATCTTACTGTCTATATAATGAAAAGAAAATCAATTTCATGGGGGATCCAGCCTGAGAGGATGTGTGTGTGATTGTAAGGGTTAATTTATCAGTCTTAGTTTCTTTTATAGCCTATTAGTATATTTTGGAAGTGTATGAAGGGTGAGAGATCCTTTATGAGCCTTTTTTTACTTCTATTCATGCAAATGTTGTTCATGTATATGATTGTGTGTAATAACTCTTATGAAAGATAATGTTTCTATCCTAGTTTCTAATTGCAGATACCAATATTTCTAATTCTTTTTGCAGAATGTTTTTCTATCTAAAGAACATTTATCTGTTTATATAATCAATTGTTTGTGCTTATATGAATTATTCTTAAAATGGTCTCATACATTGCTACTGTGTGTAGACACATGTTTTTCATGTCATCCTTGTTTACCTTTTCTTTCATATGCTTATAGGTATGTGTTTTAGGATTAATCATTCATGCACACTTTCAAGTTTCTCTTCTGCTATTACAAACCAAACCCATTCATATTTTATCCAAGCCTTAGAGCTTAAGATGTGTTAAGCTTGGATCTCTTGCAGTTGAGGGTTAAATTTATCTCTAACATACTCTTTTTGTTGTTGAAACAACATGTCGTCTTGAATCTTCTTGGCGATTTTAATTTCGAAATGATCAACTCTATTTGTCATTCTAATCCTATCGTGCAAATCTAAATTGGTTTGGATTAAGGTTACCTGATATAACATATGAGCTCGTGTACTTAAACCATCGATAATTTTATTCTCCTTCATTAAAGGAAATTTCAGCTCAAACTGGGCCTCCTAAAAAAATTTATAAAATAATAGTTAAAATAATAAAATAATATTTATTAATTTTGGAGGAAGAAAAGAAAAAACTACTTTTTGTTTTTATTTTTGACATATCTCCTCATGTTTTTACTCAAAATTCGATCGGGAGAGCTCATTGGATGTGGAATTAGATTCTGTATCCAATGAGTACCCACTCCACATACTTTTTATAGACCCCACTACCCCAAAAATAAGAAATACCTGAAAAACGTGATGATAACATCATCATCACATTTTTCAGGTATTTCTTGTTTTTGGGGTAGTGAGGTCCATCAAAAGTATGTTGAGTAGGTTCTCTTTGGATGCAGAATTTAATTGTGCATCAAACAAACTCTCCCGATTGAAGTTTGAGTAAAAACACAAGGAGATATGTCAAAATTACAAACAAAAAAGTAGTTTTTTTTATGATACCTATCCCCAAATTTATATTAAAAAAGTGTTTAAGACCTATATGGTATTTCAAATTTAAAGCAATTTCATTGNAATTAGAGTTAAAAGGCCCATTTTGAGTTGAAATTTACTCTAATGTCCCTTTATATAATTTAATTCGAAATGGTACCTCACTAAGGAAGGCCAAACATATAGCCTTCCTAGCATTTAGATATAGCTGGTCGAACAAATATTTCACACTCATGTTGTCTCTCTTCAGAAGAAACTTCTTTCTCATGATGTAGTGCTCCACATCTTCAAGGAATGAATAATGGCTACTAGCTGAAGATCATGGGTGGGATAATTTTGTTCACGTTCCTTTAATTTATGTGACTTGTAAAATACCATGAACTCATTATGTACGAGGACTCTTCCAAGTCCTTCCTTGCTCACATATGTGAAAACAAATAAATACCCATCGGTATCTACAATTCATAGCATCGTTGCAGTAGTCAGAATATGCTTAAGCTTCTAAAAACTTTCCTCGCACTTGGCTATCCATAAAACCTTGTTTTCCTTCTTTTGTAAGGTGGTCATGGAATAGGAAATTATCGAAAAGTTCTCTATGAACTTTCGATAGTAACCTGCTTATCCTGAAAACAACCTAATGTTTGTGACACAGGTAGGGGTACGCCAATCGATGGGTATCCCCTTCATCATGGTAATTACAAACTTATCTAGGTAATCACTAAAGATATTTTTCATCATGCACATAAAATTTGTTGGTGCATTGGTTAACCTAAAAGGAATTACTACTAACTCATGGTGGTTGTATCGTGTTCGAAAGGTCGTTTTATGTATATCTTCATCGTGGATCTGATCCTGATGGTATCCGGACCACAAGTCGATATTTGAATGGATCTTTTGTCCTCCAACTTGATCAAACAAGTCATAAATCCTAGGGACTGGGTAACGGTTCTTGATGGTCATCTTGTTAAGTTGGTGGTAAACAATGCACATTCATAGTGTTTTGTCCTTCTTCTTTACAAAAATTATAGGTGATCCCCAAGGGGATACACTCGGTCATATATAACCCTTCTCAATCAACTCTTGTAACTTCAACTTGAGCTACACCAATTCTGGTGTGCTCATGCGGTATGGGACTTTTGAGTCCGATAGTGACCCTGGTGTCAAATCTATGGATAAATTTAAGTCTTGTTTTGGTGGTAATCCTGGTAATTCCATGAGAACTGAAAAGTCCTCTATGTGATGTTCTCTCTCAAATTCTACATCTTATATGTTTACTACAAATAGTTTGCAACCTTTCCTAATACACTTATTTTCCTGTAAGGTGAATATCTGTCTAATGAAAAGCTTCTTAGGTATGCCTTGAATCTTTGTTTGATTCCCTTGGTTATCTGTGCACAATATTGACTTGTTTAGGAAATTCAGCATGACATGGTGTTGTTCCAACCAGTCCATGCCGATAAGTAAATTGTTCCAAATCTATTTTAGCTGTAAATCATTCAAGTTTACCTCACAGTATCTCACTATTTCTGAAACCTTTCTTTTCATCCCTCTGGATAATTGTACCATCCACGGTTTCTCATGCTTTACTCTGTCTAGTTTACATGTTTCAACAATCTTGGGTGATACATAGATTCAACAAGCACCAAGATCAACCAAAACCGAAATAGAAGTGCTTGAAACCTTACCTTCTATTTCAACCATAGTGGCCTGATGGTCTTCTTGTCGGCCATCAAGTTCTACATAGATCCTCGGTGTGCTAGCCATGTCCTCTACTGTTGGGTCTTCCATTAGATTTTCCAGGACTCCATTTGTCTTGTTTGTACCATATTTGACATAATGGGGCCCTTGGCATTTCCAAAATTTAATTTGAAGCGGGGAAGCATTGGCTTGTCCATTTTTTGTGGGTCTGTTAGTATTTGGTGTAGACATATTTGGATTTATACCTATCTTGTTGAAATTTTTGTTGACTGGAAAATAGTTATTATGTTTTCTGTATGGCGGTGGTTTAAAACTAGTTTTTCGGTTGTCTGAGAAGGTCCTAGACTTGTCTCAACTTTTGCTTATGTTTACCTACCTAAATTGTCAATGCTCATAAAAATACTAGCTTTGTGCAAGGTAGTGTCCAAAGTTTTTGGCATGTCAAACTCAATTCTCTCTCAAATATTGGGAGGAAGACATCCCAAAAATTGTTGTATATTCAACTTCTCGTCCTTTACGTAAGGCACGTAATGTAAGAAATCCAAAAATCTGTTAATGAAGGCATCTGTGGTCATAGATCCCATCCTTAACTGATGAAATTATTTCATTTTCTTGTCAATGAATCTCTTAGACATGTCTTTCTCCTAAAATATTATGCAAAAGTTACTCCATCTCATTTCTTTGACTCCATCCTTTTTGTTATGCTTTAGGTCTCTCCACCATCTAGTTTCTTTTCCATTTAAATTATAGATGGCTAGATGGGATTTCATTTCACTAGAGTAGTTATGAACTTAGAAGTATTTACTCATACCTAGAAGCCATTATTCATCTCTCTCACCAGTATTGATCTCTCCTTCATAGGTTGGGGGTTTTATCCTTCAAAATTCTCCTTAGAGGTGTTCATCATTTTTCTTCCTCTTTATGTAAGGAGAAAGTGAATTATCAATGGAAATACTGTGATAGTCTCTTTCTAGAAGCTTAGCCATGTGCTCTTCTTTTTCGCCTTCCCTTCCGCTGCTAGTCTGTTTGCAATGATCATTTACTTTAGTTTTATTGGTGGAATGGGTAGGCTATCCATGAGGGATTCCTCCCATTATGTTCTGAAGAAAAGATTCATTGATTGCTTTCTGCTCTTTTCTTTCATTCATATTGTCATAATTGAAGCTTTTCAAGTCTTCTTGCAGACTCTGTAAGGTTTTCATTAGATCAAAATTTATTTGTACCACCAGTTCTTCTTCCCATGTTGGGGAATTCATATTTCCTTGTCGGTTGTTGTCTTCTTTTGTATTCATAATCTGGACTGTTCTTTTGAATATTGAAATTAAAATATTTAGTAACAAAAAAAATTATATTAGTTAAAAAAAAATCAAATATAGTTTTGAAATGTTTATTTCTTCAATGAATGTTTGGTAGCGCCCATTAGGTCTCTTAGTGTTTGAATATAGGTTCGGATACCACTTGTAATGTCTCTAAAATTCATAAATAAATAAATAAAAGTTGTATACTAATAAAATGATATATATTACAGACATATTTATTTCTACTGCGGAATAAAATCTTGTTTGAAGAACCGAACTTAAATTCTATTTGCTTTCCTTTATGTGTTTTTCTTGGGTGATTATGATGTTTACTTAATGTTTTTTTATACTTTGATATGTTTATAAGATTAATTTTCCAGTCTATATTATTTACTGACATTGTAGATACTTACTTTATTTATTTTATGTCTTACTTTCATTTTACATGTATTTAATTTTTTTATCACTCATTATGAAGAAGCTGGCTTACCTAGATATGCCAAGGGGTAGAGTGGCAAGGTTCTGTCCCTCAAAGGTTCACTTGGAAAGGTAAGGTTACTATGTTATGGGGTTTACTTACTTCATCATGAACTAATGAATGTGTTTATAATCTCCTCTTGAGGTGATTTCACCGATGAACTTAGTCATGTGATCATGGAATAAGCAACATCCTAACATCTACAACAATCTACACCTAAACAACACTATTCATATGCACAAAAGTTAAAATAGGACAAAGGGTACTAATCCTATACTATACCTTATGTCTATGGTAAGAAGGGATTGTAATATATGCATGTTTAAAAAATATATGATGAAGGTTTAAAAACTTGGATGTAACCCTTTATGATTAACCAATATTGTGGAGGGTTTTATGTTATAGTATATGTTTATGCCATCAAAACTATGGCTAAAGTCCTAACAATTCACAATAGTGGAGGGTTTAAGACTAAGGTTATTAGGGTTTAGAATGACTATGATAAATGTGGAGCCATCCTATGCAATTGTGGGTTTTGATTTGCATGGAGGTGGTGGACAAGTTGGTGCATTGAATGCACCCTCGGTTTCATAGGCTATTTGTTTTAAGCCCTTCGTTAGGGATTTGAAGTCATTCTTTTGGTATTCATTGTTATTTGGAGGGAGCTCTCACACTACAGGTGGGACTTGCATGTCCATTCTGCACAACCAACATGCTTTGAGCTCGTTTACAGTTATGCATTAATCATTTGTTTGCACCTTTGCGTTGTTTGTTTGGTTTATAATTTGATTGGCATACTTCTGATCCAAAAATATTTCATTGTGCAAGTGAGCAGAGCATGGGTACTCTACGTGTTGGAAAGAAGAGTTGTGGGGTTGTCCACGAAACCAATTCCTGGTAAGACATGTAATGGCAATGGGCCTATACCCATATGTTATGCTTGTCTTGTTTTATCAAGGGGTTTAGCAACTTGGTCTAGTAAATGTATGGTTTAATCAATTTGTTTTTTGGGATTTATTAAATCATTTTGGGAATTTTGTATACATGACTATCTAAATCCTTTTCATGGCTCTCTCATTTCTAAATTTGATGTTGTGATTGGTTGAAGGATACTCATCTCTGTGTGTATGGTTTACCATTTGATATGAAATGGATTTGGTATATAATTGACTTGTGATGGAATCTTAGTTTGGGTAATATATCTTTGTGTTTTAATAATGTGTTTTCTTTAAAATTTACACTGTCATTGCTCTACAATGGCACATATGATGCCACGGCTTGATAATTGATGCAAATGGTGAAAAATATGGTTTTGAATGGATGCGTGTGGTAAATGAGAAGGTAGCTCCATTTGTTTACTATTTGGTTGTCTTTCTACATGTAGCTGTAAGCTCAATAGCCCAAGATTAGCATTTACAACATAGACTGTGTAGATGTAGTTTAGTGTTTATGTGTAATTCATGTCTCTATCTGTAATTTTTTGGGGAACGGGCGTAACTTTGTTCCGTAGTTGATATACTTTGTCTTTAAATAAAATATGGGAATCCTAGAAGGCGATACCCTGTGTGAATGATGTTAGTATTATTAATCCTCCCTTGATCATACTATCTATTAGATTATTTACCCTAACTTGGTAACCTTAATTAATTAATTGGTTCCAATAGTACCATTGGGTCCACTTGGCCTAATGGGGTCACATGTACTAGTTACAAGAGTGTGGGGAACACTGCTAGAGGTTAAATGCCACTTATTGCATGTGCATGCATCAGTTTGGGCACCTCCTAGACCAATCCCTACATTTTAGGAGCCACTTAGAGTCCAGGAACCAACCTCCATGAGTTAGTTGGAGTTGGAACTAGTTAGTCTTAGTTAGCTTCCAGTTACTTTCAGTTAGATCATAATAAGCTATCTAGCACTATTTATGCATGGCTAATGCATGAATGCATGTGGATCAGGCAATTTTTCCCACATACCACCTTCATTTCACTCAGTTAACTAGTTATTACTAATTGTATGAGTTGGTTGGACATCTGGGAGTTAATCTATTGGACTTCGATATTGATTGAGACACCATGAGTTAGCTAGTCAATTAAGTAGAGTGAGATCCAATTGGTAGATTCGAATTGCTCCCTTATGCATTTGAATTCTTCCTACGTAAACTATTGTAACACCATATTTAATTAAATAACAATGATACTGTAATTACCTAAGTTACACTCATAGGTTTCCTATGTGGTTTGGTTTGTTTGGTTTGTATCTTCATTATCTTTAACTGCAATGATAATTCAAAACTAATTGCTTGGATATCTAAATGGAATAACGATTCTAATATAGTGTCAGAGCCTTCTCAGGAAGGTTTCATGTTTTTTCTCTCCATTGAACATCAAAAGCAGTTGGGTTTCCACAGAATTCCCCTATGATGATTTTCTTCCTCTGAATTTATTCAGAGTGGTGGAGAGGGCATGACGAACCATGAAAAAATTATTCATGTCGAGAAAAAAATAATGATTCTAACATTTCAAATTTTTTAGTGTGTTTTGAAGTGAAAATGTACAAGTTCTACATAGATTTTGTGAAGGTTTTGTGATCTTTCAGCCGGAGAATTATGGATTCTCAATCTCCTACACCACAGATCCTTACAGCTTCCAATAATTTTGATTGTAGGATTGATATGCAGCTAGCCTTGCACAAGCATGGATAACTCAGGATAATACTTGGAAGGGAGGGTGAGCCCCAACATCCTGTTGAGAAGAACAATTTTCTGAACTGCTTAGATGAATATTTCAGTTATCTATGCACTTATATATCCAGATATATCCTCTTCCACCTTGAAGGTTTGAGGAGACCTAGAGAATACTGGGAGAATCTTGAGAACTTGTTTAGAAAACATGATGATCTTCAAGAATACCTCCTGGAGAATGAGCTAATAGCCTTACATCCCAACAGTTCGAGACTATTGAGCAATTCTTTACTAAATTCAATTCCCTTGCACTTCAATGCAGAAATTCCGGAATAGAACAGAAGGATGAGAAAAATTTCCTTTCCATAATTAGAAAAATTGATCCTAAGTATTCTATATTTGTTTCTATATTTCATTCCAAGTGGGATGGCTTCCCTGGTTGGAAAATTCCTTCACTTGATTCCTTTTCCAAGTCCTTAATCAAGGAGCAATAAAAGTTGATTCAAATGGGAGTCATCAAGACCTCCAAAGATTAGGCTCTCGTAGTTACTGACTCTAGCAAAGCACAAGACAAAGAGAAATCAAATATGAAGGAGACAAAATCAGCTGATTCGAAGCATAAAAAGAATTAGTAGACCTCCAAAGGAGCCTCTAGATATAATAAAAATAATAAATTCGAAAAGAAAAAGTGTCCCTATTGTATGAGCGGTTTTCATCCAGAAGACTCGTGCATGAAGAATACCCTCAACCGGATGAAATATCTATGTGTACAGAACAATATTTCCCTTCCACAAGGTGCAAAGATGTCTGATGATAAATAGCATACTGAATAAGATAAGATATGCTTGCATGCAAGACTCTCTCCGTCGAAGGCTTATTTGATAGATTCGGGAGCATCAAACCACATGGTTTCCTCTAGGAAGTATTTCAACACTTTCCCTCTATCAGGAGGACCTAGAATTCATATGGGAGATGAATCTAAAATACCAAATGTTGAGATACGTTCAGATAAAATCCATCATGATTTGTTCATTCCCTCTCCTACAGAAAATCAAATTGTTGAAGATGAAGAAGAAGCAGAATTTTCCCTACAGTCAATTCGAATTGAAGAAAGTATGCTTCGAGTGACTCCTTCTCCTGCTACTCTAGAAGTGTATGAGATATATGATATCTCATCTCCTCACATTTTTTATCTAGAAGAAGACATTCAAATCTCTATTTTTGAATAAAAATGATCCTTCTATTCTTTGTAAAAATTTTCCAGTGATTCTTTAAATTTTGTGCATAGTTTACTGGTGACTGTTTCAAAAAAGGTAGAGGAATTTGATTTCTCTATATCTAATAATATTGATGGTGTGCATATAAGTAACACCATGGATATTATGGAAATAATATCATATTATAGAATTGATCCATTCACTCTCATTAATCTAGATCTTCCAGTAAATTCCTACAGTATTACATGCACCAAAAATCAGAATTTTGGAGACAATTGTGCATCTACCATCTCAGTCGAGCACAGTTTTGGATCTGATATGGACCTTTTTGGATATGATTTATTTTTTGATATGATAATATGTGGTTCATTTTTGAATATTCAAGAGATTTCAGTATTTCTTGTAATTGGTTTCATCAATTTTGGTGTGACAAATCAAGCACCGCAAGTCTCCTTATATTTTGTTGTTGAGTATTCAGTGTTAGTTATCTCTTATGAGTTTTCTGATATTATATTTTGTGAATTATTGGTTATTTATGAAGAAATATCATATTATGAAGCTCAATCATTCACTCTCCACAGTCCTAGTGCTTCTCTACCTTTGGTCCCATGCTCATCCCCTCATAGAACTAGTAAAGAGGAAGGCATTCTGCATCCTCCTGGATACATGCTCCTAACACTTAGGGATGATTTTACCACTCATGGTTTTTTGTTCAAGGATGGAATATATCTGGTTCTTGGGTGTTCCTCACATGGTTTGAATTCCCACAAATTTTTTCTCTCTCTTCAGTTGATTTCAGCTGCTGTACATGGGTCTAGTTTTCACTGTGCAATTGTTTATATTTCTGATTAAGTTGTGTACATTATTCTTCTTCCAAAGAGGAAGATTCCTCTAGAAATAACAATTTTGTTTGGATTTGGAGATTCACCTGCATAGAAGAACCAGGATACTGCATTTTCTTTTGCATAGTGCTACATGGAAGCAAAAATTTTCATGATTTTTTATTCAAAATTTGTATTCTTACTTATTTTGAGGAGGGGATTTTCCCAAGCGGTTTTCCCTTGTTTCCTCGGTTGTATTAAGCATCATTTTATTACTCTATTTTAGATTGTATTTGGGTGACCTATGGTCTTGTTACAAGGGCCCAAATTTGTCCAAGTTAGGATTCAGGGGGGGTGTTAGAATTATTAATCTTACCTTGACCATACTATATATTAGATCATTTAGCCTAACTTATAAACCTTAATTAATTAATTGGGTCCACTAGTACCATTGGATCCACTTGGGCTAATGCAGCCACATGTAAAAGTTACTATAGTTTGGAAAACACTTCTAGAGGTTAAATACCACTTACTGCATGTGCATGCATCAGTTTGGGTTCCTCCTAGACCAATACCTACATTTTAGGATCCACTGGGAGTCCCAGCAGCAACCTCCATCAGTTAGTTGGAGTTGGAACTAGTTAGTATTAGTTAGCTTCTAGTTACTTTCAGTTAGATTACAATCAGTTAGATAGCACTAGTTATGCATGGTTAATGCATGGTTGCATGTGGAGTAGGCTCCTTTTCCAACCTACCACCTTAGTTGCACTAAGTTAACTAGTTATTACTGATTGTATGAGTTGGTTGGACATCTGGGAGTTGATCTATTGGACTCCGATATTGATTGAGACACCATGAGTTAGCTAGTCAGTTAGGTACAGTCAGGTCCAGTTGGTAGATTCTAATTTCTCCCTAATTCATTTGAATTATTCCTATGTAAACTATTGTAACACCAGATTTACTTAAATGATCATGATACTGTAATTACCTAAGCTACACTCATATGTTTCATGTGTGGTTTGTTTTGTTCAGTTTGTATCTTCATTATCTTTTACTGCAATCATAATTAAGAACTAATTTCTTAAAGATCTAAATGGCACAGCAATTTAATAAATGATATAGTCAATAAAGTGTTGGTATTTTCATTGTTTATTTATAGGATTCGATCCTAGGTTCTTTAACTATTGCGAGTGCATTTAAAGATTATAATCCCTTGTTTTGTTAATATGTTTCTTATGTGGTGATTAACGTGTTGGTTGTTGGGATTTCACTAACTCTACACGTTTGTATTTAGACTTTGTTTTAGTTGGGATGTTTGTTTGTTTTTTACTGTAAGTTATTAGATAGGGTTCGCTAGTAGAAATTTGTTTGGAATAAATAAAAGGCCAAAATCCAATCCTTATAGGATTCGATGGTTGGGATGAGTAAAATAAGGTTTAGAGTTATTTAATATTTTAATAGTATGATTTGGAAAAAAATATGGATAGGCTCTTAGCCTTCACACCTTTGGTAAATTTGATAGTTGTTTTACAATATCAGTTTACAACATTTTTATGATGTTCTGTTTGGTTTATACGTAATGGTGATATGAATATTAATGTTTTGGAAAGATGTGTTTGATAGAAACATGAAATATACCAACACTATGGTTTATTTTTAAGATTTTCAATTAGTGAATTAAGAGATTCGATCTCTGGTCTGTTTATTTATAAATATGTAGTTAATAATTATTTTAACATTGAACAGAGTTTTAAAAGGTGTTTTGTTTATTACAGGTTTTTAATTAGTTTTGTTTAAGATCATTTTTAATTTATAATAAGGTCCCATGGTGATTCCATAAAGATGGGTAACACTTTTTGGCCAAATTTAGCAATGAAAACCTAAATTTTTACTCATGTGCTAGATAGAAGCCCTCGAAACACATATATGCCATTTGAATTTTGACTTGGAGTAAAAAAAACAAATTGTATAATATTATGTTGGATTCCCAATGATATTTTTTTTAAATATTCCATTGTCATTTAATGTGTGAAATTTTTCATTTAATGAACTGTGTCATTAGAGGAATTACACCTCAAAATGGGCCTCCTAAAAAAATTAATAAAATAATATTTATTAATTTTGGAGGAAGAAAGAAAAATACTATTTTTTTGTTTGTATTTTCGACATATCTCTCCATGTTTTTACTCAAATTTCGATCAAGAGAGCTCGTTGGATGCGGAATTAAATTCCACATCCAACGAATACCCACTTGGCATACTTTTGACAGACCCTACTACCCGAAAAATTAAAAAAATACCTGAAAAAATGTGATGATGACATCACCATCACATTTTTTTCAGGTATTTCTTATTTTTTGGGTAGTGGGGTTCATCAAATGTATGACAAGTGGGTACTTGTTGCATGTAGAATTTAATTCCAAATCCAACAAGCTCTCTCGATTAAAATTTGAGTAAAAAAACAGGGAGATATGTCGAAAATACAAACAAAAAAAGTAGTTTTTTTTATGATACCTATCCCCAAATTTATATTAAAAAAGTGTTTAAGACCTATAGGGTATTTCAAATTTAAAGAAATTTCATTGGATAACACATGATGATATGGAATTTGAGTTAAAGTTAAAAGACTCATTTTGAGTTGAAATTTCCTCTACTGGACCTTAAAAATTTGAAGAAGTTAATAAGTGGCTCGTGTCCAACCCCAATAATTCAATTGTACATTAATAATGTGTATATATATATATATATGTATGTATGAGCATGATCTACACAAAATGCACAGTGGTTTGCATATTTTTTGTTAATTTATTTCACAATATACAATTATTTATTATTTTTTGAAAGTGACCACATCTAATTTAAACATCGTTTTATACACATGTGTGTCCATCCCAGTTTTTTTTCACTGTTTTGAAAAATTGAAAAACCAAAGATACCCTTTTGAAGAGGAAATATCGATGTGTAGGCTGTGTATTTTTAATAAATTTCTCGATGTGTATATTTTACCACTACAACAAAAACCGGATTTAGCATCTCTTTTTGCATCCTTTTTTGCGTCTAGAACATCTTTCAGTGTATTTTTCTTCATTTTTTGGACAAAATGGCGCAATTTCATGGGTTGTTGTTATTTTAGGCGTTTTTTGCATCCTTTTTCTAAATCTAGCGCAAATTGCGGCGTAATTTGCACTGGGTTTTGCACCTAGTTATGCGCTAGGTTTTGCATCAGGTTTTGCGATAGGTTTTGAGCCTAGTTTTGCACCTAATTTTGCGCCTAGTTTGTCCATATACTCTTGTTGCACCCCCTTTTATGCCCATGTTTGCCTAAACTTTTACGCCCTTGATTTCATCCACCTTTGCATCCTTTTTTACATCCACTTTTGCATCTACCTCTGCTTCTTTTTTTGCATCCCTTCGTGCGCCAAGTTTTGCATCAAAGTTTACATCCTGTTTTGAGTCTAGTTTTGCATCTCGTTTTGTTTCAGCCATTTTTGCATCCATTTTTTTGTCCACTTTTGCACCCATGTTTTCATCCCTTTTTGCATCCCATTTCGCATCCATGTTTACATCTTTTTTTTCATCTACTATTGCATCCAAGTTTTCATCCACTTTTTTTGCGTCCCAATTCATACCCATTTTTGTTCTTACTTTTACACCCACTTTTGCTTCAACTTTTGCATCCAAGTTTGCATCTTTTTTTGCATCCAATTTTACATCAGTTATTGCATCCATTTTTGCATCCACTTTTGCATCAGGTTTTGCATTGGGTGTTACGACTACTTTTGCATCTACTTTTGTTGCATCTACTTTTGCATCCAATTTTGTATCCAATTTTACATCCATGGTTATATCCAGTTTTGCGCCACTTTTTTCATCATGTTTCGCTTCCATGATTGCATCATTTTTTGCATCCATTTTTGGTGCACCCCATTATGTGCCCACTTTTGCACCTACTTTTGTTGCATCCATGTTTGCATCCTTTTTTGCATCCATGTTTTTATCCACTTTTGCATCCAGTTTTACTCCTAAATGTTGAAGATGAAAATGAGGATAATGATTATGATATTGAGGATGGTTATGATGATGATGATAATGTTGTTGATAATGAGGAGAACGATGACAATGATGATGATGATGACAATTATGAGGAGGAGGAGGAGGATAATGGCAATGATGACATTGCCGATGATTATGATGGCAATGCAATGAATGGTAATGATGGTGATGATGACAATGACAATGATGATGAGTACAATCAGAATAAGGATGTTGATCATCTTAAAAAATAAGTTGTTATTTGTCATGCATAAATCATGTGTGTCCTCCATGACCCTTTTCCACTAATTGCATATTTTGGGTAGATGTTATTTCTTATGCCAAAGGTAATGATGAATAACTGATGAAAATGTCAATAATCATGATGATGATGTCAAGGACAATGGTGATGATGATGACATGATGATGATTATGCCTATGATGATGACTATTGTGATAATCATGATGATAATGACAAAGATGACGATGGTGATGATGATCATCATCATCATTTCCATCATCGTCTTCATTAAAAACATCATCACTATCATTATCATCTAGTTCATCATCATCATCATTTAAAGCATATGGGACATGTTTACCATTTACATCATGCGTAACAAGTGGTATTATTCTAAAACACCCCACCAAAGTACAAAATTCAAACCACAAGGGAAACATAATATTGAAATTGTTCCAATTTTCTTTCTCGCAATAAAACATGCTTCATTTTAGGGAATTATGTTAAAATCCACACATTCATAGTCCATCCATACTATACTTGTAATAAATGTAAATATAATACTTAATCGAATTTATAAAATAGGTAAATATTTTATAAACACCCTTGTGATATATAAACTTCTTTCACCTTAATAATCGTAAAATATGTAAATATAATAATAACATATAATTAATATAAATATGTTACTATAGTTCATATGTTAAAAGATTTAATATAAATAAATATATATAGTTCATATGTTATGTGATTTAATATAATTAAATATATACACATATTATTTACTTATACATTATACAAATTAAAATATAGATTAAAACCTATGAAGTTTCATAGGGAGGCGAAGCAAAACATGAAGGATTTTCAAATATAGATCTATGTACAACTACCCATTTCCCAATGGGGCTTCTGCTAAATCAATCTATGGATTCAAGGTTATGAGTATCAATTTGGTCCATCTGGTTCGTCCCCAATTTGGCCATGAGAGGATTTAACATTATTCCACCCATGAGGACTTCTCATGGCCCATGAGGACTTCTGAGGGCACCCAGTTGGCAACGTGGGTGTCTTGATTCTCGAGCCAGGGTGTTCAAAGCCTGGTATTTGGGGATGGATCAAAGTAAACTAGGAGTTCTACTGTTGTTGATACCTCTACTGTCTCTGTCTTAGATGCTTCTCTCTCATATACTATATAAGATATACCTATGCTGGTGGTGCTACTGATGGTAGGTCACCAAAATTTAGATCGCTATCTCGCCTTGCTCATGGAACAAGAATTTGGTCGAATCTCAAGTCTGCCACATGCTTTCCATTCCAAAAAACTTAATAGTTTTGCATGATTCAATTTCCTTCTGGTACTCTGTGTTGGTTGGGTTTTCCACCTATATTTTCAATTAAATGAGGAATTTATGTAATGTGGTTTAGTTTTTTTGGAGGATATGTGTGATGCTTGTAACTGCAAATCTAATTCTTTCAGCCCACGTTGAAATATTTGTAGTTACATATTTTATTGAAAGCACGTTTGAGAATAGAAATTTCAGAAAACGAGGNTTATTGAAAGCACGTATGAGAATAGAAATTTCAGAAAACGAGGTCAAACATATAAATCCATATCTTACTAAAAAGAGTTGGTATTTGTTTTTATCTAATTATTGGTTAAGAGTTTTTAAGATGGAAGGAATTAAAAGAGTAGGTTAATTGCTATAGAGTTAAGAAAGACTTATTCTTTAAATTACTTTTAAGGTTTTTTTAATCGGTTAAACTTTTTTTAGATGTAGGAAAATGGGTGAATTTGTGTTAGAAGTTGGTCAACTACTTGTTATTTTAAATGATTTGATTTTTTGAATAATGAGAGGAATCAATTTGCACTATCTATAACAAATTTTGGTCCACGTAAAAAAAATCTCAAATTCAAAATAATATATATATATATATAGATAATGCATTGATATAGAGAAAGCATTTTTATTAAAAACATTTAAAAAAAAAATTATTAATTAGTTACCTATATTCAATTTTAAATTTAAATTTGTTATATTTAGAATAGGGTTTTTATTTTACATTTATGCTTTTGATTTAAGTGTTATTACATTGGAGGCACATTTTATCAAATTCATGAAAATACAAAATATGTATGTTGGTTTTAAGTGTGACTCATAGTTTATGTTCCTTATTTGGTGGACTCTTCGAGTCTCCTCATTGTCTGAGTCTCTATCCTAGCACCATGTACCATGATCACAAAAGTGGTAGGTAAGGTCTTTATGCCTTCGTCCATACCTTTCCAATTGCATAAATACCTATACCTTCTTCCATTGAAAGACTTGCCGATATATGTCTTACGCTACCAAAATTCAAATCATTGGGTTACAGCTAGAAGGTGTGGCCTCCCCCAGTGGGAGGTTCAGTCCAAATCTTCAAAGGTCTTAAGCTCAATATAGCTAATTTGATCATTTCAACACCTATCCCGATCTAGAATTGGGATGTGATTTTCTAGGCCCTTCTTCGTTGTATTTATAGTCCAATCTATGGACACAATATACTGTGCTGAAGGGAAACATATTTAAATGCAAACAACTTCTTGGAAACAACCATGAAAGTTTAGAATTTTAATAGAACACCCTTTCTTTGAAACAAAAATTTTAATTCAAAGTGAGAGATTGCAAATGAGTTAACATAATACTTAAGAGAAACTTCTATTGAACCACCCTTGCACCATGCAACATAAACCACATTAGTATGCTCTCTCATATTCCATCTTTGATCATTTCAAAACATAATCCAATAGTTTGGTTTGACCTAGTTATTACTATATATGGAATTGGAGACACATGGCTTATGCAATCCGTCCCTTATTATGAGAATTTGACCCTTCATGATCATAAGCGATAACGCATGCAAGATATATAAACTATTGGGAAGATCATGTTATATTGAGCTCATTTCTTTCATTGAGTGCTCTTCAGAAAATGCTCATTAGAAAATGATGTGTTGCTTTGTGGCTTGTTCATGTCACTTTAAAATTATCGTTTACTTTCCATAAATAAAATTCCATTATGAAAAGGATAAATGTATGGCTTTAACTTTAAAAAAACATTTCAACCTTGCAATATCTATATTTTGTTGTTAAGAAGGATTTGAGTCTATTTAGAAAGATGCTTGTATATATAAAATGCAATTACAAGGGTTCCTCTTGTAGGCTTGGTAGTTGGGGTAGTAGGCTATCATTGGCCCCACTCAAGTTCGAAACCCATGACTATATGTACATGACACCTACGGGAGTGTCAAAATTTTCATTAATGAAAAAAAATGCAATTACAAATTGAGATGTTCATCATTCTAGATTATAGTTATTTTCCCTATAGTGTCTCATCACATTTTCTTCTACTTTTATTAAGAAATCATGCATAGATTTTATAGTATTTTCCAAAGTTGATGGATATTATGTATTTTTAATATTTGAAGTTTTGTACATAAAATTTATTGTAACTAATGTTTTCATTCTCCACTTATCTTAAAAGTTTGTTCTAGACTTCAATGTTGTATTATTTTACTAGGTCAGCGCATATGGATGGTCTCCTCCATTTGTGCCTCTATCGTCCTAACACAACTTGTATCCTAATCCAAAAAAATGAATACGAATATCTATTTGGTTCAAATTTAGTTCCTCGGTATGTTAATTTCAAGATTAATATTGATTACATACGTGTACACAACTTTTTATATCCTTTAAATTAATTGCTTCCTAATGATTTCCATGAATCTAACTTGTGATATACCTTGACATTGATATTTTAAAGTACTTTCATATTAACTTGTACAATATATTCCAAGTTATTCTGTTATAGTTAACATTACTTTATACTATTTTTTATGTGTATACATTTTTAATAAATTTTCAATCTCATTTCATTTTTAATTTTTTTTTTGTTTTTTCACTCCATCACATTTACTCTACTTTTTGTTTTTTTTCCTTTGGACGTATCTTTGCACCTTATGGGGAAATTGCTAATTTAAACCAATATATGTATGGAAACTTGGATATTAAAGCATGAACATACCTGATTATCGACTGCCCTGTTGCATTAAAACACAAAAAACAAATTACATCCATCAGTATTTTGTATAAGTTTGTTTTACAATTTGCAAATACCTTTTAATCAAAATAATCAACCTAAATTACCAAAAAATAGAAAGTTAACAAAACCATTAAGTGATAAAGTAATTCTTGTTATCTTTTAGAAGAAATAATCTTGGTGAAAAATGTAAAAGACAAGGAGGAAAAATAGCTTCCTGTAGACAATGGAGGCTCAGAGATCTTGTTCTTGCCAAGGTCAAGGGATTTCTGGCATGGCCCGCTAAGGTACGCCACTCTATTTTTCAGCCCCATTTGTTTTCCCTTATTTGATGTATGCGATGCATGTTGTTGTTATTTGCATTTTCCACATCAAATTGCAAAACCTGGTTGCTGTAGGAGGGTTCTTTGAAACCCTACACGAGAAATTTTCCCAGAACATAGCCTAGCATCAAGCAGGGTCAATTGCCCAATATGTGGGGATATTTTATTCTTAATCCTATAATTGCAAAACCTGGTTGTTGCACGAGGGTTCTATGAAACCCTGCACAAGAAATCAAACCCTATATCAGATATTAGTGTTTAAACCCAAGCGATGGATGCAAGTTTGTGTTTTTTTTTGTGTGTTTAAACCAAAGTGATGGATGCAATTTTTTGGTTTTTAAAACTGGAAATTGCCTACAGATTTTCCCCTAATATACAACCCGCTTTCTTTATCAATTTAACCCGAAAATAAATTCCACCCAACTCAGTTTTAATAAATTGGCTAAATTGGGTTATGATATCGAGTGCGAGGGTATCCAAATTCACCCTAGTCCCTATAGTGCAGTCATCTGCAAACTGTCCACATTGGAGCTTGGACATATTCACTTCATCTTAAAAACTTGATTTGTGTGCTAACATGTGTCTCCTCTTCCTGTAGGTGTCTCCTCTACATATTTGGCACCTTCTTTGATTGTCTGGTTTGTCTGTGCAGGTGCAAAGGTTGTGTGTCTTAGTAAACTACGACCAACATTTCTATATCCTCATTGTGAGTTATTATCCCATGTAGGTGCTTTCTGCTTCTGCCACAATTGACTGATGTGGTATCTAAATTTAAGCAAGTATTATTTTCTTCAATAGCCTTCACATCTCTTTGTTGGGCTCACATGCCTATCTTGACTACTGGTGCTACATCCTACAACAACATTTTTCTACATCTGTTTGTTTTTCTGTCTACAAAGAATGGTCCGTGACAAAACTTGGTGTCACGTCCCCATGCCTCCGACCGGCAAAGAGGACGCGATCTACTTGCTATAACAGACCGGGCTAAGAGCCCATGAACATGTACAGGCTTAAATAAGATGCTTAAAACTGCTAAAAACAGAATGCTCAAGCAAATTTGAAGTAAAATATGCACACAGAATTATTAATCATTCACAGATGCGCTGAGAAGAATGCATGACAGTATAATCATGCAAAAATTCAATTGTTCATCATACACAGCCTAATTAATTCATCTTGCACAGCGGAATCAACATGCATTTAGACAAGCATTCATTATTTCAACATGTTCATTTCATTTAATTAACAGTAAATATGGAATTGTAGAGGTAAAATACACAAGATCACTTATCTTATAAAGAACTTCTTCCGCAACCAGCTACGTCGCTGCAACGTTCCACCCAACCATAGACCAGCATGCTCATCAATCTCTCAGCATCGCTGCCACCCCCGAGCTGGGCATGATTCTCCAAGGAATAAGGGAACTAGCAGGCTTACACATAGCCAAGGATGTCCAAAACACATAGCCAAGCCAACTCAGTTGGGTTTATCAGGCCATTAAGGAGCTGGAGAAGGCAAATTGCTAAGCTGGTGAGCTCATTACAGATCCAAGAACACCTACACCAAAACTAGCCTGACCTCTAAGACACCCATCCACACCCAACACAAGGAATCAGTCCCTTCTCTGCTACACAGTCCCTCAGGCCCTGCATTCCCTTCCAGTGCTATTCAGGGGTGATGGAGAAGAAGGCCAGCCCTCTAGTTTTGTCTGTGTGGTTTCTAACACCAGGTTTATCAAGAAACCAAGCCCAAAATCCTTACTCCTCACACAGTTTGAAAACCAACAATTGCACCCCGGCAATTAATTCAGCTCTCACAGCTTAAAAAGGGAAATCGAATTGCACAGCCCCATACATAACAGCAAAAAAAGCTCACAACATGGGGGAAAACACACAGTCCTGAAGCTTATCAGGGAAACCAACTCACAGCAGGGAAAAACGTCCCAGTTAGCGAGTGTGTGAGACCCAAAAGTCAGTGAGACAGCCAAAAACGTGGATGGCTCTTCACAGCCATGGTAAAAACACATGAAATCAAAAAAACGTGAATGGAAAATGCACCAGCAGCTCCAAAAACGTGAGGAAGACAACCCATGCCCTGGCATTACAAAAACAACCTCCAATGCATGGGAAAAATGAAGCCAACAGCCAAAACGTGGGATCCAAACACACAGGAAAAACTCCAGCTGCTCCCCAAAACGTGAGAAAACTGAAAACGTGAATGGATAGCAGAATGGCCTACATTTTGGGCCCTTTTTTCTTGCCCAGGAAGTCAGAACATGTTTTTCAAAAATGGGTCTCTGCCCAATTCGAATTTGGTTGCCCATACTCTTCCCCTTCCATGCAATAACTGCCTCAACCACCAGCAGTCTTTCTTCAATGAAAGTGGTTGGAAAATAAAAACAAGGGAATAGGACACATGGGTTTTTCTCATTTTGGCCAAAGTTTGACAAATTCCCCCCCCCTTACCTCCTTATCCTTGGGAAAATCATGCCCCATTCGATTTAGTTGCCGCAACCGTAGCTGGTTGTGTTCATTTAATTAATTATAGATGCATATTTACATGATGACCAATACAATATATGCCGCATGCCCCGATATACCATCAGTGACAATTTAAATCCCAAAACATGGCATTACCGATCAATGGCGGGGCCTTGGCCTTTAGCTCCACACCATGATCCTTTACAATATATACATCATATACATCTAATGTAACGGGGTCAAGACTGGGACGTGACACTTGGCAATAGATTTGCACTTTCTCTGCAAAATATAGGTCTTTTTTCTTTATGGGCACCACTTGTGGTTGAAGTTAGCACACATGGGTGCAAATATGGAGCTATCTGCAAGTTTGTGCCAGCGAAACAAATATTTACAGATCTTCTCTGATGCCATGATGTATAGTTGGCTATTACATTTATGGAAAAGGTGTATTATTTCATTACATCCATAATTTTCAAATATTTCTCCCATCACTGCCTATCATGGATTCGTGCCCTCCTATTGTCAATGGCATGATGTTTGGCATCTCTCTCTGGCTGGCATGGACTTGATTTGGGCATTGCAAGTCATCTCTGATCTTATGTTTATAGCTTTCAAAGATATTTTTGAATCTTTTTATATTATTCCTCAACTCTTCTTTAAGTATTCTAAATATTTTACCTTAGAAATTCAAAAGGATAGACTTTCAAAAAACTGTTGAAAAATAAACTCAAACTCGCATACTCTCTCCTTATTTGTTGGGACTACATTTGTGGCTTTTCAATGTTCACACAGTCATAGGTTTTAGGCTGGTATCACTATGATATCATGTAGGTTTGTGGAAGACCTGCATAGACAATAAGCGAGAGAGAGTGTAGGTTTGTGGAAGACCTGCATAGACAATAAGAGAGAGAGAGAGGGAGAGGATACTTCTATTATTGTTTGAGCAATGTTCATATTGTACATCTTTATTCATGTGTGGTAGTTAGACAGTACTGGACTTAAATGAACTTTGTAAGTACTAATAGAGAGAGAGAGAAGATACTTTTATTATTGTTATATAACGTTTATATTGTACACTCCTTTATTTGTATGTGTGGTAGTTAGACACTATCAGGCTTGGAAAAACTAACTCCAAACACTAACTTGAACATTAACATTACACCACTAACATTTCATTGTGCCTTTTTTTATATATTAATTTTTTATTGACTGTTATCATTACAACAATTTTAAATTTTTATAATTTATAAATGTGAAAACTTTTCCAATTTGTTTATATGCGTAAGGTTATGCTTGCATGTATGTATGTTTCTCTCAGTTAAATTATGTTTTCATTTTTTATATTTCCGTGGTTGATGTTATTCTTGTGGGAGTGCTCTACTAGGGTCAAGGTTTTGATGTGATTATGGGCTAAGTTTTCCCATGCTCCTTAATCCTTACTTCAAACAAGTGATCTATCTCTATGATATATAGTTTGTTGCATGGACCCATAATCTTATAGATGTGTTTTTGTTGTCATGGGTCCCTGGGATCCTTGCTGGATTTTCACAAAGAGATATGGTGTTTCGTCTTGTGGGAGTGCTTTGCTAGGGAAAATATTTTGATAGGATTATGGGTTAAGTCAGCCCCATGGTCCTTGATCCTTATATCGAACGAGCATCATGTCTCTCCTATGTATGTTTTGTTGCATGGACATGTAATCTTGCAGACGCCTATTTGTTGTTGAGGGTCTGTGTGATCCTTGATGGATTTAAGCATCCCTCTAATAACATACCATTAGAGGAATGCTAAAATCCATCCAATGGTAACATCCCTGTGATAACATACCATTAGATGTATGCTAAAATCCATGAAGGATCCCATGAATCATTGAGAGCAGAAAGGTGTCCACAAGATTGCATTTGTGTTGAAAATCATATATAGGAGAGATGGGCCACTTGTTTGAAGTAAGGATCAAGGAGCATGGGGAAGAATTATCCCATAATCAAATCAAGACCCTTTCCCTAGAAAAGCATTCTCACAGGATGAAACACCATATTTGTCTTGAGGATGCCAAAGTCATTCTGAGAGTATATCATTACTGAAAATGGTGTCTAAGAAATGCTATAAAATAGCAAAGCATCTAGAGAATTTAAACTGGGATGGTATACTAAAGATTTGTGAGAGCTGAATTCTTTTATGGAGCATCAAAGAAATTATATTAACGGGTAAACTGTTAGCAGTCCACAATTTGAAACAAAGGTTACGATGTTTATTCTTGTTTTGTCTCCTGGCTGGCATGGGTTTTGCTACTCCAATTGTACATATAAATATGATGATTGGTGGCCCACTTAAAATCAACTTCCATCCTAAAGATGAGCCTGGATAGAAATTTACAACTATTTTTCATTTGGCTAAGTCCATACTCTTATGTCATAATCACCTAGGTCTTGCACCTAGAATATAACCTGACGAATAGACTGATATTCCATTGCTGACATACAACAAAGTAGAAATCTCAAAAGCATCTGTTAACAGAAGAAGAAAAAATTGCAAAGTGTTACATGAGAAACCATCAAATATCAATTAATGGCTTATCTCTGACTTCAAAATTCTGGATCGTTTTGAAAAGATCTGAAAATTTATCAGTCAATTGACATCTCTCAATCATTTCACTTCAATTTCACTTGACAAATCGGTGCATCCTACATAACTAGCAATAATCTTGGCAATTCTAAGAACCACCTTCAAAATACCTCTCTCTGCACTAGTTCTCTGGGAAGATGAGACCATCCACAGAAGCCAATCAAAATCATCATGACTTCCTTTACAATGATGGCATATAAGGCTGCGGCCTTAATATTCTAAATTAGCAATCACGTATCTCTGGTAGTAAGCGTTCTACAAGGGAAGGGTGTTGCACAGAAAATTGATTATAAAAATTTCGATAGATCCTGAAAAGTGCCTAGATCTCACTGTAACTATTCAGTTATGTAGAATTTTTCCTTACCCGGACATGTAAGACATTTGTTCATGGTGTTCTAGAAAAAACAGAACACAAATATGACCCAAATAAGTTGCATGATATGACTCAGCAAGATCATATATACTTGCAAAATTCTCTAAAGTAAGTTCCTAAATAGAAAATACAGATCTCAATGCTGAGGCTGGACAATATTATAACAAAAAGAAAAAACCGCAATGAAATAAAAGAATACCTGTGCACATACTGCTCTCCCAAATATACCTACAAAGTTTTTTTAATATGAACAACAAACACAAATTAAAATAATTTCATTCCAAAACTAAATTGATCATCCTGTTTATTAGAGTAGAAATAGATTAATAATTAATAACCAATCCTCATAAGTAGTAGAGTGTTACTAAAATGAGTTTCTTGCTTGCTGATAAATATCGTTTGAGAAGTAGCCTACCGAGTCATGAATCTGCCCTGCCTCCCTCTAAACCTTGATAGACATTTTTCTCAACGATTATCTACAACATATTTCTGATCTCAATCATTATAAGTCTTTCTCAAGTGTTATCACATTTCACGGCCATATTACATGGGTGTTACAATGTCCATCTCCAGATCTATCAACAGGCTATTACAGGCATGCAAAATGCACTCTCTTTAATATATATCAGAATTTTGGATGTTTTTTTACTAACCATTTGATCCTTTGTCAATGTTGTTTCCTTGTTGTAGTTTATAAATATGTTGTATGAAGTTCTTTTCACGGAAAAACCTTTTTTTCAAGCTCTGATATGATACTCGAACAAACTCCAAATTAAAACACAGCAATAAAGTGTTATCAATGCTGAGTTGAGAACTCCTACAAACTTTCAAAGTATACTTCGGGACTAATGAATGATCACCAATAAAAATTCATTTAAGTTTATCATTTGGTCTCTAATTGATGTTGAAGTTGCTACAGGGAACACTAAAAGATATAGGTCTGCAACATCCTTACCTATTGGAAATCTGCCCAGATTAAAATGCTAGTTGCTACCAGGGTTTTCTTTTGTGACTAATCCCATGCCTCAGACTGTTGTGAGAGACCCCTTTTTATGACTGTTTATTGTGAAAACAAGATTATTTATTGTTGTTTTGCTATATTCCAAATGAAAACTTTGTCTAAGACTGAGGGTGACATATTCATTAAGGCAGTGTGCTTATATGTGTTCAAAAGTGTTCCCAACAGCATTACTACAGTTGCAATGTCTTGATGTTGTTCTCTTGCCTTGTTCACCATTACTGTGAAGCCCCTCTTTCTTTTACTGCTGGCCCCTAAATTTACGCACCTTCATAAAGGTGTTCAATCAATACCCATCTTCAACACTTTTCAATTTCATTTATACAACATTATATAATTATGCTATTTTAGGCCATCACATTTTCCAACTTGGGTGTAAGGTGTAGTAATAATTATGCTCTTTTAGGCCAAACACCATTGAAAAATGCAAAGGGCTATAAAGGAAAAATGATTTTGCGGATAGTCAAGTGGACACAAGTATGAGTCGCTGACATAGATACACCGAACAAGGAAAATGCACAAACTTGTATAGTTAGTGCACAGTAAGCAATTAGAAAAATAAAGAAAGATAGGGACCACAAGAGGTAGGATCTAGACAATCCAAAGTTTTGAGGTTTGGGTTGACAAAAGACTGCACAATATTGAGTGTCAAACAATTTTTTGACTAGAATATTGCCTTTACTACATTGGCAACTATGAAACCGAATTCGTCCAAAAGGGCCTGCTTGTCCCATGTCTGCATGTCGGACACAGATACACTGAAAAAGCGTGTTCGGCACATCTTTGCAGCATGTCCTGTTTTCCAACATGCGTATCCGAGGACTGTCCGTGAGTGTCTCGAAAACATGACACGTTTTCCACTAAAAAAATGCCCAGAATTGCTTTAAATCAAAATTTTCACTTTCTTTTAATCATTTGCAAGTGTGGAGAGGGTTCTAAAGTGTGTTTGGTGTGCAGGTGAAGAAGATTTAAAGGATTTAAATGTGTAATTACTAATGTTAAATGTGCAT